>CAJNDT010003760.1:0-20717 GCA_905221615.1 Symbiodinium sp. CCMP2592
CACCATATTGACGATCCCGGCGAGTTTCGGCCCACACATTCCACTACGGACAGCTCCGTTCAGCATGTCCTGTTCGTGCCGGTCGTTCCTGCCACTCGACCCACGGTCCGGTTTTGGCTGCTCCACTGGGGGGACGCTGCTGCTGTTACTTTCGGGCACTCGCCTTTCAGTTGGGATGTCGTTTCTGCCCATCTCAGAGCTCTCTTCCCGGGGGGCCATCTACCAGAGCGGAGCCCCGCTCTCTCCTACGCCGGTCAGTTGTACCCGCCAGGGGCTGCCTTGCCTGATTTTCCATCAGGAGCTGTCATTCAGATTTTGATTGCCTGGACAGCCCTACGTCGGTTAATAACCGATGGGACATTGTGCAACGCGTTACGTCGGTTAATTAACCGCTGGGACGTGGTATTAACCGCTGGGATGCTAAATTAACCGCTGGGATATCAAATAACCGCTGGGATGTGGAATTAACCGCTGGGATTTTGAATTAACCGCTGGGATTAACCGCTGGGGCAATTAACCGCTGGGATTAACCGCTGGGAGAAATAACCGCTGGGATTCAATTAACCGCTGGGATTAACCGCTGGGATTAACCGCTGGGAGAAATAACTGCTGGGATTAACCGCTGGGACAATATACGCTGGGAGTAACTGATCGAGAAGCCCTATATATAGCCGAGCCGAGCTCCGAAAGCCAGGGCAGGTTTGGCAGCATTGAGCGCCGCCTGCCAGAATAACTTCGGGACCCCATCGTAGACTGCGGAAGCTGAAGCCCGGAAGCACCGAGAGCCTCCCAAGCACCGAGAGCCTTAGCACCGAGAGCCTTAGCACCGAAAGCCTTAGCACCGAAAGCCCTAGCACCGAGAGCCTTGGCACCGACGGTGCCAAGACCGAGAGCCTTAAGCACCGAGAGCCCTAGCACCGAGAGCCCTAGCACCGAGAGCCTTAGCACCGAGAGCCCTATAGCACCGAGAGCCTTAGCACCGAGAGCCTTAGCACCGAGAGCCTCCGAAGCCTTGTGTTGCGAGTGCTTGGCTTGGGTCGGTTGAGTGTTGCAGCGTGTACGTCTTGCGCGTGTGGCTGGTCAGAGTGCACGAGTGTACAGCTAATTAACCGCTTGTTTTCAGTCGGTCGGTCGGTTGGTTGATTGCTTGAAGGCTTGCTAACTAGCCGCTTGTTTTCAGTCGGTCGGTCGGTTGGTTGATTGCTTGAAGGCTTGCTGTACAGCTTGTTCGCTTGGTCGGTTGTTGTGCTTGCATGCTTGGTTGCGACTCATGGCTTGGCGTGCTTGCTCGTTTGGTCGATCGGGTGCCTAGTTGCTTTGATTGGCCTGGCTTGTTGGTTGTGCGAAGCTGCATATAGATCATTTGAAGCCGTAGGTCTGTCGAGTCTGTACAGAAGTCCCGCAATATGCCGCAGCTGCGAAGAGCATTGAAGGCCGTAGGCACTCTGCCTCGCTAAATCCCACCCGTGCGTATCTCAGAGCGTGGGAGAATAAGTCAGATGTGGCTTAATTCCTGGAGCATTCTACTCTAGGCCTCAAGATGGGCGAACAATCCGCGGCGGTCCCAGAGCTGACTGGTGAGGAGGTCAGTGATCATTCCTGGAGTACCGACACACTGAGTGTGGTGGGTAGGCATGCGCACAGCATGCAGCTTCAAATCTTCAGGATCTCCTTGCGCACCAATTGGCTTTTGA
Organism: Symbiodinium sp. CCMP2592; assembly: GCA_905221615.1. NCBI lineage: Eukaryota > Dinophyceae > Suessiales > Symbiodiniaceae > Symbiodinium > Symbiodinium sp. CCMP2592. The sequence goes on from CAJNDT010003760.1 coordinate 1,695, forward strand.
ACTCAGTGATGGATCGTCTATCGGTTTTGGAGGATCAGGTGCTGCTCTCCAGGAGCTTCAATTGTTGGAAATCTGCCAGCGCCGTTCATGCAAGCGCTCGGCCTGGAGGTGTACATGACTTGTTGGAATCCAGTAGGGGAAGTGCGACATTGGTTTGCCTGTGCACTTCAGGTTGGTTGCAAACATGCTTGACCAAAGATTGATTTTGTGCTTGTTTGCCCGAAGGCATTTGTCGTAATCGCTCTAAAGTCTAGAGTCTGCCTCGGCAGCCTAGATCAAAGGCACTGCTGGAATACACCTGTGTACAAATATTCCACAGCAGATATTCACGGTAGTTATACCATGCAATTGCCTCGCCCATAGTGCTCGATCGAGGGCCTTAAGGCATGGCATCATCGACGACCTCCATCGCGAGTGCGTGCCACCCTGGGCTCCCGGATCTTCTTTATTCCTTGCTTCACACCTGGCCGGTCGCAGGTACTTGATCCATCGTCATCGAGATCATCGACTGTGAGGAAGAAGGACCGAGCTTGTGCTTATGACTTGCATTCAATGCATGGTCGGTTGGTCGGTTGTGCAAGCTTGCTTGACGATGCGCATAGCGGGCTCCATGGCAGAGGAGCCATTCCATGTGCATCATGTACAAGCATAGCCATGCTCCGGCAGCACCAAACAATCCAATAGAAGCAATTCATGCTTCCCATTGCAACCGCCGCGGGTGCAGGCTTGCCTGCACCTGCTGATGGAGCGCTGCCGCTGGCGCCGGTCGCCGCCGGTAGGCCTTTGCCTGCACCTACTGATTGGAACGCTGCGCTGCCAGCGTCGCCGCCTGCCCTAAGCCTCCATCACTGACGGCCGACTCCGACTGCCCTTACTGCCGAAAAAACCCTACCCGAAAAACCCTAAACCCTCAAACCCTCAAACCCTAAACCGAGTGCTCTCAGGTTTGGCAGATGCAAAATGGAAGATGGATTAAGGTCGGCCACGGCCGATGCCTTTGCGAAATTAAATTAACCTGAAACCCCTTATAACCATACTTGCCGAACCCAAGGACGCTGGGCATGGCAGCAGAGGGTGGAGGAGGATTTTTTGGCACTGGGCAGTGCCTTTGCGAAAATTGCGAGTGTAAACCCTTCAGCCATAATGCGATCACCCGCCCAGGACACCATCCTCCATGGGTTCCTCGGGACAAGGCAATGGGCAGTGCTTTGGCGAAGTTCTTGATATTGCACGCCTTAACCAAGCGTTAATGCCCGACACTAAGGACAACATCCTCCCTGGGTTCCGTGGGCCCCGGAGTCATGGTGCCGTGCCTCTGCGAAATTAAATTAACTTGAAACCCCTTATAACCATACTTGCCGAACCCAAGGACGCTGGGCATGGCAAGGGGTGGACGAGGAGCCTATGGCACTGGGCAGTGCCTTTGCGAAAATTGCGAGCGTAAACCCTTCAGCCATAATGCGATCACCCGCCCAGGACAACATCCTCCATGGGTTCATCGGGACATGGCAATGGGCAGTGCTTTGGCGAAGTTCTTGCTATTGCACGCCTTAACCAAGCGTTAATGCCCGACACTAAGGACACCCTTAAGGACACCATCCTCCCGGGGTTCCGTGGGCTTCGGAGTCATGGCGCCGTGCCTCCGCGAAATTAGCGAACTTCATGCATAGCCTCTTTCTGTCCCCATACTTCCTCGCCAGTTCAAATACTCCATCATCGATCATGTGGCACTACGCGCCGGGGGGTGAAACTCCGCCTGAAGCATTCATGCTTCTTGGCAAAACCTAGCTCAAAACACCATAACCCTAAAACCGTTAAAGCCACCTAAGGCCCATGACGCCGCCCTGGTCGATGATGGATGTCTTGTCGCTTGGCTCTGTCTCGATCGTTCTCTCTACGTGCCCCGGGCCTTCAACCCTAAGGGGTCCGGCCCAGCCAACGACACCACCGCCCGAAGCTTTCTTTCGGCTTCTTGGCAAAATTTATCACTCGCTTTCCTGATCTCTCTCTCTCTCTCTCTCTCTCTCTCTCTCTTGAACTCAATGGCTCTCTCTGTCTATGGTGAAGCCGAGGACGCCCCTTTCTATGCAAAGGCCGCCGGTGGTTATCGATGTGACGCCGCTTGGCATTTCCTGGTCAGGATCCGTGCCCTCGCCCTAAACCCTCAACGCCCGGAACCCAGGACGCCGCCAAATGGGACGTTTATCCCGATAACCCCGTCGGACCTGGGCACGCCGCCGTTCCAGCAGCTTGGCTTTTTTTTTAGGGTATAGCTGTTAACTTCCATCATGCAGCCAAGGTCCATGACCTTGACGCCGCCGGGGACGCCCCCATTGTTCCAGCCGCTTGGCGTGTAAATTCCGTATCACCCCAGCTCTTCCATCATGCAGCCAAGGGCCCTAACCTTGACGCCGCCGGGGACGCCCCCATGGTTGCGCACGCAGCCGCTTGGCGTGTAAATTCCGTATCACCCCAGCTCTTCCATCATGCAGCCAAGGGCCCTAACCTTGACGCCGCCGGGGCCGCCCCCATGGTTGCGCACGCAGCCGCTTGGCGTGTAAATTCCGTATCACCCCAGCTAAATACTAAACCCTTGAACCTTAAACCGAGGATGCAGCACGTCGGCTTGCCGTATCCTCCGTCGGCACAGGGCATCCCGCTTGTCCAAAACCAAGCTCGAAACCCCCTACCCCAAAGCCCGAAAACCAGCCAAGGCAAACCTCGCCGACGTCGCAGCCGGGCGCCACGCAGTCGCTGGGAACAAAAATATACTCACTACTACTACTACTACTGCTGCTGCTACTACTACTACAACAACTACTACTACTACTACTACTACTACTACTACTACTACTACAGCCGAGGACCCCGGCCACGGATGGCACCGGTGGGTCGCTTGGAACAAATATACTGTGCCACTGCTACTGCTACTTCTACTACTACTACTACAACGACGACAGCCGAGGACCCCCATGGCCATGGCGACCTCGCCCTCGGCGGCCCGATCGCCGCCGAGTAAAAGGAACAGGTTGAATAAGTGATGTAGATGAGATGTCAGGAGCGTTCGGCCTAGCGCAGACTTGGAAAAAAAAAGCTGCCAACTGCTGACGCTTGAACCTGGCATGCTCGTGTTTGCTTCTTGTTGTTGCTGCCTGCATGGAGAAAGGATCCGGCGGCTTTGAAATTGGAGCCAGGATCTCAGTAGTGCCTTTTGTTGACTTCGCTTAGTCGGTTGGTCGGGATCCTTGAAGTCCTTGCTTGGTCGGTTGGTCGGGATCCTTGAAGTCCTTGCTTGGTCGATTGGTTGGGATCCTTGAAGTCCTTGCTTGGTCGATTGGTCGGGATCCTTCAAAGTCACTTGGATTCGGTTGCTTGCACTTATGATGAAACATGCAACAGCTTGGGCTCAAGCTGTGTGCGGCACCTCACTGACCAAGTTCATCCACTCAGCCAGGCCTGGGCATGGACGGGCGACTCAAGCTCCTGAAGTGCAATCGTGATGGATCCGTGGGAAGACACTGGTCCGAGGATTGGTCAATGGTTTTCCGTGTAGGGTGGACGCGTGTCCGGGACACGTGGTGGACGATGCTCCCTACGATACTGGAGGATGAGGAATTGGGCGCGCAGTATGACAAGCTTGGGATGAAGCGAGTCTTCGTACCTCTTAGGTGTGCCAAGTACACCACGAAGAAGCAGAGGACAGATTATGAAAAGGTTGGAAGAAAGCGGCCCCATGCGGGAGCCGAAGGAGAGCCATGTAGGATACTGCAGCAAACGGCCCCACTGCAGGGAGCCGAGCGTAAATACGTGGCCGTATAGTGATCTAATATGTTGCCCGAGAGGAAATTGAAAGATTCCTGCTGGAAGCTTCCGTGTACAGTCTAACAACAAACCTCCAAAAGGGACGGTTGTTTCATGGTAGGCCACTTTCAAAGGGATATGGGGTTTAGTAGGGAGTAGGGTTCGCATAACATCAGGGTCTTTTAAAGTTGGCCTCCCATCATCGTTGGACTCTTTTGCCTTGAACAAAGACTTTCAGTGTGCTACAATAGCAGCTACTCGGTGCGGCTGCGATTCGAAGAAATCAGGCTCGATCCAAAACATCAACTGTTGCGTGCCCTGCTCTTGGTTAATGTTGCGGCCTTGCGCTGAGATCTTGTTGACGATGCTGTTGGCTGAATGTGCAACTCTGATGGCTGCATGCGCATTGACGTTTCAGCACTATGTTGTTATCTGTTGCCAGGTGATCGAAGTCATGAGCCGCAAAAGACGACTGACTGCAGGCCGGCCCGCAAGCCCTTAGCCAGAGCAGTGCAATGCAGCTGACGAGTTTGTGCAGAAGCTTTGTCGCTTGGTGGCTTGGGGGTGCTTTGCTGCTGATGCGCAACCCCCAGTGCTCAAACGATGCAGGGCTAGATTTGTTCATGTCCGCATATTGTTGCATCGGATATAGCATGAGGTCATTGCGAGGTGCAGATAAACTGCCGTACGCACCTTCAAGTTATAAGCAGCTGCAACGACGGTAAATAACAACGCAGATGGTGCGACCGAAAGAGCGGTGCCTGTCCGATGAGGAAATGGACGAATTGTCGAAGAGTATGAATATGCCATACACAGTGCAGCTGAGCATTCAACACGGCAAGGTCGCAGCTGTCTTTGGGCATTGTACCGGCCGGGCTGTTTCGAAAGAGTATTTGCAGGAATTCCTTTGGTTGCTTGAACCGTTGGTGGTATTCCACCCTCTTGCTGCATTTGCCACCGACTCCCTTTGGAAGCTCTTGCAGAAGCTTCTGCAAGACAAGAGTCCGGTGCCGGTCCCAGAAGTCCTCGCCTTCGACCTGCGACACCTCCTCGGATGCTTGAAGAAAGTCAAGCGGCAGCTCCGCAGCGAGTGCAAGCGTACTGGCAAGGATCCGGAGAATTGGCATTGCAAGGATAGCCTCGATCCTACTCTGAAGAAGGTCCTGCAAATCAGCGAGATGCCCAGCACGACTTCAGATGAGCTGGATCGTGAAGCTTCGGATGATGATGAAATGCCAGAAGAGCCTTTGCTCTTCTTTGCAAACGGGGCCGATCAGGCGGCAAAGCGGGTAAAAACCGAAGCCGAGGATCCCGCGAGTGCTGCTGGGGCCAAGCAGGTGGAAAAATCGACAAATGCCAAAGCCGAGGATTCCACGAGTGCTGCTGGGTCCAAGCAGGTGGAAAAGTCGACAAATGCCAAAGCCGAGGATTCCAGGAGTGTTGCTGAAGCCATCTCTGAGAAGAGGCGCGGGCAGCATATGCATGGAAAAGAACATGTCAAGCAAGCCTGGTTTAAACCCCTGGCATCTTTTGTTACTTTGCTTGCCCAGGAGGAAGATTCTGCAAAACCTCCAAAGCGGCACCATAGAAATCGTGGACGACGATACTCCGCTTGCAGCTTTCGTGCCTTGTACGCATATAGCGCGCAAGTGTCTGCATAATGGTTGAGGCGTTGAATTCATGGCTAGGATTGCATCGATCCATCTACTAATACATGTCTGCTTGCATCGTTCACATATGCCACCGGTGCTGCCAATCAAGGTCCCTAATTCCTCAGCAAGAACGGAAGGCTCTGCGGCAAGTTCCAGCGCCCCTTCGAAATCCAGCTCCCGCGACCCGGATGTTTCCCGGGAAAAGGTGCCTTTGGCTAGCTTTAAAACCTTGCTTTCCATGTTGTCGAAATACTGTGCTGGTGCGAAGATTGTGTTTTCGTGAAAGCATGGGTTCACATTAGCTGCAGGCATACACACCAGAGCCACCGTACGTGGCTGCCGCCTTGCTCAATCATGCCTTGCATGGATCTGCTTCCTCTATCCCCGCTGCAGCCCCACCGCCCAAGGACATTGGGAACGATTTGCGTGAACATGCTCCTGCTCATGTCACTCAAGCCGATCAGCAGAAGCTGGCGGCTCAAAAAAGAGCGGAGGCCGCTGCAAAGGGCAAGGCAAAAGCGAAGGACAAAGCGAAGCAGGCGAGATTCATTTGGGGCATCGGTCTTTGAACCAGCCTAGCTATGACTTCTCGTCAGGTGTACGCTCTGAAGAAGAACACCCGGCCGGCTAACGACGGTACCAAGAATGTGCAGTGGGCCGTGATGCGGAGAACGGAGGCCCCTTGGACTTGGCTGGTTCAATCTCTGTCCGTGTTGCATCCGCTGCAGGGTACCAAAGAAAAGCAGCTCTTTCAGACAAAGGACAGAACTTTGCCGGTTCATGCATCTCACGTGCCAATATGCAAGCTTTGCCTGGAACTCCAGGACATGGATATCTCCACGCAAATCATGCAACAGCTGAACGATAAGAAAATCACGGAGGAGGAAGCAGTCTCGAAATCACATGCCTGGAAAGTCTCCGGAGCTCTGCCTTGAAATCCGATGACTGAGCAAGCGGCCCCTGTGCTGGAGCCGGCCTTCCAGATCGGTATATGAACCGGGACGACATCGCAATGGTGTTTCGATACGTTACTTCTGAGCTACGGTCAAAATCGTCCTTTGCTTGCTCCACTGCTCCACTATGTCCGTGCTTACATGTGTTCTGCAGCCAGCGTCTGTGCAGGTCGAGATGCCGAACTTGCCTCCGGCTCCCTGGCTGCTGCGCCATCGGCCCCCGAGTGACCCATTGTTAGTGTGTCGTTTTCAATTCAGTGTTGACAGACGCACACTTCCGCAATGTTCATTATGCTCAATGCAGCTTGTGTGGATATCTGTGCATGGACAATGCCGTATGTGCCCAACGTTGGAAGCCTGTCCCGCTTCTTGGAGAAGCTGGATGTGCTGCAGCTTCGAGAGCTGCACGGGTTGCTCCACCTTGGCATTCCATGGGTCGATCACTTAGCTGCCATCCGTGTGATTCGGATAGATACTTCTGCATTGGAAAGTCGTACTGCCTCAGGTCATCCTTGAAATGACCTTATACCTACTCATCCTGCAAAACATGGAGAATGGGCTCATTCAGGCTCTCGATGGCTGAGTGTCTGTTGATCTTTCTTTCATGTGTGTGCCGATTGCCTTCTGCAGGACCTCCCAGGTTGCTTGCAGTGTGTGGAATTCTTTGCTGGTGTGGCGTCCATAGCTACGGCCTTCTCTGCCCAGGGATACAACGCCAAGGCAATGGACTTCAATCGTTGCCTGTAATGTCAAGACGCATGATCAACTGTGCCACGCAGCTGATCCTCTTGCTGCTGATGTAGTTTGGCCACTCAGGTTCTCAAATGCATGATATGCTCCACCCTCCCGGCATCGTTCTCTGCTTTGCTTCCATCCTGGCTCTGGAGCCAGGAGGTTTGGCGCACTTTGCCACAGTCTGCACCAGCTTTTGCTGGACCAACAGTGGAACGCATCAACGCACTAGTTTCAATCCTTTGGGCGACGAAAGTAAGGAGTATATACGTGAAGGCTCACAACTGGCAGAGATTACATCTGCTTTGATGCTTTTGGCCTGGTGCAAGGGTTGCTGGGTTACGCTGGAAAATCCAAGATGCAGCAAACTAGAGATCTACCCATCCATCCAAGCAGTGGTGCAATTCCTGCTTGACCGAGAAGCTGACGGCTTTGAAGGAACAGCCCTTCTCAGGCATCCCATTTGTTTGGGTGATTTCGGGGCTCCGTCCCAGAAGCCGGCTTGGCTTTATTCTACATACGACCTTATGTCCACCTTCAAGGAGGCGGCTCGAAACGGTTCGCCTCGCAGATCACGCAGTACCGATGACGGTGTAACGATCCGGTGTCCTGGTTGCAAGTGATTTTCTGGATGCGATGAACCATACTTGTTGACCTGCCCCAGAGGTACAAAAACGCGGTTGGACTGGAAAAGGTCCATGGAGGACCTGGCCTCAAAAAGAGTCAAGAATACCCAAAGAGGCAAATGCTGCAACTCACCTACCTGATTATGCTTGTTGCTCAGTACTGCAACTAACGCCGATTCTGCATCCGCACAGGTTTGGTCAGGTCTTGGCTGGCTGGTGGGTGAGCCATCGTCGTGAAACGAGAAAGCAAGGGACACTCTTCATGTTAACTCCTGTGGTGTTATATCTGCATTGTGCAGTGAATCCCGAACTGCTCTAGGATGAAGCGGCGAATCCAAGCTTGGAAAGCTAGTGGAGATCTATCTCCCCAGCAAATGAAGGCACATCCATCCACGCTTCCAGCGACCCTATCCTTTAGATTGCACGTCTGTGTCTGCAGGACCAGATCCTGGCACATGCGACAGACACAGCGCTGGACTTCGGTTTGGGCGGTGCTTTGCAGTGGTGCCGTTCTGGGCTAAGTGATGGCCTGTGACTGCTGTCGCATGGATTCGAAAAAGGTTTGTGAAAACAACATGGTTCCAGCCGCTCTACTATACGATCACTGCCGCAGCTGCTACCCGTGACTTACCCGTGACTTGAATAACCGCTGGGACTTATATAACTCTAGCGCTACCGTGACTACCCGTGACTACCCGTGACTTACCCGTGACTTACCCGTGACTTGAATAACCGCTGGGACTTATATAGCTCTAGCGCTACCGTGACTACCCGTGACTACCCGTGACTTACCCGTGACTTGAATAACCGCTGGGACTTATATAGCTCTAGCGCTACCGTGACTACCCGTGACTACCCGTGACTTACCCGTGACTTGAATAACCGCTGGGACTTATATAACTCTAGCGCTACCGTGACTACCCCGTGACTACCCGTGACTTACCCGTGACTTGAATAACCGCTGGGACTTATATATCGCTACCGTGACTACCCGTGACTTACTCGTGACTTGAATAACCGCTGTGACTACTATAACATTACTAGTATTACTACTATACTGCTACTACTACTACTACTACTACTATACTACTACTACTACTACTACTACTCCTACTACTACTACTACTACTACTACTACTACTACTACTACTACTACTACTACTATATACTACTACTACTACTACTACTACTACTACTACTACTACTACTACTACTACTACTACTATACTACTACTACTACTACTATAATACTACTACTACTACCACTACTACTACTACTACTACTACTACTACTACTACTACTACTACTACTACTATACTACTACTACTACTACTACTACTACTACTACTACTACTACTACTACTACTATAATACCACTACTACTACTACTACTACTACTATAATACTACTACTATAATACTACTACTATAATACTACTACTACTACTACTACTACTACTACTACTACTACTACTACTACTACTACTACTACTACTACTACTACTACTAGAACTACTACTAGAACTACTACTAGAACTACTACTACTACTACTACTACTACTACTACTACTACTACTACTACTACTACTACTACTACTACTACTACTACTAACAACTACTACTACTACTACTACTACTACTACTACTACTACTACTACTACTACTACTACTACTACTACTACTACTACTACTACTACTACTACTACTACTACTACTACTACTACTACTACTACTACTACTACTACTACTACTAAGACTACTACTACTACTACTACTACTACTACTACTACTACTACTACTACTCTACTACTGCTACTACTGCTACTAGTACTAATACTAGCCTACTACCTACTACTACTACTACTACTACTACTACTACTACTACTACTACTACTAGTACTAGTACTACTACTACTACTACTACTACTACTACTACTACTACTACTACTACTACTACTACTACTACTACACCTACTACTACTACTACTACTACTACTACTACTACTACTACTACTACTACTACTACTACTACTACTACTACTACTACTACTACTACTACTACTACTACTACTACTACTACTACTACTACTACTACTACTACTACTACTACTACAGGTTTGCCGATCCTCCGGCCCCTAGCGCCAGGGGTGCCGTTCCTCCGGCCCTGCTCTTCTACTAGTACTAGTACTACGAAAACCTACGCAGTGTAACAACCATAACCGGACCATAACCACTATACGTACCGTCCTGGATGCCAGGACTGCATAACCGCTATATTTACCGTCCTGGATGCCAGGACTGCAAAGATCTACTTGCAAAACTGATAAACTATTTATGTGCTGTGTATGCAGAAGCTGAAGCCCCGAAAGCCCAAGCAGTGTTTGCAGAAGCTGAAGCCCCGAAAGCCCAAGCAGTGTTTGCAGAAGCTGAAGCCCCGAAAGCCCAAGCAGTGTTTGCAGAAGCTGAAGCCCCGAAAACCCAAGCAGTGTTTGCACAAGCTGAAGCACCGAAAGCCAAGCAGTGTTTGCAGAAGCTGTAGTAGTAGGTGAAGGTTTGGCTGCTTTGCGCCACCCCTCCGGAGGCAGAGAACGGCCGTTGGCACCTCGCCACGCCACACAAATTCATTAACACCCTTTTCGTACGGCCAGAAGCTGAAGCACCGATTGCAGAAGCTGAATCACCGAAAGCCAGGCGGTGTTCGCAATGCTGCAGCCGGTGGTGCTCGAGATTTTGGATCCCTTGCCTCCAACACCATGAAGAAAGGCTTCTTGCTGCCGAAAAATGATGCGAAGACCGAGAAACCCAAGAAGACGCGGCCACCCGAGAAGACCGAAAAGGATGATGCTCTTCAACAGCCGGCGGTCTCGAGCTCAGCCGCCGCCGAGGTTCCGAAGATCTATACCCAACCAGAGATCAACCACTTCGTGAAGCAGCTGGAGGTTATGAGACGTTGGGGATCCGACGACTTCACCTATATCACGGAATCGGGAGAAATCTTCCGCAAAGGAGATCTGGAAGAGATTGTTCGTCGCTATGGACGATAGATCGCTCTGTGCACCCGCGGCGGATGAAAATTGAATTTCCTGCCTTGGTTGGCTGCCCCAAGTTGCTCAAATGTATTGCTTTAGGTTGCTGCTCGCTTGGATCTTTGCATTCCGCTTTCTGTTGCTGCGTGTTGGTCAATGTCAGCATGGCAGCATCTTTTGTATTCAAGGTGTTTGGGAAGGGGCTCCCGTAGGCGGCCCTGGAATTCCAGGGCATGGCGAACGACCCCATGCGAGTGAAGCTGGAGCAGCTTGACGCTCTTTCGGGAGAAGCCGAGAACGACCCGGCGAAGTTCGGGCGGCTTCTGAACACCGCTATGAGGGCGGGGGCTGCTGCTGGCGGAGTGGCTGGGCAGGGCTTTTCGGACACCTTCCTGCAGCTCAGGGAACTGGAAGAAAAGCAAACAAACATGCTGCCGCCTATCTAGGACACTCAGCAGACGGAGGCCACGATCGACGCGCAAGAGGAGCAGGACCTGATGAAAGAACTCGAGTCTCAGCTCTACGGCTGCGAGATGGACATCTCCTCCCAGGACTTCAATCCCGCCAAACCCATCCTGTTTCCGATACGCGCCATATCTGTTTCCAGGACGCCCAGCCGACCCAGTACGATCTGCCACCTGCTGACTTGCAGACAGAAGGACATCCATGACTCGCGTTTTGTTGCAGCTTCAGTGTGCACATGTTCTGGTTTGTTTCGATCACAGGTACAAAGGATGGCTTTGATGCCACGTTGGCGCATCTCATGCGTGAGGTCGGGCTCGAGGAACGCGAGGATGATGCGATCAGAAAATCTCCAAAGCGAGAGCTTGAAAATGATTTTGCCAGGGTCGCCAAGGAACTGGAGGATGAAACCATGTTGGCCAAGGAACGTGAGGAAGCTGAGAAAGCCAGCAGAATGGCGAAGGAAAGGGAGGAAACTGAGAAAGCAAGGTTGGCCAAGGAAAAGGAAGAAGCTGAGAAAGTAAGCAAAATGATCAAGCAAATGGAGGAAGCTGAGAAAGCCAGGTTGGCCAAGGAAAGGGAGGAAGCCGAGAAAGCCATCAGAATGGCCACGGAAATGGAGGAAGCCAAGCTGGCCAAGGAAAGGGAGGAAACTGAGAAAGCCAGGATGGCCAAGGAAATGGAGGAAGCCAAGCTGGCCAAGGAAAGGGAGGAAGCTGAGAAAGTCAGGATGGCCAAGGAAATGGAGGAAGCCAAGCTGGCCAAGGAAAGGGAGGAAGCTGAGAAAGCCAGGATGGCCAAGGAAAGGGAGGAAGCCGAGAAAGCCATCAGACTGGCGAAGGAAATGGAGGAAGCCAAGCTGGCCAAGGAAAGGGAGGAAACTGAGAAAGCCAGGATGGCCAAGGAAATGGAGGAAGCCAAGCTGGCCAAGGAAAGGGAGGAAGCTGAGAAAGCCAGGATGGCCAAGGAAAGGGAGGAAGCTGAGAATGCCAGGTTGGCCAAGGAAAGGGAACAGTTCAGGCTGGCAAGATTGGCCAAGGACAAGGAGGAGGCCGAACATATGAGATCGGCCAAGGACAAGGCCAAGGAAAAGGAAGACGCTGATAAAGCCAAGGTGGAGGCCGTGCGACTTGTAAGAAACTAAATAAGTATAAACCCCATAACCTAGAACCTCAACATTAAACCCGAAGCCTTAACTCCCTAAATTTTATACAGCCCTAAACCCCAAAGCCTAAATCCGCCACTGTCAGGTCGACATGGCAACACAGGCGGCAAAAAAATACCAGGCTTTGCCGATGAACGCGACAAAGTTGCAAAAGCTACAGCTCTTGCAGGACATTATGGCTACTGGGGATGAGGGTTGCAAGCAGTTCTGCAAGGATGAGCTTGCAAAACTGATCAAGCCGAAGGCAGCAACGCCAGCTCCGGCCCCTACCAGTGATGCCGATCCTCCGGCCCCTACCACAACGGGTGCCGATCCTCCGGCCCCTACCACCAGGGGTGCCGATCCTCCGGCCGCTACCACCAGGGGTGCCGATCCTCCGGCCCCTACCACCAGGGGTGCCGTTCCTCCGGCCCCTAATGCCCCGACCTTTGATGATGTCAGTGCGAAGATGGGTTGGTCAAGTCCTGCAACCCCACGCATGGTGGAGGCACCTGGTACGCCATCTCCTGCAACGCCTGGCAGTGCAATCACAACGCCTGGCAGTGCAAAAACAACGCCTGGCAGTGCAAGCGACGGCTTGGTCCAAGGTTCTTCGCCACTCTACAACCGAAAGAACGCCGCCATGTTCTTGAATCGCCTGAAAGGCAACCCAAAGAGGATGCAAGCCTTGCCTGATGACTTGGCAAAGTTGGTGCGGGACGAAGATTCAAAGAGCAAAGCCATCGACTTGATCGTCGCTGCAGGAGGAGACGAAAATGAGCTGGTCGGGCAGTGGACTGCATCGTCCATTTCTGTGGGGACGGACAAGGAAAAGGGAAAGATGAAACCTTTGACGGAACAGGAATTGATCGGCAAGTACGGTGCGGTCAATGCTGCGAAGGTGATGGAGGAAAAAAGGAAGGCTGGTTTGGAGGTTGATGATCCCAATTGTAAAGGGCTGAAGCTTTACTTGCACAACGAGTGGCAGAGGGAATGGACGAGAGGCACAGAAGAACGTTTCTTGCTTGCATTCATACATCGTGCATGCAGTTATGTTCGACTTCAACATTTATGTAGCATTCGTGCATTCATGCGAACGGAATCCGAGGAAGCAGTTTCACTGCTTCCGGAGAAGTTCGTGCGGGTGACGCTGCCAACGTTGCACAAATTCTCAGTGTGCCCCGGCGGGCGCTGACAGGGCCCGGCCAGGATGATGAGGACAATGTGGACATGGAGGAGGACCCAAAGCCACTTCCGAACAAAAAACCAAAGAAAGCCAGGAAAAATGAAGCCAGCGGCAAAGAGAAAGACGAAGACGGTGAAACTGAGCCGGAAGCACCACGAGTGGAGAAACTTTTGCCGCTGGACAAGGCGGCAGACTTAAGGCGAAGGCCAACCACGCTGGCTCGATGCGGAAGCAGTTGAAAGGAGTCAGCTATGCGACTGAATGCCTCAAGGAGATGACCAACTTCGAGCAGGAGGTCCAGTGCCTTGGCTGCATTGATACCTACTAGATTGTTTTATGAGCCTCTGCCCCACAGGGCAGGCTACCCTGGTCTAGCCATATGAACAAGAAGTCTTGACAGACGCTCATGTGGCCCCAACCCAGTACTATACGGCCAAGGGCGATCTACGACCAGGTGGACAAGCTCATCTCTGAGCTGGTCCACGATGATGGGGTTTATCTTCCCACTGCTACCAGATATCTCGATATCGCGAAGCGTTATGAGAGGCCCAGCAAGGTAGCAAACAGCTTGATCCGAGCTGCGAAGGCGACTCCGAAGGATCCAACCGCGCCCAAAGGATCGGCTAAAGCCAAGTCCAAGAAGCGCAAAGCCGCGGAGGGAGCCTAGAAAGAATCTTGGCACCCGGGGTCGGTGCTCAGATGGGCATGTCGTGCTGTTCACGTATATTAGAATATATTAGAATACTGCAAGGTTACTGGTAACAGATCCATCTGGATTTTGCACATCTCATTTTCTTCCAGTGTCCGACACTGATAACGTACAGTTGGTGTAGGGTCCTCGCCCAAGGGCTCGAGGACCCAAGCCAGTGTGAAAGAAATTCCGTGCTGCTTTGCACAAGATGCTCTCGACTTTCAATCCTTGGGGAATCGATCGTCGCTCTGGTGCCAAAAATTGCTTGCTGCAGATGCCCTGACGGGGTTTCACGTGATGGGGTGGAAGGAATGAAAAACATTGTTGCCAGGTACGTGCCCTTGACAGAGTCTGGTCGGCCTGCCTTTACGACACGTCGTCGTGGGATGCTGCTGGGACCGCAATATATGCAATAAGCATAAACACGCCACTGGAGCAAGGACCGCAGATGACTTTGACTCCGCTGGTGCAGCTTTACTGGCCCAGCGCATGGGTGCTGGAGACTCTTGACTTGGATGTATCCAAGCACGTCAGCTATATAGTCCGTGTGCAACACTCTTGGACCTTGCAGCCAGAACACACATTCTGAGGCGATACCTGTGGCCGAAACAAGCAGAATAGCATCTGCCTTCCGGCGAGATGGGGCATCTGGACTTGCCCTTTCACAAATGGCAAGCAGCGAACGGGAGAGGGATTTCTTCCGCTGGATGAAGTTACCCATCCAGCCCCTGCTGGTGGATTTGCCTGTGTGGAGCAACATCAAAGAACGCAAGGACAAACAACTGATATTTGAGAAAACAGCTTTCTGTCTTCCCAGTGATGTTCTCTGCGAGCTTTGCAAAAGATCACTGGTGGAAACCTGTCTTATTGGACATTCGCACCTCGGCACGCGCCTGATTGCTTGGTTCATTGTTGGTGCATTTATTGCTCATGGACGCACATTTCCTGCTTTGATATCTCAGGTCAGTAGATGAATGGTGGAAGCAAGAACGGGACCAGGTTTACATACGGGAGATCTCCCGGAACAATCCCAACTACCAGGACATGCTTCCATTACGCTTTCATGAGGATGGTGTACCAACAACTAAGAGCGAAACATGCAACTTCTGGTCTTGGACCACGCCTTTGGCTAGCCGCGGAAGCGAGATCTCTCGCTTCTGTCCCTCGGAAATTTTCGATTAGCAATATTCTTTTAGTTGGACAACAGAGCTAGCTGACCATATACATATATATATATATGTATATGATGGACAACAACAATTAAAGGCATTGTTGGTGTCACGAACAGTCGTGTCGCGCCCGAAACGAGACGCTGCATCGCTGACATCATCGCTTGGGATCTTCGAGCACTGGAACGTGGCGTTTTTTTTTTTTTTTACCACAACGACGTTCCGTGGCCAGCTGGCTCAGCGCGAGCCCAAAAGATTGGCCAAAACATTGGGATCAGAGCATGCTTCTCATATTGGGCTGGAGATATGGAAGCTCATGCAAAATCACACAATCTTCAGAGGCACTATAACAAGCCTTCGATATGCGATTGGTGTCGGGCATCGAGCCGGGACAAACAGCTGACTTTCACAGACTTTTCTTCGTCAGCTCTGTGGCGCTCTACATGCAGCTACCATGAGCCGCTGCCACACCAAGAAGAACGATCTGTTTGGTGCTCAGTCAAGGGCTTCACCAAGCGCCGCCGCCTGTTTGACAGCCTCTAGGTCGCATTAACAGCATTCCTGGGTGGCTTTTTTATGGCTTTTGGTTATGTAGTGCTCGAATACTGTAAGATGCACTGCTCAACCAAGTTATGCACCTCGCCCATCTGTTACATCCGGGACCTTGTGGCTTCCATTCTGGTTGAGACCGTGAGATCGGGCGAGATGGCAGCTTTCTTGCAAGTCGATGGCAGCCCAGATCAGCTTCTTCACAGGTGGACTGCGGAAGCCCAAAGTTTCTGCAAGGATCGTGGCCTGGATTGCTCGATGAAGCCGCTGACGTGGGAAACTTTACATGCCAACAAGAAGGCTATCTACCCTGAGCTCACAAGCCGTATAAAGCAAGTCGGACCAGAAACTTGCTGGCGTTTACCGCTTATTACTGCTGTCAACTGGAAATACTGGTGTCTGGTGACGCACCCTCAGACACGGTGCATTGGTCGAGGTGCAGGGCAACGATGGTATGGTGCTTGGATGCAGCATTGAGTGTTGGGGGAACTGGCAGTAAACCCTTTCTCAAGCCAGAGGAGATTATCGAATCACAATGGTGTTTCGATACGTTCCTTCTGAGTTATGCTCACGCTGCTGCACGATTTCATCGAAAAGGCATCTGCTTGTACAAACTTCGGCCGAAGATGCATTACACGCAGCATTTGGTGGATGAGCTGCGCTGCCACAAGCTCAACTTTTACCATGCTGCGAATTTTTTGGATAAGGATCATATGAAGTTCCTCAAGATTGTTTCGGCCGGCTGCCACGTGACTTCTCAGCCTCGCACCTGGGCAAGACGTTACCTGACGAAACAAGTGTTTCTCTGGCGACGCTTGCCCGGGGCGACGGCGAAGAAGAAGCGCCGCGTCGCCGAAAAAAAAGAGGACGCCGCAGGTCTCTTAAGGGTTTTAGGGTTTAGGGTTTCCAAAGTTGGGGCTTCAGGTTTGGGGGTTGAGGGTTTAGATTTCGGCTTAAGGAAGAACTTGCCACAATGCAACCAAACAACATTCCATAGTCCCGAATCCCGAAGCTTGCAAGTTTAGGTTCCAAGTTTGAAACCGCAAGGGCCAAGGCCTCCCCCAAAAAGGGAGGATGCATTCACATATACACCCCTTAATACCGATATTCCCGAAACCTCTCTTGTTCCCAATCTAGTGCATGCATGGCCTCGGGTGGAGTTGCTCCCCCTTGGCCATCGGGTGGAGGTGCTCCCCCTCGCAACATCCGCCTTGATCCTAAACCCTGGCCAAAGCTTGCACAAACTCCAAATCAAAAGCCTGCAAACAAAAACTGGGTTCCACGCCTGAACTGTTCAAACCCATAACAAAGAATCCTGCATAATGCTGTCAAAAGCACCGAAAGCCAAACCGTGTTTGCAGAGGCTGAAGCCCCGAAAGCCAAGCAGTGTTTGCAGAAGCTGAAGCCCCGAAATCCAAGCAGTGTTTGCAGAAACTGAAGCACCGAAAGCCAAGCTGTGTTTGCAGTCGCAGTGGCAGTTGTAGAATCTCGAGGAACGCTGGTTGTGCTTGGGACTGATTGCTTGAAGGCTTGCACCTGTTGGTCGGGTGTGTGCTTGGCTCTGAAGGCTTGCACCTGTTGGTCGGTTGTGTGCCTGGCTTGATGCATGTGTTGGATGGTGGTTGTGTGCCTGGCTTGATGCATGTGTTGGATGGTGGTTGTGTGCCTGGCTTGATGCATGTGCTGGAGTGTTGGTCGGTCGGTTGGTTGGTTGCGACTGATTGCTTGAAGTGCCGCCCACCGTGAGTTGTAATGGCTGTTGGCGCCTCGCCACGCCGTACGTGTATATGTTTGATTGTGACAGCTAGTCAACAAAGACTCCTGCACAATATGCTTTCTACTAGTACTAGCACTACGAAAACCTACGCAGTGTAACAACCATAACCGGACCATAACCACTATACGTACCGTCCTGGATGCCAGGACTGCATAACCGCTATATTTACCGTCCTGGATGCCAGGACTGCAAAGATCTACTTGCAAAACTGATAAACTATTTATGTGCTGTGTATGCAGAAGCTGAAGCCCCGAAAGCCAAGCAGTGTTTGCAGAAGCTGAAGCACCGAAAGCCCAAGCAGTGTTTGCAGAAGCAGAAGCCCCGAAAGCCCAAGCAGTGTTTGCACAAGCTGAAGCCCCGAAAGCCCAAGCAGTGTTTGCAGAAGCTGAAGCACCGAAAGCCCAAGCAGTGTTTGCAGAAGCTGTAGTAGTAGTAGTAGTAGTAGTAGTAGTAGTAGTAGTAGTAGTAGTGGTAGCAGTAGTAGTAGTAGTAGCAGTAGTAGTAGTAGTAGTAGGTGAAGGTTTGGCTGCTTTGCGCCACCCGTCCGGAGGCAGAGAACGGCCGTTGGCACCTCGCCACGCCACACAAATTCATTAACACCATGTTCGTACGGCCGTTGGCACCTCGCCACGCCACACAAATTCATTAACACCATGTTCGTACGGCCGTTGGCACCTCGCCACGCCACACAAATTCATTAACACCATGTTCGTACAGCCGTTGGCACCTCGCCACGCCACACAAATTCATTAACACCATGTTCGTACGGCCGTTGGCACCTTCACTAACCGCTGGGATCCCGAACCTTTGGATATATAACCGCTAGGATGTGAATTAACCGCTGGGATTAACCGCTGGGACAATTAACCGCTGGGATTAACCGCTGGGACAATTAACCGCTGGGATTAACCGCTGGGACTAACCGCTGGGACGATTAACCGCTGGAATTAACCGCTGGGATTAACCGCTGGGACAATTAACCGCTGGGATTAACCGCTGGGACAATTAACCGCTGGGATTAACCGCTGGGACTAACCGCTGGGACGATTAACCGCTGGAATTAACCGCTGGGACAATTAACCGCTGGGATCATCAAATAACCGCTGGGATGTTGAAATAACCGCTGGTATGTTGAATTAACCGCTGGGATATCAAATAACCGCTGGGATGTTCGATTAACCGCTGGGAGCCCGGGATGGCCTACATCGGTTTGTGTTTAGGTCACGTCGGTTATTAACCGATGGGGGGCTGTCCA
>CAJNDT010003761.1:0-20709 GCA_905221615.1 Symbiodinium sp. CCMP2592
GGTGATTGTAGAATCGGGGACCCGGGGGTAGTAAGGTCGGGGGGTTGTCCGAAGCGAGGTTCGCCTCCAGATGCTGAGGACAACCCCCCGACCAGAGCGCCCCTTGTACATATCGGGGACGGTAATGTTGTTAGCTTTGTAGGTAACACTTTTGGGTTATGAATGAGTTCATTGCACACCCTTGGTGTAGGTCAATATTGATTGGATCGCGTAGTGCATCTATCTTAGTGTCGGTTGGTTTGTTTCGTCCCCGTTTCACGGGCCATGGGCTTTGCATCGCACGCGTTTTCCTTTGGTTGGTTTCAACGGTTTCTACTTGGTCTGCTGCGGCAGCTCTTAGTTTAGGTGCTTGATGCAAGGCCCTGCGGGATGCGCTCCGTCAATGCGTGGCCTTTTTTGTTTTTGGACTGGAATTCACTTAATTAAAACCTTGCCCTTTTTGCTTAATTCGACTTTTGTTGCCGAGCGCCTAACACCAGCATCGGTGGCTCGGGGGCTGGGGCCGGCATGCATGTTTCTCTCGAAGACTTCTTTTGCATCCGCCGCCAAAATAGATTGCACCACCGCGCAGCTGCAGTGCTTCCTCTTGCATGCCTTTGCCGACTGTATTGATTGTGCACGTTGGCTCGTTTCCGCTTATCCGCCCAGGTCGCGACCTCTTCGTTTGTTGGGGACTTGGTCGTGTCGCTCCGGGTTTTGGGTTCAGGGCCTGATGATCCTTGGGATGTTTTGGCCATGTAGTGTGGCCGCCTTTAGACCTCGTTTTGCCTCTGCGGGTCCCAGGTATGGGTTTGGAGCGTTCCTGCCCATTCATCTGAACAGACCCTTGTCACTCAGGGGACTCTCATAATCCTTCTAGCCTTCGGTTGCCTTTGTATCCTTGCTCATTGCGATAGCTTTTGCGAGCCTTCCAGGTTGTTTGGTGGTGGTTGGCGTTTAGGGCTTGTCCGGGTTTGCGGCTTGTTGGCGTTTCGGGTTCTGTTAGGCTGTTTAGGTTTCAGGTTTCTTAGGGTTAATGTTTCGTGTCGCCGTGGCCAGGGGCTAAGCCTAGGACCCCAATCGTGAAAGGAGCCGGGGGGTCGAGCGGGAGCACCACTCGCTAGTCCCGGACCCGTCGGCTCCTTTCACTTTCGTTTTTCTTATTCTTGTGGTGCGATGGGGTTGGTGAGTCGAGGGGGTCGAGCGCCTAGTTTACTTAATCCTCCCGCGGGGTTCCGCCAGCTTCGCTTGGTTACATGGGTTTCAGCCTACTGGAACTGTACAATTATTGTAGAATTACTTCAACCATATTTGTGGTGACGCTTGGATTCTTTATCATTCAGAAGCCCATGGGCTCCGAACCAGAGCCCTGCATGCACCCTTTGTGTTCGGCTTCCTTTGCCCTTGGTAGCCCTTTGTTTGCGTCTTTCGTGTTGTGCAGGCTGTGGCATCCTCTTCCAAGCGACATCGCCACTTCCTGTAGATCCTGGAGAAGGTGCTTGCATGTGCTCACGCCATGTGTTGCTTGGGTATTTCGCATTGCTCGTACTTGCACAGCTCAGAAGTGGCAGTGGCGAATACATGGCTCGAGCACCCAGATTGGGCATCCCTTTGTGCAGTCATCGTCTTTTGTTGCTCCCGGTGATGGCTACATATCCTCCGATGATTGTTTCCACAGCCACGGGAGTGCAGCCGCCGGTCCAGCCTGCCATAATCATCGTCGCAGAGTCTCGACGTGATCATGTAAGGTTTGTTTTTAGTTGTGTCCGTGTCTAATTGCTCGTCGTTCTCGTGACTCTGACTGCGCAAGCAAGGACAACTCCGGCTTGCTTTTTGTGCAGCCGGTCGTTCCTTGACTGGACCTATTCTGGCCGCGTGCGTTTATTGCCGGCATCACGCTGTTGTGTTTGCCACATTTCGTTTCTGAAAAGTTGTTTCTTCTGAGGTGCCGCCGCCTATGCCGGCCAATATTCTTGTCTTCACGGCGTGTCTCGTATGCACGGATTTGCAGTCTCGATCTGACCCTGTCGTCCCCCATGAATCCAAGGCCGGTACATCCGATTCATCAGGTCAGGGCAGCGCTCGGCGGAGGCTGAGGTCGCGTTGCTGCTGCCCAGTGTGATGTAACACACATACATACAGACCAACACACATGCACACCAAAGTGGAAGAACGGCAGGAGGCGACGAGATGCTCGAGCAGACTTGCCAGTTTCACTGAGGGGTGGCAGCAGTCGCGCTTTTTGCTTCAAAAAGTTGCATGCTTTGGGAGTCCTGTACCACCCCACCTTTCCTATCCCTCCAACCCTAAGATTTCAGGGCACCTTCACCCGTTCGTATGGTAGGAGTGCCTATCGAGAGCCCTGCGTGCACCCTTTGTGCTCGGCTTCCTTTGCCTTTGGTAGCTCTTTGTATGTGTCCTTCCTGTTGTGCAGGCTGTGGCATCCTCTCTGACATGGTTTGTCGCGGCCTGGGGTTCGTTGCGGTTTAGGCTTTGTTGAGGTTTAGGGCTCGTGGGTGTTTCGGAGGCTCGTTGAGGTTGTCCGGTAGTGCATGCTCCAAGCCTTTCCTTCCCCTGCCCTCCTTCGCTGTGCCTCGCCTTAGATTTCGCACCCCATCGTTATGGCCGGGGCCTCGCTCGCAAGGCTTCAGGGGTTCGAGGCGTGTTGGGGCTCCGATGCTGAGAGGTCTGAGTGCGCGAGGCTTGGGCGTTGGGGTTTGTTTCGGCTTTGGGAGGCGGGCTGGGGTTCCGAGGTCGCCAGGTTGTGACTGCCTGCTTATTAGGTTCTTGGCTATCTTGAGACTTAAGGTTCGCTAGGGCTTTAGGGTTTGTAAGGGTTTCTAGGGTTTGTCAGGGGGGTTTAGGGATTGTCAGTGTTTGGTGACTGTCGGGGTTGGGCCTTGCCGGGGTTTAGGTCCCGCTAAGGTGTAGGAGTTGGTGCGATTTATTTGTTGGATTTCCTGCTGTATCAGGGCTCAGGGTTCATTACGGTTGAGGCCTTGTTGGGGTTGGGCCTTCTGGTGGGGTTCAAGGTTTGTTGGTGTCTGAAATCTGTTAGGGTTCTGTGTTTGTCAGGGTTTAGGGGTTCCTAGGGGGTTTGTTGCGGTTTAGTTGTTGGACTTCAGGGTTGGTTGCGACCTAGGGATCAGGCTGCGTTGGGGGTGAGGGCTCTGCTAGGCCTTAAGGTTTGTTAGGCTTTAAGGCTCTGTGAGGATTGAAGCCTTTTTGGGGTAAAATGTTTGCTGGTGTTGGGAGTTGTTGGGGGTATGGGGCTGTTAGGGGTTTTCCTTTTCTTTCCGCCCAGGCTCGGCGGTGCTGCTTTTGCGTGGCCGGGCCCTCCCTCGCGAGGTTTCAGGGCTTCCAGGTGGGTTGGGGCTCCGAGGCAGAGAGGTCCGAGGGCGCAAGGCTTGGGTGTTGAGGGTTTTTTGGACTTGGAAGGTGGGTTGGGGCTCCGAGGCAGTGAGGTTTGGAGTGCGTGCTCTTAGGGCTTTTGTTGTTGGGGCTCAGGGCATTCTGGGGTTCAAGGTTTGTTGGGGTCTGGGGTTCGTCAGGGTGGAAGCTTCGAAGGGGTTCTGGAAAGGTTAGTGTTTGCTAGGGTTGAGGGTTTGTTGCGGTTTATTTGTTAGAGTTTAAGGGTTGGTCGGTCCTAGGGTTCGTTGGGGCTTAGGCTTTGTTAGAGTTTGGGACTCTGTTAGGCTTTAGGGTTTCTTAGGCTTTAAGGCTCGGTAGGGTTTAAGCTTTGTTAGGCTAGAGGGTTTGCTAGGGTTTAGGGGCTCTTGGGGTTAGGGTTTGTCATTCTTTCCTCTACTCCTTCCGTCCAGGCTCGACGGTGCTGCTTTTGGTGGCCGGGCGCTCCCTCGCGAGGCTTCAGGGGTTCCAGGTGGGTTGGGGCTCCGAGGCAGAGAGGTCCAAGTGCGCGAGGGTTGGGTGTTGAGGGGTTTTCGGACTTGGAAGGTGGGTTGGGGCTCCGAGGCAGTGAGGTTTCGAGTGCGTGCCGTGCTTTGTGTGGGGGCTTCGGGTTTTGTAGTTTGGGGTGTGTTTGTCGGCGTTTAGGGCTTGTCCGGGTTTGCGGCTTGTTGGCGTTTCGGGTTCTGTTAGGCTGTTTAGGTTTCGGGTTTCTTAGGGTTAAGGCTTCGTGGCGCCGTGGCCAGGGGCTAAGCCTAGGACCCCAATCGTGAAAGGAGCGACGTCGTGCCCCGGACGGATGCTTCGCATCATAGGTAGATGTGGCTTTGCAGAGACGCTAAACCGTAAATTTCCTATGGTGTCAACACATCCGTCTCAGATAACTGTCCTGGGATTTTTGTTTTGGGAAGACTATGGGTCATCCGTCTCAGATAACTGTCCTAGGATTTTTGTCTTGGGAAGACTATGGGTCATCTGTCTCAGATAACTGTCCTGGGATTTTTGTTTTGGGAAGACTATGGTTCATCCGTCTCAGATAACTGTCCTGGATTTTTGTTTTGGGAAGACTATGGGTCATTCGTCTCAGATAACTGTCCTGGGATTTTTGTTTTGGGGAAGACTATGGGTCATCCGTCTCAAATAACTGTCCTGGGATTTTTGTTTTGGGAAGACTATGGGTCATCCGTCTCAGATAACTGTCCCAGGATTTTTGTCTTGGGAAGACTATGGGTCATCTGTCTCAGATAACTGTCCTGGGATTTTTGTTTTGGAAAGACTATGGGTCATCCGTCTCAGATACCTGTCCTGGATTTTTGTTTTGGGAAGACTATGGGTCATTCGTCTCAGATAACTGTCCTGGGATTTTTGGCTTGCGAAGACTATGGGTCATCCGTCTCAGATAACTGTCCTGGGATTTTTGTTTTGGGAAGACTATGGGTCATTCGTCTCAGATAACTGTCCTGGGATTTTTTTGCTTGGGAAGACTATGGGTCATCTGTCTCAGATAACTGTCCTGGGATTTTTGTTTTGGGGAAGACTATGGGTCATCCGTCTCAAATAACTGTCCTGGGATTTTTGTTTTGGGAAGACTATGGGTCATCCGTCTCAGATAACTGTCCTAGGATTTTTGTCTTGGGAAGACTATGGGTCATCTGGCTCAGATAACTGTCCTGGATTTTTGTTTTGGAAAGACTATGGGTCATCCGTCTCAGATAACTGTCCTGGATTTTTGTTTTGGGAAGACTATGGGTCATTCGTCTCAGATAACTGTCCTGGGATTTTTGGCTTGCGAAGACTATGGGTCATCCGTCTCATATAACTGTCCTGGGATTTTTGTTTTGGGGAAGACTATGGGTCATTCGTCTCAGATAACTGTCCTGGGATTTTTTGGCTTGGGAAGACTATGGGTCATCTGTCTCAGATAACTGTCCTGGGATTTTTGCCTTGGGAAGACCATGGGTCATCCGTCTCAGATAACTGTCCTGGGATTTTTGCCTTGGGAAGACTATGGGTCATCCGTCTCAGATAACTGTCCTGGGATTTTTGCCTTGGGAAGACCATGGGTCATCCGTCTCAGATAACTGTCCTGGGATTTTTGCCTTGGGAAGACTATGGGTCATCCGTCTCAGATAACTGTCCTGGGATTTTGCCTTGGGAAGACTATGGGTCATCCGTCTCAGATAACTGTCCTGGGATTTTTGCCTTGGGAAGACTATGGGTCATCCGTCTCAGATAACTGTCCTGGGATTTTTGCCTTGGGAAGACTATGGGTCATCCGTCTCAGATAACTGTCCTGGGATTTTGCCTTGGGAAGACTATGGGTCATTCGTCTCAGATAACTGTCCTGGGATTTTTGGCTTGGGAAGACTATGGGTCATCCGTCTCAGATAACTGTCCTGGGATTTTTGTTTTGGGAGGACTATGGGTCATTCGTCTCGGATAACTGTCCTGGGATTTTTTGGCTTGGGAAGACTATGGGTCTACCGTATCAGCTAACTGTACTAGGATTTTTTGTCTTGGAAGCTAGGTTCATCGTCTCAGGCTAACTGTTGGAGGTGTTTTGGAAAGGACTCTGGGTCATCCGTCTCACGCTTAATTCCTGGATTTTTGTTTTGGAAGACTAGGGTCATTCGTCTCAGAGAACGGTCCTGGTATGTTTGGTGCCCCCACGACTATGGGTCATCCGTTCTCGGAAACTGTCCTGGGATTATTTTTTGTTTTGGGGGAAGACTATGGGTCATCCGTCTCAGATAACTGTCCTGGGATTTTTGTTTTGGGAAGACTATGGGTCATCCGTCTCAGAGAACTGTCCTGGGATTTTTGTTTTGGGAAGACTATGGGTCATCCGTCTCAGATAACTGTCTTGGGATTTTTGTTTTGGGAAGACTATGGGTCATCCGTCTCAGATAACTGTCCTGGGATTTTTGTTTTGGGAAGACTATGGGTCATCCGTCTCAGATAACTGTCCTGGGATTTTTGTTTTGGAAGACTATGGGCCATCCGTCTCAGATAACTGTCTTGGGATTTTTGTTTTGGAAGGAATATGGGTTCATCGTCTCGACAACCTGTCCTGGGATTTTTTTTGGCTTGCGAAGACTATGGGTCATCCGTCTCAGATAACTGTCCTGGGATTTTTGTTTTGGGGAAGACTATGGGTCATCCGTCTCAAATAACTGTCCTGGGATTTTTGTTTTGGGAAGACTATGGGTCATCCGTCTCAGATAACTGTCCTAGGATTTTTGTTTTGGGAAGACTATGGGTCATCCGTCTCAGATAACTGTCCTGGGATTTTTGTTTTGGGAAGACTATGGGTCATCCGTCTCAGATAACTATCCTGGGATTTTTGTTTTGGGAAGACTATGGGTCATTCGTCTCAGATAACTGTCCTGGGATTTTTGGCTTGCGAAGACTATGGGTCATTCGTCTCAGATAACTGTCCTGGGATTTTTGTTTTGGGGAAGACTATGGGTCATCCGTCTCAAATAACTGTCCTGGGATTTTTGTTTTGGGAAGACTATGGGTCATCCGTCTCAGATAACTGTCCTAGGATTTTTGTCTTGGGAAGACTATGGGTCATCTGTCTCAGATAACTGTCTTGGGATTTTTGTTTTGGAAAGACTATGGGTCATCCGTCTCAGATAACTGTCCTGGATTTTTGTTTTGGGAAGACTATGGGTCATTCGTCTCAGATAACTGTCCTGGGATTTTTGGCTTGCGAAGACTATGGGTCATCCGTCTCAGATAACTGTCCTGGGATTTTTTTTTGTTTTGGGAGGAATAGGGGCATGCGTCTCAGATAACTGTCCTGGGATTTTGGGCTTGGAAGACATGGGTCAATTCTGTCCAGATAACTGTCCTGGGATTTTTGTTTGGGGAAGAATATGGGGTCATTCCAGTTCTCAAATAACTGTCTGGGATTATTTTTGTTTATGGGAAAGGACTATTTGGGCCATCCGTATCAGAGAACTGTCATAGGATTTGTCTTGGAAGACTATGGGTATCTGCTCAGATACGTCCTGGGATTTTCGTTTTGGAAAGACTATGGTCATCCGTCTCAGAAACTGTCCTGGATTTTTGATGGGGAAAACAAAAAAACAAAGAGACTATGGGTCATTCGTCTCGTAACTGTCTGGCCAAATTGGGCTGCGAAGAATAGGGGTTCATCCGTCTCAGATAATGTCCTGGGATTTTTCGTTTTGGGAAGGCTACGGGTCATCCGTCTCAGATAACTGTCCTGGGATTTTTGCCTTGGGAAGACTATGGGTCATCCGTCTCAGATAACTGTCCTGGGATTTTTGCCTTGGGAAGACTATTGGTCATCCGTCTCAGACAACTGTCCTGGGATTTTTGTTTTGGGAAGACTATGGGGCATTCGTCTCAGATAACTGGCCTGGGATTTTTGCCTTGGGAAGACTATGGGTCATCCGTCTCAGATAACTGTCCTAGGATTTTTGCCTTGGGAAGACTATGGGTCATCCGTCTCAGATAACTGTCCTGGGATTTGTTTTGGGAAGACTACGGGTCATCCGTCTCAGATAACTGTCCTGGGATTTCCTTTTGGCTTTTGCGAAGCACTATGGTATCCGTCTCAGATAACGGCCGGATTATGTGTCTTGGGGAAGACTATGGCATCCGTCTCAAAATAACTGTTCTGGGAAGTTTGTTTTGGGACGACTATGGGTCATCGGTCTCAGAAACTGTCCTAGGAATTTTGGTTTGGGAAGACGATGGTCATCTGTCTCAGATAAACTGTCTGGGATTTTGTTTTGGAAGACGATGGGGTCATCGTCTCAGAGAAACTGTCATGGATTTTTGTTTGGGGAAGACTATGGGTCAGTCGTCTAAGATAACTGTCCTGGGATTTTTGGCTTGACGAAGACTACGGGGTTCAATCGTCTCAGAATAACTGCCTGGGATTTTTGTTTTGGGGGCGACTATGGGGTTCACCGTCTCAATATAACTGTCTGGGATTTTTGTTTTGGGAAGACTATGGGTCATTCGTCTCAGATAACTGTCCTAGGATTTTTTGGCTTGGGAAGACTATGGGTCATCTGTCTCAGATAACTGTCCTGGGATTTTTGTTTTGGAAAGACTATGGGTCATCCGTCTCAGATAACTGTCCTGGATTTTTGTTTTGGGAAGACTCTGGGTCATTCGTCTCAGATAACTGTCCTGGGATTTTTGGCTTGCGAAGACTATGGGTCATCCGTCTCAGATAACTGTCCTGGGATTTTTGTTTTGGGAGGACTATGGGTCATTCGTCTCAGATAACTGTCCTGGGATTTTTTGGTTTGGGAAGACTATGGGTCATCTGTCTCAGATAACTGTCCTGGGATTTTTGTTTTGGGGAAGACTATGGGTCATCCGTCTCAAATAACTGTCCTGGATTTTTGTTTTGGGAAGACTATGGGTCATCCGTCTCAGATAACTGTCCTAGGATTTTTGTCTTGGGAAGACTATGGGTCATCTGTCTCAGATAACTGTCCTGGATTTTTGTTTTGGAAAGACTATGGGTCATCCGTCTCAGATAACTGTCCTGGATTTTTGTTTTGGGAAGACTATGGGTCATTCGTCTCAGATAACTGTCCTGGGATTTTTGGCTTGCTAAGACTATGGGTCATCCGTCTCAGATAACTGTCCTGGGATTTTTGTTTTGGGGAAGACTATGGGTCATCCGTCAGAGGCTAGCAAGGGTCTGGGCCGCCCAATACAACCCAGTACTTTTTTTAGTTTCCCGACAAAATAAGGAAACAGGGAAATAAGGAAATTAGGACATAGGGAAATAGGGAAACAAGGGAAACAAGGGAATAACGAAAATAGCGGAATAAGAGAATAAGAAAACAGGGAAAAGGGTAACCTAAGTTCAATATTCTATACTCTAAATCTCGTATTAGTATTGGTATTTGTAGATTTGGTTCAATTTACTTAAACTCGATTGCATTTTGGTGGTGGTGGTGGCGGAATACTTAATTCAATTTACTTAAACTCGATTGCAACAACTTGTGTAAGCGGCTATGCATATCAAAGGATATGATTTTAAGTGTATTTGCTTCAATTTGAGAAGAATGTAATGGAATACCACGCACGGTGTAATACGCAAGCTCAATTTATGGGGACTTGAGGGTTTAGGGTTTAGGGTTTAGGGTTTAGGGTCCAGGGTTTAGGGTTTAGGGAGGGCTTAAGGGTTAAGGGTTTGGGGTTTAGGGTTTGGGGTTTAGGGTTTAAGGTTTAGGGTTTAGGGGTTTAAGGTTTAGGATTTAAGGATTACGGGTTAAAGGTTTAGGTAAGGTTTAGGGTTAAAGGTTTAGGGTTAAGGGTTGAGGGTCTAGGGTTTAGGATTTAGGGTTTAGGGTTAAGGGTTTATTGTTTAGGGTTTAGGGGTTTAGGGTTTTAGGGTTAGGGGGTTAGGGTTAAGGGTTCAGGGTTTAGGGTTTAGGGGTAAGGTTTGGTCAAGGGTGTATGGGTGTTAAGGATTAAGGGTTTAGGGTTTAGGGTTTAGGGTTTAGGGTTTAGGCTTGAGGGTTTAGGGTTTAGGGTTTAATTGAGCTTGCTTCGTGTGCGGGGTGCCTTTTTGAGAATCCTAAACTGGGGGGTTTTTTCTGGTTTTTTTTGGTTTTTTTGGGTTTTTTTTGGGTTTTTTTGAATTGTTTTGCCTTTATTCTATTTTTTTTAGTTTTTTTTTAGTTTTGTGGTATCCGGGTCCTTAATTTTGGGCTCCGGGTCCTCAATTTTAGGTCCGGTCTTGGTGTGGTCCTTAATTTTAAGCTCCGGGTCCTTAATTTGCGGCTCCGGGTCCTCAATTGTAGGTTTTGGTCCAGGGGGTTTGCTAAACCCTAGGGTTTGCTAAACCCTGAATTAGGGTTTAATAAACCCTAATTGGGGGCTTGCTAAACCCTAAATTAATACTAAACCCTAGGTTAATTAACCCTGAATGGGGGCTTGCTAAACCCTAGGGTTTGCTAAACCCTACATTAGAGTTAAATAAACCCTGCATGGGGGTTTGCTAAACCCTAGGGTTTGCTAAACCCTGAATTAGGGTTTAATAAACCTTGCATGGGGGTTTGCTAAACCCTAAATTAGGGTTTAATAAACCCTGAATGGGGGTTTGCTAAACCCTAGGGTTTGTTAAACCCTGAATTAGGGTTTAATAAACCCTGAATGGGGTTTGCTAAACTCTAGGATTGCTAAACCCTAAATAAACCCTAGGGTTTGCTAAACCTTAAATTAAGAATTAATAAACCCTGAGTGGGGGTTTGCTAAACCCTAGGGTTTGCTAAACCCTAAATGAATGGGGTTTGCTAAACTCTAGGATTGCTAAACCCTAAATAAACCCTAGGGTTTGCTAAACCTTAAATTAAGAATTAATAAACCTTGAGTGGGGGTTTGCTAAGCCCTAGGGTTTGCTAAACCCTAAATTAGTTAATAAACCCTGAATGGGTGTTTGCTAAACCCTAGGGTTTGCTAAACCCTAAATTAGGGTTTAATAAACCTTGAATGGGGGTTTGCTAAACCATAGGGTTTGGAAAACCCTGTTAATGAACCTTGAATGGGGGTTTGCTAAACTGAAAGCCACATTTCCTGGATTTTGGGGTTGGCGTTTTGGGTGACAAATTCTGTTCATAGAATAACGTTTTTATTGGGCCGGAGGGCCGATCTCGAGGTCCCCTCCATTCTGGGCCTAAAATACAAACGGAACTGGTGCAGATTCGGGTTTAAACCATAAAATAATTAAAGCCAAATTTCCTGGATTTTGGGGTGGGCGTTTTGGGTAACAAAATCTGTTAATAGAATAGCGTTTTTATTCGGCCGGAGGGCCGATCTCGAGGCCCCTTCCATTCTGGGCTTAAAATATAAACGGAACTGGTGCAGATCCGGGCTTAAACCATAAACGTTTAAGGTTTAGCGTTTAAAGCCAAATTTCTTGGATTTTGGGGTGTGCGTTTTGGGTGACAAATTCTGTTCATAGAATAGCGTTTTTATTAGGCCGGAAGGCCGATCTCGAGGTACCCCCTATTCTGGGCCTAGAATACAGACCGAACTGGTGCAGATTCGGGCCTAAACCATAAACGTTTAGGGTTATCAGCAACTATTAGCAATTATTAGCATTATTAGCAATTATTAGCAATTATTAGCAATTATTAACATTAGCAATTATTAACAATTATTAGCAATTATTAACAATTATTAGCAATTATCAGCAATTATTAGCAATTATTAGCAATTACTAGCAATTATTAGCAATTATTAGCAATTATTAACAATTATCAGCAATTATCAGCAGTTTTTATCAATTATTAGCAAGTATCAGCATTTATTAGCAATTATTAGCAATTATCAGCAATTATTAGCAATCATTACCAATTATTAGCAATTATTAGCAATTATTAGCAATTATTAGCCATTATCAGCAGTTATTAGCAATTATTAGCAATTATCAGCAATTATTAGCAATTATTAGCAATTATCAGCAATTATTAGCAATTATTAGCAACTATTAGCAATTATTAGCAAGTATCAGGAATTATTAGCAATTATTAGCAATTATTAACCATTATCAGCAATTCTTAGCAATTAACAGCAATTATTAGCAATTATTAGAATTATTTATTAGCAATTATTAGCAATTATTAGCAATTATTAGCAATTATCAGCAATTATTAGCAATTATTAGCAATTTATTAGCAATTATTAGCAATTATTAGCAATTATTAGCAATTATTTGCAATTATTAGCAATTATTAGCAATTATTAGCAATTATTAGCAATTATTAGCAATTATTAGCAATTATCAGCAATTATTAGCAATTATTAGCAATTAGTATCAGCAATTATTAGCAATTAGCAATTATTAGCAATTATTAGCAATTATTAGCAATTATTAGCAATTATAGCAATTATTAGCAATTAGCAATTATTAGCAATTATTAGCAACTATTAGCAATACTAGCAATTATTAGCAATTATTAGCAATTATTAGCAATTATTAGCAAGTATTAGCAATTATTAACAATTATTAGCACAATTATTAGCAATTATTAGCAATTATTAGCAATTATTAGCAATTATTAGCAATTATTAGCAATTATTAGCATTATTAGCAATTATTAGCAATTATTAGCAATTATCAGCAGTTTTTATTAATTATTAGCAAGTATCAGCAAGTATTAGCCATCATTAGCAATTATCAGCAATTATTAGCACGTATTAGCAATTATTAGCAATTATTAGCAATTATTAGCAATTATTAGCAATTAGTAAATATTAGCAATATTAGCAATTATTAGCAATTATTAGCAATGATTAGCAATTATTAGCAATTCTTAGCAATTATCAGCAATTCTTAGCAATTATCAGCAATTATTAGCAATTACTAGCAATTATTAGCATTTATTAGCAATTATTAGCAATTATTAGCAATTATTAGCAATTATTAGCAATTATTAACAATTATTAGCAATTATTAGCAATTATTAGCAATTATTAGCAATTACTAGGAAGCATTAGCAATTATTAGCAAGTATCACAAATTATTAGCAATTATTAGCAATTATTAACAATTATTAGCAATTATTATCAATTATTAGCAATTATCAGCAATTATCAGCAATTATTAGCAATTATTAGCAATTATTAGCAATTATTAGCAATTATCAGCAATTATTAGCACGTATTAGCAATTATTAGCATTATTTGCAATTATTAGCAATTATTAGCCATTATCAGCAGTTATTAGCAATTATTAGCAAGTATCAGCAATTATTAGCAAGTATTAGCAATTATCAGCAATTATTAGCAATTATTAGCAATTATCAGCAATTATTAGCAATTATTAGCAATTATCAGCAATTATTAGCAAATATAAACAATTATTTGCAATTATTAGCAATCATTAGCAGTTATTAGCAATTATAAACAATTATTAGCAATTATCAGCAATTATTAGCAATTATTAGCAATTATCAGCAATTATTAGCAATAATTAGCAATTCTTAGCAATTATTAGCAATTATTAGCAATTATTAGCAATTATTAGCAAGTATCACAAATTATTAGCAATTATCAACAATTATTAGCAATTGGTAATAATTATTAGCAAGTATTAGCAACTATTAGTAGTTATTAGCAATTATTAGCAAGTATTAGCAGTTTTTACCAATTATTAGCAACTATTAGCAATTATTAGCAATTATTAGTAATTATCAGCAATTATTAGCAATTATTAGCAACTATCAACAATTATTAGCAATTATTAGCAAGTATCACCAATTATTAGCAATTATTGGCAATTATTAGCAATTATTAGCAATTATTAGGAAGCATTAGCAATTATTAGCAAGTATCACAAATTATTAGCAATTATTAGCAATTATTAGCAATTATTTGCAATTATTAGCAATCATTAGCAGTTATTAGCAATTATTAGCAATTATTTGCAATTATTAGCAATGTTCAGGAACTATTAGCAGTTTTAGCAATTAGAATTATTTGCAATTTTAGCAATATTAGCAATTATTAGCAATTATTAGCAATTATTAGCAATTATAGCAATTATTAGCAATTATTAGCAATTATTAGCAATTATTAGCAATTATTAGCAAGTATCAGCAATTATTAGCAATTATTAGCAATTATCAGCAATTATTAGCAATTATTAGCAATTCTTAGCAATTATTAGCAATTATTAACAATTATTTGCAATTATTAGCAAGTATCACCAATTACTAGCAATTATTAGCAATTATTAGCAATTAATAGCAATTACCAGCAATTATTAACCATTATTAGCAATTATTAGCAATTATTAGCAATTATTAGCAATTATTAGCAAATATTAGCAATTATTAGCAAGTATCAGCAATTATGAGCAATTATTAGCAATTATTAGCCATTATCAGCAACTACTAGCAATTAACAGCAATTATCAGCAATTATTAGCAATTATTAGCAATTATTTGCAATTATTAGCAATTATTAGCAATTATCAGCAATTATCAGCAATTCTTAGCAATTATCAGCAATTATTAGCAACTCTTAGCAATTATTAGCAATTATTAACAATTATTAACAATTATCAGCAATAATTAGCAATTATTAGGAAGCATTAGCAATTATTCGCAAGTATTAGCAAGTATCACAAATTATTAGCAATTATTAGCAATTATTAGCAATTATCAGCAATTATTAGCAATTATTAGCAATTATCAGCAATTGTTAGCAATAATTCGCAATTCTTAGCAATTCTTAGCAAATATAAACAATTATTTGCAATTATTAACAATTATTTGCAATTATTAGCAATTCTTAGCAATTATTAGCAATTATTAACAATTATTTGCAATTATTAGCAATTCTTAGCAATCGTTAGCAGTTATTAGCAATTATTAGCAATTATTAGCAATTATTAGCAAGTATCACAAATTATTAGCAATTATCAACAATTATTTGCAATTATTAATAATTATTAGCAAGTATTAGCAACTATTAGTAGTTATTAGCAAATATTAGCAATTATTAGCAGTTTTTACCAATTATTAGCAACTATTAGCAATTATTAGCAATTATTAGTAATTATCAGCAATTATTAGCAATTATTAGCAATTATCAACAAGTATTAGCAATTATTAGCAAGTATCACCAATTATGAGCAATTATTAGCAATTATTAGCCATTATCAGCAATTATTAGCAATTAACAGCAATTATTAGCAATTATTAGAGATTATTAGCAATTATTAGCAATTATTAGCAATTATTAGCAATTATCAGCAATTATCAGCAATTCTTAGCAATTATCAGCAATTCTTAGCAATTATCAGCAATTATTTGGGATTTTTGGCTTGCGAAGACTATGGGTCATCCGTCTCAGATAACTGTCCTGGGATTTTTGTTTTGGGGAAGACTATGGGTCATCCGTCTCAAATAACTGTCCTGGGATTTTTGTTTTGGGAAGACTATGGGTCATCCGTCTAAGATAACTGTCCTAGGATTTTTGTCTTGGGAAGACTATGGGTCATCTGTCTCAGATAACTGTCCTGGGATTTTTGTTTTGGAAAGACTATGGGTCATCCGTCTCAGATAACTGTCCTGGATTTTTGTTTTGGGAAGACTATGGGTAATTCGTCTCAGATAACTGTCCTGGGATTTTTGGCTTGCGAAGACTATGGGTCATCCGTCTCAGATAACTGTCCTGGGATTTTTGTTTTGGGAGGACTATGGGTCATTCGTCTCAGATAACTGTCCTGGGATTTTTTGGCTTGGGAAGACTATGGGTCATCTGTCTCAGATAACTGTCCTGGGATTTTTGTTTTTGGGAAGACTATGGGTCATCCGTCTCAAATAACTGTCCTGGGATTTTTGTTTTGGGAAGACGATGGGTCATCCGTCTCAGATAACTGTCCTAGGATTTTTGTCTTGGGAAGACTATGGGTCATCTGTCTCAGATAACTGTCCTGGGATTTTTGTTTTGGAAAGACTATGGGTCATCCGTCTCAGATAACTGTCCGGGATTTTTGTTTTGGGAAGACTATGGGTCATTCGTCTCAGATAACTGTCCTGGGATTTTTGGCTTGCGAAGACTATGGGTCATCCGTCTCAAATAACTGTCCTGGGATTTTTGTTTTGGGGAAGACTATGGGTCATCCGTCAGAGGCTAGCAAGGGTCTGGGCCACCCAATACAACCCAATACTTTTTTTAGTTTCCCGACAAAATAAGGAAACAGGGAAATAAGGAAATTAGGACATAGGGAAATAGGGAAACAAGGGAATAACGAAAATAGCGGAATATGAGAATAAGAAAACAGGGAAAAGGGTAACCTAAGTTCAATATTCTATACTCTAAATCTCGTATTAGTATTGGTATTTGTAGATTTGGTTCAATTTACTTAAACTCGATTGCATTTTGGTGGTGGTGGTGGCGGAATACTTAATTCAATTTACTTAAACTCGATTGCAACAACTTGTGTAAGCGGCTATGCATATCAAAGGATATGATTTTAAGTGTATTTGCTTCAATTTGAGAAGAATGTAATGGAATACCACGCACGGTGTAATACGCAAGCTCAATTTATGGGGACTTGAGGGTTTAGGGTTTAGGGTTTAGGGTTTAGGGTCCAGGGTTTAGGGTTTAGGGAGGGCTTAAGGGTTAAGGGTTTGGGGTTTAGGGTTTGGGGTTTAGGGAAGGGTTGGTTTAAGGTTTCGGGTGTGTTGCTTGGGTCATTTCAATTTACTTAAACCGTTCAGTTGCACTTAGAAAAAACTTGTCAATTTACTTAAACTGCCCTGTGGTCGACCGTTGCTTTCCTTAAATCCTGCCTTCCTTTTGCTCTTAAAACCACAACCTGCGCTGGCGCATCTTCGGCTTCTGGCCGTCTAAATTTAGGGTTTAGGGTTTAGGGTTTAGGGTTTAGTTTAGGGTTTAGGGTTTAGGGTTTAGGGTTAAGGGGCTTAGGGTTTAGGGTTTATAGAAGGTGTGTAGGGTTTGGGTCCGGAGTTTTGGCGGGTTTCGAGCGGGTTTCGAGCGGGTTTCGAGCGGGTTTTGTCAGGGTTTTTGCTTTTGCTGTTTTGTGCAGGTGGCTTTGTTTTCTGCTGCCTCGAGCCCTGCCCTGCCCCTGCTGTGCCCTGCTGTGCCCACCAAGGTTTAGGTTCGAGATTCCTTTCTGGGAAAGTCGAGGGTTCGAGATTCCTTTCTGTGAAGATCGGAGGTTCGAGATTCCTTTCTAGGAAGGTCGGAGGTTCGAGATTCCTTTCTGGGAAGGTCGGGGGTTCGAGATTCCATTCCGGGAAGGTCGGGGGTTCGAGAGTCCTTTCTGGGAAGGTCGGAGATTCGAGATTCCTAAATTTGCAATGAAAATACATTTTTCACAACATGCTTATTGCTATTGTCACGACCCTGCCATCCGAACCGTCCAACACACACCTTCTATTTATCATTTGCTTGAGGGTTTATAGAAGGTGTGTAGGGTTTGGGTCCGGAGTTTTGGCGGGTTTTGGCGGGTTTCGGGCGGGTTTCGGGCGGGTTTTGGCGGGTTTCGAGCGGGTTTTGACAGGGTTTTTGCTTTTGCTTTTTTTGTTCAGGTGGCTTTGTTTTTTGCTGCCTCGAGCCCTGCCCTGCCCCTGCTTTCGGGCTCTCGCGGAACAACAAATTTGCAATGAAAAGACATTTTTCACATCATGCTTATTGCTATTGTCATGACCCTGCCATCCGAACCGTCCAAAACACACCTTCTATTTATCATTTGCTTGAGGGTTTAGGGTTCAGGGTTTAGGGTTTAGGGTTAAGGGTTTATTGAGCTTGCTTCGTGTGCGGGGTGCCTTTTTGAGAATCCTAAACTGGGGGGTTTTTTCGGGTTTTTTTTGGTTTTTTTGGGTTTTTTTTGGGTTTTTTTGAATTGTTTTGCCTTTATTCTATTTTTTTTAGTTTTTTTTTAGTTTTGTGGTATCCGGGTCCTTAATTTTGGGCTCCGGGTCCTCAATTTTAGGTCCGGTCTTGGTGTGGTCCTTAATTTTAAGCTCCGGGTCCTTAATTTGC
Source organism: Symbiodinium sp. CCMP2592 (assembly GCA_905221615.1). Classification (NCBI taxonomy): domain Eukaryota; class Dinophyceae; order Suessiales; family Symbiodiniaceae; genus Symbiodinium; species Symbiodinium sp. CCMP2592. The sequence goes on from CAJNDT010003761.1 coordinate 17,911, forward strand.
GGCTCCGGGTCCTCAATTGTAGGTTTTGGTCCAGGGGGTTTGCTAATCCCTAGGGTTTGCTAAACCCTGAATTAGGGTTTAATAAACCCTAATTGGGGGCTTGCTAAACCCTAAATTAATACTAAACCCTAGGTTAATTAACCTTGAATGGGGGCTTGCTAAACCCTAGGGTTTGCTAAACCCTACATTAGAGTTAAATAAACCCTGCATGGGGGTTTGCTAAACCCTAGGGTTTGCTAAACCCTGAATTAGGGTTTAATAAACCTTGCATGGGGGTTTGCTAAACCCTAAATTAGGGTTTAATAAACCCTGAATGGGGGTTTGCTAAACCCTAGGGTTTGTTAAACCCTGAATTAGGGTGTAATAAACCCTGAATGGGGTTTGCTAAACTCTAGGATTGCTAAACCCTAAATAAACCCTAGGGTTTGCTAAACCTTAAATTAAGAATTAATAAACCCTGAGTGGGGGTTTGCTAAACCCTAGGGTTTGCTAAACCCTAAATGAATGGGGTTTGCTAAACTCTAGAATTGCTAAACCCTAAATAAACCCTAGGGTTTGCTAAACCTTAAATTAAGAATTAATAAACCTTGAGTGGGGGCTTGCTAAGCCCTAGGGTTTGCTAAACCATAAATTAGTTAATAAACCCTGAATGGGTGTTTGCTAAACCCTAGGGTTTGCTAAACCCTAAATTAGGGGTTAATAAACCTTGAATGGGGGTTTGCTAAACCATAGGGTTTGGAAAACCCTGTTAATGAACCTTGAATGGGTGTTTGCTAAACTGAAAGCCACATTTCCTGGATTTTGGGGTTGGCGTTTTGGGTGACAAATTCTGTTCATAGAATAACGTTTTTATTGGGCCGGAGGGCCGATCTCGAGGTCCCCTCCATTCTGAGCCTAAAATACAAACGGAACTGGTGCAGATTCGGGTTTAAACCATAAAATAATTAAAGCCAAATTTCCTGGATTTTGGGGTGGGCGTTTTGGGTAACAAATCCTGTTAATAGAATAGCGTTTTTATTCGGCCGGAGGGCCGATCTCGAGGCCCCTTCCATTCTGGGCTTAAAATATAAACGGAACTGGTGCAGATCCGGGCTTAAACCATAAACGTTTAAGGTTTAGCGTTTAAAGCCAAATTTCTTGGATTTTGGGGTGTGCGTTTTGGGTGACAAATTCTGTTCATAGAATAGCGTTTTTATTAGGCCGGAAAGCCGATCTCGAGGTACCCCCTATTCTGGGCCTAGAATACAGACCGAACTGGTACAGATTCGGGCCTAAACCATAAACGTTTAGGGTTATCAGCAACTATTAGCAATTATTAGCATTATTAGCAATTATTAGCAATTATGAGCAATTATTAGCAATTATTAGCAATTATTAACAATTATTAACAATTATTAGCAATTATTAACAATTATTAGCAATTATCAGCAATTATTAGCAATTATTAGCAATTACTAGCAATTATTAGCATCTATTAGCAATTATTAACAATTATCAGCAATTATCAGCAGTTTTTATCAATTATTAGCAAGTATCAGAGCATTTATTAGCAATTATTAGCAATTATCAGCAATTATTAGCAATCATTACCAATTATTAGCAATTATTAGCAATTATTAGCAATTATTAGCCATTATCAGCAGTTATTAGCAATTATTAGCAATTATCAGCAATTATTAGCAATTATTAGCAATTATCAGCAACTATTAGCAATTATTAGCAACTATTAGCAATTATTAGCAAGTATCAGGAATTATTAGCAATTATTAGCAATTATTAACCATTATCAGCAATTATTAGCAATTAATAGCAATTATTAGCAATTATTAGAGATTATTAGCAATTATTAGCAATTATTAGCAATTATTAGCAATTATCAGCAATTATCAGCAATTCTTAGCAATTATCAGCAATTATCAGGAATTATTAGCAATTATTAGCAATTATTAGCAATTATTAGCAATTATTAGCAATTATCAGCAAATCTTAGCAATTATCAGCAATTATTAGCAATTATTAGCAATTATTAGCAATTATCAGCAATTATTAGCAATTATTAGCAATTATCAGCAATTATTAGCAATTATTAGCAAGTATCACCAATTATTAGCAATTATTAGCAATTATTAGCAACTAATAGCAATTATTAGCAATTATTAGCAATTATCAGCAATTATTAATCTTACACTTATTTAGCGATTCTTAAGCAATTATTAACAATTAAATTAAGCCCTTAATTTTTTTTTTTGTTGTTTTTTAAGCACTTAATCTTACAATTATTTGCAATTATTCGCACTCTTAGCGTTATTAGCAATTATTAGCAATTATTAATCATTATTAGCAATTATTAGCAATTATTAGCAATTATCAGCAGTTTTTATTAATTATTAGCAAGTATCAGCAAGTATTAGCCATCATTAGCAATTATCAGCAATTATTAGCACGTATTAGAAATTATTAGCAATTATTAGCAATTATTAGCAATTATTAGCAATTATTAATCATTATTAGCAATTATTAGCAATTATTAGCAACTATTAGCAGCTACTAGCAATTATTAGCAGCTATTAGCAAGTATCAGCAATTATTAGCAAGTATTAGCAATTATTAGCAATTATTAACAATTATTAGCAATTATTAGCAATTATTAGCAATTATTAGCAATTACTAGTAAATATTAGCAATATTAGCAATTATTAGCAATTATTAGCAATGATTAGCAATTATTAGCAATTATTAGCAATTATCAGCAATTCTTAGCAATTATCAGCAATTATTAGCAATTACTAGCAATTATTA
>CAJNDT010003762.1:0-20706 GCA_905221615.1 Symbiodinium sp. CCMP2592
ATCTGGCAACAAATGTTATCAGAAACTTTTCCCATCATGACTTCGTGGCCATGGAAGAAACAGATGAGATTCCTCATCAACTTTTGTCATTGGAAGCGGAACATAAGGCAGAGTGCCAGGTTCCACTTCCTGGAGATCTTTGCAGGGCAGGGCAACCTCAGTCGGGAGATGCTCCGTGCTGGCTGGCAGGGGCTAGCCGTGGACATCAGGTACGGCACAGATCATGATATTCTTTCTGTGAGAGGACTTCGCCTGGCTGTCAATGCTGTGTGTCAAACACACAAACACGGCCTGTTGTGGTTTGGAACTCCATGCTCTTCCTTCGTCCAACTCTGTAAATACAGTACTGGAAGGTCCATTGCCAATGACTGGATGGGAGAACCTGAGCGATCGCTGGCATGCCAAGAAGGCAATCGTTTCATGTATGTGACGCTGCTGTTGACTTTGCTCGCGGCTTTGAATGACAACCGGTTTGTGATCGAGCAGCCTTGCTCCAGCATGCTGTTCGACATTCCACTCGTCGATCGTGTCATGGGAATGATCCAGGCTATGAAGGTCAAAACCTATGGTGGTGCCTTCGGCCAGCCCATCCTGAAACCGCTTCAACTGTGGAGCAACTGTCAGCACATCAATGGTATGCGGCGCAGCTATCCTTACCATGTCAGAGGAAGTGCTGGTTGCGTTGATCGAGATGGTGAGAAGTTCACCGGTCGTCCTGAAGATCTTCAGGTGTCAGAGGAGTACACCCCGGAGTTCGGCAAGGCTGTGGCCTTTCATATGATGAGGGATGTCCCAACATGAATTGTAGCTGAAGGCAGAGGGCCAATAAGGCAGAGTGCCATAATTCTCTAGAGTTAAATGAGCTTGCTTCATCTTTCGACATTCTGTCTTGTTGGTATTCTGCTTTCCAATGTTGGGACTGGGTTGAGCCCTGGACCCAGTCCGTTCCCTCCACGAGGTGCCGAGGAAAATCCTCGCCGCCTCGTGGAAGGATCTGAGTGATCCGAGCTGGTGCAGCTGTGCAATGAAAATGTAGAGAGCTTCAGTCACTCCGTGATCGGATGTGTTTGTCGGTATTGTCTCAGTTCGTATGCTGCTGTCGTGCAGGTGGCAATGACCTGGCTGGTGTCTCGACCTCCAGTTGCAGGCATCGGTGGCCTGTGTTAATCATTCCATGTGGTTGTCAGTTCAGTGCCATCTGCGATAGTTTCCTGTGTCAAGTTCGAGTGACATGATGTGGCTGCTGACATGTCATCGTGAGTCTTTGGGTTGATTTCTTAAGAATTCAATGTGTTGTGAACTGGGGCTTGTTACACAAGTGCAGGTGTGTGTCAGTATTTAGTAAGATTCAAGTACAGTGTTGCTTTGGAGGATTTCGGTGATGCTTCTGAAACTGTGGGTCATGCTATTGCTCCGTGATGGGCAATTGCTTAACTTGGAAAATGATGCAAAACTGCCAGCGAGAGCAGCTTGGCTCTCACAGGGCGAACTGTGGTGGCGTCTGGACTTGTTTTTCGATGAGAGCAACAGGAACGGCTCAGAACGTCGACAGTACCACAAATGGTACAACTTCTTCAGTGATCTTCTCAGGAAGACCCCCTTGGCTGCGAACTGGGGGTCACATGTGCAAAGTCAAAAAGGCAGAGTGCCAAACCCTGATGCTGTACAGGAGGATGTGGCATCTTCCACAGCCTTGGCCCGATTCATGTTGCAAGCATCCTTCGACACAAGGACAGACGCCCACAGGGAATGGTACAAGAGAAAACTGAATGATGCTATGGTACGTGTGTGTGAAACTATCAGTGATGAGCCTCTGGTCATGCAGTTGGATGAAGGCAGAGTGTCATGGTTTCTTCAATCAGCTGGGTTGGTGTCAGGCTTTGCCGCTTGGATGATGAAGTCGCTGGCAGGCAACACGTCCCGATCTTTGCGTCAGCTTTGGGAATCTATGTTCAATGCAAGGACGCTGTCTTCATCTCTCCGAGATGAATCTGAAGGCAGAGTGCCACGAGATTGGGAGGAGGTTGAAACTAGCATCTACGACATCATCGCCTTTGCAACCATGGCAAAAAAACACAGAGCGCTTCAACCGTCGGGGCAGGCTCATGGATTTGCCAAGACAGTCGTGAATGCCTTCATGCACATACATGAGTGTCTGTCCGAGACATTGTCAGCCGGCCTCCAGGTGTATGTCATTGGGCACTACTTGAGTGTACATGATGCTGGTGTGCCTGTGACGTCTCGCAGGGCACTTCTGGGCAAGCGTGTTCCATTGAAAAAGACTGTGGACATCAAAAGCATCTGGAAGTTGCTAGAGGGCGCTGCAAAAAGTGGGACCTCTTTGCGACAAGCCCTCATTCTCAAGAACCAGGACGAACGCAGCGACCTGCATGGTTCCTTGGTGATTTGATATGGAGTAGAATGTTGTTTTGTTAACCAGTTGTTTAAGATTAGTGAATTCTTTGTCACACATTCATTTGATGCCACGTACCCGCGCCACAGTCGAACTAAATTCGACTACCGCTCTTGCCATGGCCGACCCGACGTTCGGCTCTTGCGCCAAGCTGTTGGCCAAGTCCAGCAGAAGGTAATGTCGGGGGCAGAAGTATCCGCGGCGAACTCTGGGATGGCACCACGACGACCACGACGTGCTGCTTCTTTGCGAGCAGAGGGCGACATAAGCATAGCGCGGGCAAATGCTTGCAGCTGCTAGTGGTCGTTGAGAGCCTTCGCCTGATATCCCCATGGCAGAGCGGGGTGACCCCATATCTCGGCCGAATGGGGGTGGCCTAAGTCTACGGTCCGCATGACTGTCAGAGCACGTTCGTCTTTGCAAAGACGCCGGGGAGGCCGTTACAGAAAGGGATGCTTAAGTCAGGTTGTGCATTTAATATTTATGAAAGGCAGAGTGCCAAAGGCAGAGTGCAAGTAAAACTTCTCAGGGTTTAGTAGGGTTTAGTGGTTTGCTGCGCTTGCTGTTGATCAGAAAATCCTTGTCGATTCGCTTGCCGGCATGTGGAGGCATGTGTGTGGCCGCTACCCAGGACTCGCTGTGTCTCGCACAGGGCTCTGAGGGAAGAACGTAGTGCAGGGCAACGTATAGTCGCACACCATTAGCCGGGGTCACTTCCCTGAGGGTTCGCTAGTGCAGGGCAGCTTGTAGTTCACACCGTTAGCCGGGTGTGGCGGGCCGCTGTTTGGGATTTTCGGGCTCTTGAGGCCAACGGGTATCTGCTGACCAGATCCCTATGACAGCAGGACACATGGGCTAACGTGCCTGCTGGGAGCCCCCCATTTATGTCTCTGCACGCTCTGGCTAGCCAGTAGTCAGGGCGAGATGATGACCCACTCGGTGGCAGCAGGGGAGGCTCTTGAACTGTTGATCGACCGAGTGCGCAACATGGAAGGCCGAATCGAGTGAGTAGTCATTAAGTGTCAGGTTGTGATCAAATTTATGAAAGGCAGAGTGCCAAAGGCAGAGTGCCAGTAAAACTTCTAAGGGTTTTTTAGTAGGGTTTAGTGGTTTGCTGTGCTTGCTTTTTGATCATAAACGTCCTTGTCGATTCGCTTGCCCGACCTAAACCTGAGCAGCGGGCTGGCCGAGGGGGCCCTAGAGACCTGCCAGGTTCCATCTTGTTGGCCGTGTTGGGGGCAGCGATCCATCCGGAGCTGAAAGCTTGGCCACGGACGCCTGCGTGGCCTCGTGGCGGCCACCCTTGGGGCCAACTCCCCTACAGCCCGAGGGGTATGACAGCAGGGCGATGCGCTAATGCGCCTGCTGGGGGTGGCTTAAATGGGGGGCGGGTGTGTCCTTCCCCCCCCGGTGAGATCCTAAAAGGGAGGCCGCTTGAGTTGTGTTGTAAAGAGAAGGGTGAGATAGTGCCTTCTTCCGTTCTTGCCTGTGCTCACTTTTGCGCGCAAGTGGCCCTGGGATCAGGTCTATCGTTGATCGTTTGGCATGGCCTGTAGTGGCAGTGTAGCAGCCTGCTGTAAGTTTCCACTACCCCAGCCGCCAGCTGTGCCTAGTGCCTGCTACTCACAGGGTGATTTCGGCCTGTGCCTGGTTTGTTTCTATCGGCGCGTTGCGGGCGATGTTTACGCCGAAGCAAAGCAAGTCTCCGGGATCCTTCACAGCGCATGTGTGCAAATGGCCTGCTGAGCAACAGCTGCGACGGGATCGGGATCCGGCACAGCGCTCTCATCTTAATATTCCCTGTGAGCATGGCGACCCACCTTGGCCGAGTGGGGTGGATTTCAGCAAATGGGGGAGGCCGCTAACCCATGATTAGGCTATATCTCTTTCTGCTGAGCACATGCTTTCTGTTCTCTTGGATCGACGACATAGGCAGAGTGCCGAGGCAGAGTGCCAGTCGAACCTCTTCGGTGTTGCCTTACCTAAGGAGTAAACCCCTGCCCCACCAGGGTTGCTCCCCACACCATTGGCCATGTGTGAGGCGTTCGGGTTGCCTGTGTCACAGCCTTGAGGCCAACCTATCCCAGGGGCAGGGGGTAGATGACAGCCGGGCACATGGGCTAATGCGCCGGCTGGGGCTGTGACCTGGTGACATCGAAGCAGTCATGCAAGTCACCGGAGCAATACCGGACAAAGAAGGGAGGCCGTTCTTGGGACATGGCTGTGTTGTTGAGCTGGTGTGTTCCTCCGTCTCATTCATAGTAGAATGTTGTTTTGTTAGCCAGTTGTTTAAGATTATAGTGAATTCTTTGTCACACCAACCTTACCAACAAGTCGCGGTGTGTCCAGTTTTGATTCACCAGCCGCGCTTGCATGCCGATGGCCGGGCATGGGGTCGCTCTGGCGGACCGCGGAAGAAGGAACCGATCGAGGACTTGGGGCCAACCACCAGAGCGGACACCTGGTGATGACAGCCAGTCACACATATGCCAACGTGCTGGCTGGGTCCGAGCTCGGCACCCGAGTGTCCACCTCAGCAACATGGGAGGCCAAATATCGAGCAGAAGTACAGTAATTAGAGTGTCAGTCGAACCTCCTCAAGGTTGCCTTACCTAGCTGGATTTTCTGCGACCTCGGATCGTGTTGTCCGGGCCAGACTTCCAGGTTCCGAACAAAGAAGGGAGGCCGTCCGTTCTTGGGACATGGTTGTCTTATTGAGCAGAGAACCTTGCTCGGCTTGCTGTTCGGTTGTGTTTGTCACGAGTGCCAACATGTTCAGAATGGGGTTTGGTGTATGTTGCTCTACCAAGCGGCAGCTGCATGCCCGCCAATTTTGGCAGCTACCGACACACTGTTGGCCGGGTGTGGAGCGAGGGCAAGGGCACTGGGGTCCCGCAGTCTAGGGGGGGGTTGGGGCCAACGGCCAGCGGGCATCTGGCTATGACATCTGGACACATGCGCTAACGTGCCAGGTGGCCCCTCCCGAAAATGACGTAGCCTCGGTGACCCAAGCTCTTCCATGGGAGGCCGAAGAATGGTGTTGCTTGCGCATAGTGTTGAAGTCCAAGTTGTACTTTTGTATCTCAACGATTGCAGCGAACGAATCGATCGCTCTTTGACTTGCCAGCTCAGGTGTGCCTGAGTCCAGCTGTGACGAGTGGCAGCTTCGAATCAATCGGTTGTACCAGGAGAGAGCTATCACTGCTATGCAGCACTGTCGACAAATCAACTTCATCGCCGATGGGTCTACTCACAGCACCAGCGATTGTCTTGTGACAGTGGCTTGGGCGAATGAGATTTCTGCTGCAGTGTTTGCACCCATGCAAGTGATGAAGACTGGACAAGTTTCTCCACAAGACCGGTTTGACGACGACCTGCTTCTTCACATATCAAAGCGAAAGAAGCTGGAAAGGATTGCTGCATTCAGGCAGCTTCAAGCGATCAGTCACCAAATCTGGATTTTGCACAGAGGGCGAATGGATTTGGGCTCTTTCAAGATCGCCCCCTCTCTTGGGCAGAGGCCTGTGAAAAGATATGAAAGCAGGGTGGTTTTCCAAGTTGGAAAAGAAGACAATGACATTGACCGCTGTTTTCAGTGGTTGAGGGACAATCCGGATCCGGCTGAAGGCAGAGTGCCAGAAGGCAGAGTGCCAGAAGGCAGAGTGCCACCAGCTTTTCCTCATGTCTCCTTTCTGAAGACAATGTCTGAGGATGGAGAGATCACAAATGTGCTCCCCGTCTTGCCAGAGTCAGAGAAGTGGTGGCTGAACATTCCACTGCTGGTCTTGGGCCTTGACCAGGGCAGCATCGGACTTGCTGGCATGGCCTATGCTATGCGTGAAAACATGATTCATGTGAAATGTGACAAGATTCACAGGGCCATTCGAGATTTCAAAAACAGCATGTCGAGATGCCTCAAAGGACTCTTCCTGAAAGCACAACTTCACTCCTCTTACATCTTTGCCCTGAATTATAAACCCTTTGGAAGTGGTGGTTTCTACCAGCAGAAGAAGGAAATGCTGGCGAGTTTTGTTTCCTGCACATCACCGAGCAGAAGCTTGTTGTGGGACGCTTTTCGAGATAAGATTGCCTATGACTTAGACAGGCAGCTATCCGGTGACGAGCATGAGATTGAACATATGCTTGCAAATGTCGAATCCTTCATGAAGAAGGGCAGCTTGGTGAAATCCTCCAGATGGTTCAGCTGGAACCAGCTATGTTGTGAGCAACTTCATGAGTTTCATGTCCTCAAAATGCTGCTGGCTGATCATTTCGGCGAAGATCAATCTTTCAGCCCTTGCTCAAGGGAAAGACTCAGCCTGTATTCCAACTCGGCGAATACACAATCGGGCAAGGAGCTCTTCGAAGGCAGAGTGCCAGAGTCCGAAGGCAGAGTGCCGGACTCTGACAATGGTGAGAGGCAGGAAGATGCACTGGGTGATTTGCAAAAGCTGTCACAGGCTGGTCGTGCCACTGATCCACGGAAAGAACTCAGCTTGTTGAAAGCCAGCATGGGGGGCTTCAAGTTGGCATACTATCTCATGACAGAAGACCTTTTCGATCACTCCAAGATATTGTACAAAGTGACCGAACCGTTGTGGACATGGTATGGGAAACAAGTAAAAAACGTTAAATCGCCGCAGGATGGTCGAGGTTATGCCGAGTTGATGACAGTGAATGATGCCTGGAAAGCAGACAAACATTTGTTGCAGATTGTCTCCAACCTGCAGAAGACCGAGTTGTGGAAGGAGCATCTGGATACTGATTTACACGAGCCCGCAGAAAAAATCATGATGTTGAGCTTGCATTTGCTGATGAACAGGGTCTGGACTTGCAGTCTTTTTTCACTTCCACCAGATGCCTATGCGGGATTGCTGTCACCTGATGCAGAAATTCGGACGATCACGGCTTTGAAGGCAAAGGGCCATCACACATCACTCTTGAGGTTGGAGTCGACATTGGCACGGTCCACTCCAAGTGTTCATGCCCGGCAACTCTTCACAGACCTGCAAGTTGGAATCAGCCATCCTTCGAGACTTTTTCTGGACACATTGGAGGCACAGGGATATGAAGTGGCGCCTCCGGGGTCAGAAGACATTGTCGTGGATGATGTTGACACAGAGCAGGACGGGGAGATGGAGGATTCTGTGCCTGAAGAAGCAGATGACGGTGCCGGAGTTGGTGACATTTTGTTAGACGGGCAAGAGGGCAGAGTGCCAGCTCAAAGGACTGTAACAATATCGGTACCAGCATGCCCTGCAACCCACCTGCTGAGTGTTCTGGTGCAGACGCTGCCAGACAACAAGATTGTGGAAGATGTGCACAACAAGATTCGTAATGATTCTTTGTTGAACAAAACCCGCAAGCAAACATACTCCACGATTCAAACTGTGATCGAGAATTCAAACGTCTTTGAAAGCCGTTCAATCAGGCATCCGGCAAAAGTCAAACGGGAATATTTTGAAAGGGAGTTTTGGAATGTGGACAGGAAGCGCCAAAAGTTGTGCTTCAGAGGATGTGTCCACAAGCTGCCGTCACAGTATACCGAGATTGTCGGCGACAAGACATGGAACACCCTGTCAGAAGAGACACTCGAACGAGCATCAGCTGCGTGGTCATGGCTAATTCACTACAATGATGCAAGACTGGCATCTCAGCATGTTCCCTTGCGTGCTGGGAAGTTTAGCAGCCTTGCAGCCCCTTTGAAGATCTTGAACCATGTCTTGGATTTGACATGCTATCTCTCTCTTGGGGCAAAAACCTGGGCTGCTCTCATGTGGCCAGTGGTCCAGCATGAGGACCAGTCGACAGGAGAGATATATTTTGTTTTGAAGGCAGAGTGCCCGGATGGTTCCAGCGTCAAGGCCTGCTGGATTCATTTGTATGAGCCCCAGTATTGGGAAGTCATCGAAACAGAGGCAGTCTTCTGGAATGGCTTCATTTGCCTCCGTCGTTGTGCTACAAGCTCAGTGTCACTTCTATCCTATATGTTGCAGCATCCCAAGTGACATGTTTTCATTTAGGATTCTGTCAACTGTCGACCCATACAGTAAATAGTACAATAAACTTATATAAGTTTTGCTGTGCTTGTTTTTGCTGACTCGACTGAGGGAAATGTCACAAGCATGTCGGACTCTCGCAGACTGCCAGAATCTCGCCGAGCATGTGATCTCCCAGACTGGAAACGTAGACGAAAAAAAGCGAAAGGAGCTGCAACGAATGCGCCGTCCAAAGCTCATGAGCCTGATCGCTTCTCATCACCTTCCGGAAGATGAGGATTTCATGCGCAAAATTGAGGCTATGTATTCGACAGCCAAAGATTCAACAGAGGATGAGGATGAGGATGACATTATCATGGGGGACTTTGTTGATGAGCTGGTTCTTGACGACCTGCTTGCTGAGGACAAACAGGAATTTAAAATGGTCTCAGACGCAGTCAGAAAACGCAGAATCAAAAGGGTGCATCAAACCTGGCAGGCCATCAAGACGCAGCAAGCAAAGGCCAAGGCAAAGGGCAAGGCCAAAGCAAAGACCAAAGCAAAGGCCAAGCCACAGGCCAAACGGAAAGCCAAGAGAAAGATTTGTCGCCCACGTATGTTGCCCAGGAAGCAACCCGCGCCTCCTGATGAAAGTGGTCAAGAGGGAGCAGAAGGCAGAGTGCCAGCACCTCCTGCTGAGGTGCCGGTGGAGCCGGAGCCTGATAATCACGTGGAGGCCGCGGAAGGCAGAGTGCCAGCCCCTCCTGCTGAGATGCCGGAGGTGCCTGCTGCAATCCCTGTCCCAGAGCCTGATGATCACGTGGAGCCCGAGGAAGGCAGAGTGCCAGCCCCTCCTGCTGAGATGCCGGAGGTGCCTGCTGCAATCCCTGTCCCAGAGCCTGATGATCACGTGGAGCCCGAGGAAGGCAGAGTGCCAGCCCCTCCTGCTGAGATGCCGGAGGTGCCTGCAGTGCCTATCCCAGCACTCGAGCCACGGGAGGTTGCAGTCCGTGGCCCCCAACATCAGCGGCGGCCGAACCGTGTTGACTACCAAGGGGTATGGACACCTGTTCAATGCCCGGAGTGTCCCAAGATCGCTGGTGAGATGAAGTACGACCCGAATCCTGGTGGCACTGACAAAGCAAAATGGTTTCTCCGAGTTCGTGTGACAGACGGCGGTCTCTTGGAAAGATTCGGAACATTTGTTATAGCTTCGATGTGGTTGCCTGATCTGCTGTGTGTTGTGTCACATTACATGAACCCATGTGTGTCTGGCATTGAAGGCGAGTGGAGCCACCTCGTACCCTATCACTGGGGACGTGTGGCTTCCAAGATGACAGAAGCGCAGGCCAGACAACACGTCATTGACCATAGGCCCTGTTGTGGCCCGACCAGGAGGCCTGGCAACAACTAGAGGATTCATCCTGCGCTGCAAAGAAAAGTTGTGTGTCTGTCTGTGTGCTTGCATTGATGGCAGCGGGTCCTGCTAGATTGGAATGCGTCCGAGAGACTGTGTGTTTCTGCTTGGGGAAGACGGATTGCGAAAGCATGTTCGCATTTTCACACATGTGGAATTTGTCACGTGCAAGCACATGGACAATCATTTCGAGTGCCACAACCCGGAAGCCGCACAAACTAGCACATGTGGTTTGAAGCCGTGCGTGCTTGTGACTGAACAGTAGCCGTCCAGAGCAATGCATTTCGCCCCGATCGAACGAGGAGAGTGTTTCTTCAGAGGCGAGCTCTCCCCAATCTTGATCAAAACCGCTTGCGAAAAATTGGCCAAAGCGCCTGACCAGTGGAAACCAGCTGAGAGATGGAAGGAAGTTTATGACGACGTGCCTTGGGAAATCATGGTTCGCTACCTGCGTTACTGGCCACGTATTGGCTCCCGCATTACAGGAGGCCTCAGGCTTCTTCGACGGTACGAAGGCCCCTTCCCGAAGTGTTATCAGGTGGGTGAAGGAGAAGAACCGCTGGAGTTGCCGCGCGTTTCTCTCGTTTGTGATTTTGTTTATGTTTGGAACGACGAAGATGAACAACAACGGCAGTTTGTCCTTCAGATGAAACCCCTCTCACTTGTTGCCATCCGTCTCGGTGGTCCGGGGGAACTTCCTGACCTTGATGCTGGAGCAATACCTTTGACCGACCAGCTTCGTGCAAAGTTGGGGATGGGTTCAATGGTTAATTAATCTTGAGGCGGGAAGGCAGAGTGCCAGCAGCTGGGAAGGCAGAGTGCCAGACGTTGTCGCGTCACCCAGCTGTACCCTGCTTCGCCTGCACGTGATTCGCTTGACAGTGTGGTCAACGCAGAAAAGCGCAACATCCAGCAGTTCGTAGCCACTTCACGTGATTTGTGCATCCCTAATACTATCAAACCCTAAAACTATGGCACTCTGCCTTCTAGCCCCAAACCCTAAATACTAAAGACCCTGAAACTCTAACCCTAACCCTTTCATTACCCTCAAACCCTAATACTATGGCACTCTGCCTTCTAACCCCAAACCCTAAATATACTAAAGACTCCTAACCCCAAACCCTAAATATACTAAAGACCCTGAAACTCTAACCCTAACCCTTTCATTACCCTCAAACCCCTAATACTATGGCACTCTGCCTTCTAACCCCAAACCCTAAATATACTAAAGACCCTGAATCTCTAACCCTAACCCTTTCATTACCCTCAAACCCTAACACTATGGCACTCTGCCTGCTAACCCCAAACCCTAAATACTAAAGACCCTGAAACTCTAACCCTAACCCTTTCATTACCCTCAAACCCCTAATACTATGGCACTCTGCCTTCTAACCCCAAACCCTAAATATAATAAAGACCCTGAAACTCTAACCCTAACCCTTTCATTACCCTCAAACCCCTAATACTATGGCACTCTGCCTTCTAACCCCAAACCCTAAATATAATAAAGACCCTGAAACTCTAACCCTAACCCTTTCATTACCCTCAAACCCCTAATACTATGGCACTCTGCCTTCTAACCCCAAACCCTAAATATAATAAAGACCCTGAAACTCTAACCCTAACCCTTTCATTACCCTCAAACCCCTAATTCTATGGCACTCTGCCTTCTAACCCCAAACCCTAAAGATAATAAAGACAAACTCTGGCACTCTGCCTTCTAACCCCAAACCCTAAATATAATAAAGACCCTGAAACTCTAACCCTAACCCTTTCATTACCCTCAAACCCCTAATACTATGGCACTCTGCCTTCTAACCCCAAACCCTAAAGACCCTGAAACTGTAAACCCTGTGCCAGGTCTTCTTCATCCTCGTCTTCTCGGAAAAAACATTAAAAAATGTAGTTTTTTTTTGTGTGTGTTTTAAAGTTTTTAAAAATTTTAAAAAGTTGTTTAAAGTCTTTAAAAGTCTTTCAAATTCTTTTTAAAGTTTGTAAAAGCTTTTAAAAGCGTTTAAAAGTCTTTTAAAGTCTTTTTAAAGCTTTTAAATGTATTTTAATGTTTTTAAAAGTCTTTTAAATATTTTAAAAGCCTTTTAAAGTTTTGAAAAGTCTTTTAAAGTTTGCAAAAGTCTTCTAAAAGTTTCTAAAAGTCTTTTAAAGTCTTCTAAAAGTTTTTAGAATGTTTTTCTTGCATTTGAAAGTTTTTAAAAGTCTGTAAACGTCTTTAAAAGCCAACTCTGTCGAAAAAGCCCTGTGGATCTAAACCTTGTGGTTCTGGTTCGGTGCAAAAGGGCAATGATAAAGGGTCATACCTAATGTCAATCCAGGGGCCTTAATAGTCAGAATAGGGTTTTGGATTTGGGGCCCATTCTACTATAATCGTAGTAGGGAACCGCCAAAGTAGTACTGGCAATTAAGTTCGGCCCCTACATTCCTAAACCCTAGACCATTGGCCGGCCGCGGCGGCCGGTACCACTGAACGCTACCGCTTCGAGATCTGCTTGCTTGGCCAAGCAGATCGAGTCTACCAGACCTGATTTGGCACTGCTAGCCATGGGGCACAATAGTAAAATTGGGTACCCTGATCTCCCAGCGCGAGAACCCTGGCGGGGACGGGACCTGGTAGAAAGAGCTTGACGAGCGACCCTGGCGGGTATGGCGGGCGACTGGCGGGGACGGCTGACGACCCTGGCGGGGACTTGGTGGCCTGGCGGGGACGGCGGGCAACCCTGGCGGCGGGGACGGCGGACCACCCTGCTGTGCGGCTTGGCAGACGGCGGACGACCCTGGCGGGGACTGCGGGCGACCCTGGCAGGGACGGCGGACGACTCTGGCGAAGACTTGGCGACTCGACTCTGGAGGGGATGGCGCCTTATCTCCCAGCACGAGAACCGTGGCAAGGACGGGACCTGCTAGAAAGAGCTTGACGAGCGACGCTGGCGGGGATGGCGAGTCCTGGTGGGGACTTGGTGGACGGACGACTTTGGCGGGGACGGCGCGCGACCCTGGCGGGGACGGCGGGCTAAAAAGGCCAAAAACAGCTTGGCAGACGACTGTGGAGGGGGACGGCGGACGACCGTGCCGGGGACGGCGGGCGACCCTGGCGGGGACGGCGGACGACTCTGGCGGACTCTGGAGGGGATGGCGGACGGGACGGCGGGTGACCTGCAGAGACGGCGGGCGGACAACAGTTTGGCAGACGGACGACCCTGGCGGGGACGGCGGGCAACCCTAACGGGGACGGCGGACACTCTGGCGGGCACTTGGCTTTGACAGCAACTAAAAAGGCCAAAAACAGCTTGGCAGACGATTCTGGAGGACGCCCTGGCGGGGACGGCGGGCGATCGTGGCGGGGACGGCGGACGACCCTGGCACGGACGGCGTAAGGACCTTGGCGGGTCCTAGAAAGAGCTTGGGGACAGTGGCAAGGAGCTTGGAGTGCGAGTCTGGCGGCAAAGCTGGACAATTCTGGCACGGATTGCCGGGCGAAAAAACCCTGGCGGCCGACTGGATGATCAGCACTCTTGGCCGGACTGGCACGGACAGCGGACGGCTGCAGACCACTTCTGGAGGCCTGGCACAGGGCCCTGACGGACGACTCTGACGGACGACTCTGGCGGCCGGCGAGGACGAGCGAGGGCGTCGCTGCTATTTTGTGACTACATCACTCGGATGTACCTTTGACGTTCCGCAACATTGCAACGTCTTTTCGGCTAGTGCAGCACTCGAATAAGAAGAAGCAGAACACAAAACCCGTTCTAGTCCTGCTTCGGGTGGTTGTGGGTGGGTTCCACGTTACGAAGACGGCGCTTGATTTTGGAGGCACACGAAACTTCTATTGAATTTGAGGAAATTTCAATCGTTTGGAACTTTTGTTGGTACGTGTTTCTATTGATTTTGAGTGTTGAATTCTATTGATTTTAATCGTGGTATTTCTATTGATTTTATGGAAAATTTCTATTGATTTTATGGAAAATTTCTATTGATTTTATGGAAAATTTCTATTGATTTTATGGAAAATTTCTATTGATTTTATGGAAAATTTCTATTGATTTTATGGACAAATCTATTTATTTTGATGACCAGCTTCAAGCAACAATTCGGGGCCCCAATTTGCTGACCGACGCTATAGGTTTTAGGTTTTAAAATTACAGAAATCAATTGTTCCTACTTTATGTACCGGGAAACTAAAACCCCAAACCCTTAAAACTTAAAAGCCCAAATCCCAAAAGCCGCAAGCCTGAAACCCCAAAACCCCGAAACGCCGCCTCGGCGCCTAAACCCCTAACTGCCCTAACCCTCTAAACCCCGAAACCCCGAAACGCCAAAACCCCAAAACCCCTATAAGCCCCTAAACCCCTGTATACTCTATACCCCGGAGCTCCTAACACCCTAAACCCTTCAACCCCGTAACACAACCCTAAACCCTTAACCCCCTAACCTTCTAAACCCCCATAGCCTTAAACCCCTAAAACTCTTAACCCCTAACCCTTAGACCCGCAAGACCTTAAACCCTTGAACCCCTGCGCCCCTACACTCTAACACCCCTAAAGGCCTAAGCTCCTAAACCTTTAATGCACATGTTTGGTTTGTTGGTTCGGTTGGTGATTAGGGTTTCGTCTAAGCGGTTAGGTTTCTAGGGGTTTCGGGGCTTCCGGGTTTCGGCCTTTCGGGCTTAGGGCTTTAGGAGTGTAGAGGTTTAGGGTTTTAGTGCGTTTTGGCTTTCGGGTGTTTGGGCTTCGGGGCTCTCACGTTTCGTGCCTCAGGAGTTTAAGCGTTTAGGCGTTTCGGGGTTTTGGGGTTTCGGGCTTCAGGGTTTTAGGGCTTTGGGTTTACAGCTGTAGAGATTTTGGGCTTCTGGGCTTTAAGGGTTTAGGGGTTCAAGGGTTTAGGCGTCTCGGGGCTTCAGGGTTTCGGGCTTTAGGGCTTTAAAGGTTTATGGTTTTAGAGCGTTGGGGCTGTTGGGGTTTAAATGTGTAGGGGTTGAGGAGTTGAGGCGGTTAGGCGCTTCAGGGTTTTGGGGTTTCGGGATTTGTTGCTTTTGTTTTTTTGGGCTCTAAGGTCTTAGGGTCTTCGGGGTTCAGGGCCCAGGGGTTTCAATCGTCGGGGGCTTCAGGGTTTTGGGGCTTTTGGGCCGTTGCGGTTTAGGGTTTTAGTTCGTTTGGGTTTTTGGGTGTTTGGGCTTCGGGGCTTTAATGTTTATAGGGTGTCAGGAGTTTAAGGGTTCAGGCGTTTCGGGCTTTTGAGTTTCGGGCTGCAGGGTTTTAGGGCAGGGATTTTGGGCTTTTGGGTTTTGAGGTTTAGGGGTTCAGGGGCTTAGGGGTTTGAGGCGTTTCGGGGCTTCGGGGTTTCAGGCTTTAGGGCTTTAGAGTTTTAGAGCGTTGGGGCTGTTGGGCTTCAGGGGTTTAGGGGTTTTAGGCGCTTCGGGGTTTTGGGGTTTCGGGCTTTGCGGCCCTTTGGTTTTTGGGCTCTAAAGCCTTATGGCCCTAGGGGTTCGGGGGTTTCAAGCGTGTCGGGGCTTCAGGGTTTCGGGCTTTTGGGCTGTTGGGGTTTGGCGTTTGGTTTTTTGGGTGTTTGGCTTTGGGGCTTAAAGGATTTAGGCGTTTATAGGGTATACTAGGATTTAGGGTTTCAGGGGTTTGGGGGTTTTCGGGTTTTGGTGTTTAGGGGGCTAGGCGGTTTAGGAGTTTGGGGGGGGGGGGCAGAGGCGAGGGTTTATCGCACTAGCGGTTTTGTGGGTTTCGGGGTGTAGTTAGGCGTTTCGGGATTCCGGGCTTTCGGATTTTAGGGGGGCCTACGGAGCCCGAGGGCTCAGGGTTCAGGGGTTCAGGGGCAAAGGCAGAGGTTTGGGGTTTTGAGGTTCGGAGGCGTTTTGGGCTCTAGGGCTTCAGGGGGTTCTGGGGTTTTATGAGGTTCAGGGGGCGGAAAAAATTGGGGGTCAGGGCTGAGTGGTTCGAGAAAGCACACCAATTGACCACTTCACAAAACTTCATGTGATTTCATGTGTCTTCATGGGTCTTCATGGGTGCTTCATGGGTGCTTCATGTGAGCACCCATGAAGACCCATGAAGTTCCATGAAGTTCCATGAGAACCCATGAAGACACATGAAATCCCATGAAGTTCTGTGAAGTGGTCAATTGGTGTGCTTTCTCGAACCACTCAGCCCTGACCCCCAATTTTTTGTCGCCCCTGAACCTCATAAACCCCAAAACCCCTGGAGCCCGAAAACCCAAAACCCCTAGACCCCAAAGACCCGAAACTCCCAAACCGATATCCATGAACTGAACCCCTGAGCCCCAAAACACCGAAACCCCTAAACCCCGAAAGCCTTAAGCCCAAAAGCGCGGCAACCCAAAAGCTCCAAAACCCTGCACCACCAAAGCCCGAAAGCCTGACGCTTGGAAACGCCTAAGCCCCTGAACCCTTACACCCTTGAACCCAAAAGGTCTAAAGCCCTTAACACCAAAACACCGAAATACTTAATTACACGGCCCAATTCCTGAACCCCTAGTTAAGCCCTGAAAACCCAAAAGCCCAGCAACCCAACCAAAAACCCAAACGCTCTGAAACCTTAAACCTCTAAGCCCCTAAAGCCTTATAAGCCCGAAAGGCCAAAACGCTGAAGCCCCGAAGCGCCCAAACACCCGAACCCTTAAAGCCCAAGGGCCTTCAAACCCCGAAACGCCCAAACGCACTCCTGAACCCTTAAAACCTTAAAGCTCCAAAACCCAAAATCCCAAACGGTCTAAAACCCTAAACATCTAAAGCCCGGAAACCCTCAAGCCC
Organism: Symbiodinium sp. CCMP2592; assembly: GCA_905221615.1. NCBI lineage: Eukaryota > Dinophyceae > Suessiales > Symbiodiniaceae > Symbiodinium > Symbiodinium sp. CCMP2592. Next base: position 16,599 of record CAJNDT010003762.1, read on the forward strand.
GAAAGACCAAACGCTGAAATTCCTGAACCCCTAACCCAAATGCCCCAAACGCACTGAAGCCCTAAGGGCCCTGAAGCCCGAAGCCCCAACACCCCGAAACGCCTAAGCCCCTAAACCCCTGAACCCCTAAACCCGTAAAGCCCAAAAGGCCAATCACACGAAAACCCAAACACTCTGAAACCTTAAACCTCTAAACCCCTAAAGCCCGAAAGGCCACAACGCTGAAGCCCCGAAACGCCTAAACCCTGAGCCCTCAAAGCCCAAGGGCCTTCAAACCCCGAACCGCCCAAACGCTCTGAAACCCTAAACCCTAAAGCCCGAAAGCCCAAACGCTTAAACTCCTGAACCCCTATAACCCAAAAGCCCCAAACGCCCTCAAGCCCTATGGGCCCTAAAGCCGAAGCCCCAACACCCCGAAACGCCTAAACCTTACACCCTTAAAGCCCAAAACGCCAGTCACACGAAACCCAAACACTCTGAAACCCTAAACCTCGAAACCCCTAAAGCCCGAAACCCTGACACCCCGAAACGCCTAAACACTTAAACCTTAAAACCCAACAACCCCAAAAGACCGAACACACAACAGTTTTAAGGGCCCTAAAGCCCGAAACCCCAAAAATCCCTAAACGCCTTAGCGCCTGAACCCCTAGACCCCCGACCCCCTATGACCCCCGAAACCCCAAAACCCTTGGCGCCTACCAGACCCCTAATCCCCTAAACTCCTAACCTGCTAGTCCCCTCAACCCTTAGTACACCCCTAAACCCCTGAACCCTTAAGCCCTCAACCCCCCCAAAACCCTAAAGCCCGAAACTCTTCTCTCCGCACCACCCTAAAATCCCAAACCCCTAATGCGCTAAAGCCCTATGTACATATATATGCATATATAAATATGATATGATATGATATATATATATATATATATATATATACACCCCTAAACCTCTAAACCTTTTAAACCCTAAACTCCAAAATAAGCCCCCAAACCTGAATGAACATATCTAGTTTATGCTGGGTCGGTTAATGAGTTAATGACTAAGGTTTCGTTTAAGGGTTTGGGGCTTTTGTCTCTGCATATGTAGAGTCGGAACAGCTGGTTTGTGTAAACTTAAAACGGAAAACCTATAGCTATAGCCAGCAAAACTGAAATGCATTACTTTACACCGGCAGTATCTTAGGACTCAACAAGATAAAGAAAGAGACGGAGATAGAGTGATAGCGATAGAGATCGCGCTGAAATCTGTTGATTTCAAACTGGTATTTCTATTGATTTTATGGAAAATTTCTATTGATTTTATGGAAAAATTTCTATTGATTTTATGGAAAATTTCTATTGATTTTATGGAAAATTTCTATTGATTTTATGGAAAATTTCTATTGATTTTGAAGTGGATGTTTCTATTGATTTTTATGTCTGAGTTCTATTGATTTTGAGGATTTCCATTTCTATTGAAAAACATGCTTTTCTATTGATTTTAATCGACCGAAACAAAACGCTGAGAAATTTCAATCGCGATTGATTTTTTTCAATCGGCGGTCCTCTGGGTAAGGGCCTACGCTAGGTCCTAGACTTTAGGATACCCAGTCGCCACACTCGCTGAGTGTCCCAGTTCGACCTGAGTATGTACCACTGGAGTACTGCAAAGCCAAGCGCCAGTTCAATATTTTGGCCTCAATCATTACCAGAGGGCCTTTCAAGACATGGAATCTGGTTAGAGTTAGAGGTCTTTCATCTTAGGAGCATTATTGCTACACACAGATTTCCGGAGGTACTATTACTAAGAAACTGTTCCCAGAAAAAACGGCCTCCTGTAGGGGCTTGATTCATTACCGATACTATTTTGGGGCTTCCTTATTGTAGCACAATGGGCACCAAAACCCTATGGAGACTATTAAGGGCAAAAAGTCCGGACACCAAGGGTGCTAGGTACTGCTATGGGGGATACTTCCCCAAGTCATGATGGCAATTCCTTATATGGAGACCCTACATTCTGCTACAAAGGTACTTTGGGCCCCTTTGGGATACAAGTAACCCTAAACCCTAAACCCTAATGATCGTAGATGATGGGCCCCAAAACCCTATTGAGGCTACTAATGGAAAAACAAGTCCGGACACCAAGGGTGCTATGTACTGTTATGGGTTCCTAATCTATAGAAACCCTACATTCTGCTAGAGAGGTACTTTGGACCCCTTGGGGGGATCTTTAAAGGGCTCTTTAACGGGTTCCTTAACAGGGTTCCATAGAAGCTTCCTTAAAGGGTTCAGGGTTTAGGGCTTTAGTCCCGACACCTTGATGCCGCTCCCGGGGAGTTCTCCCCGTCTTCGCCCAGCCTCAGTCCGAGGTGTTGGCCAGGGACTCCAAAAGCTCCACGTACCCTTAAAGGGCTCCTTCCTTTAAAGGGTACCGTAAGGGGGGTTCTTATAAGAGTTCCATGATGACGGTTCTAATTATTGGGGTTTAGTTTAGGGTTTAAGGCTCCATGTACCAATTTTGTAGCTACTTAGGCGCTGAAGTACTTATATAGGGACCCGTTTTAGGCCTAAGTACCTACCTGGAGCACCCTTTGTGCTCCTTTTTGGGTCGCCTATAACCGAAACCAATAATTATTGGTAAAACCAAAAATTATTGGTTTAACCATTTTTTGGTGTCTTATGATATATATGCAACTAGGCCCATAAGGTTGTTGAAGTCCGGAAGCCCTGATATGTGTAACATTCGCACAAGCAAAGACCCCTTAGAAAGACCCAGTACGTCCTACCGAGCAGTACATGATTATCTAACTATGTATACATAGATATTCCCGCACAACAAACCCTCAAGACCAAACTTCCTGAATCCCGACAGGCCTCCACGATGTTTCCAGCTTCCATGAGCAAGGGCTTCTTTAGATTATTGTTTCTGAGAAATTGAGCAGGGCGATAGTGGAAGTACGATAATAGGATTTGGGCCTGGGAGTGTTGAACAGAGACGGCTTAACATGTCTCTTACACACACATACACACACACACACGTAGTGGCTTTTTTCTGCCACAGAAGCACGAACTGTAATTGATCCGACACCGAGAATCAAGTCATCCCTCCGTAAGCCACACTCTTCGAACTTCCACCAAATATTTTCGGATTGTGCCAGGAGCCACGGCTGAGGGGTGCGTAGTTCGCGATATGCGGGACGTGTAGCCCACAAAACCTTCCATCATCGGTGTTGCAAATGCCCCTGGATTGAGGCACCACATACGATCACTCTGGAGGAACACATGAAGTGACCAAAGCCAGTGAGCAGCAAAATGAAACTTGGGAACAATGTTAAACAAAGTCCAAGAATGCTGGTGCCAGTAGAATGCAAGAGCGCGGTAGGCCTTCAGAAACTTTTGTAAGTGGGCAAACCCTTGCTTGGCCTCCTCTCGTGTCCAGAAAATTCGATTCTCCGAGCAATAGCATAGCCTGTTGAAATCATCAAAGCCACAACAGCCAGCATAGGCCCAGTCCAAAGCATCATTCCGTTCAAACGGCACACTCGAGAGCAAGTCGATGCACCACTGGAACATCATAACACAATCCATGGCTTTGCAACTGCAGTCCGGAAAATTTGCCAGGGTATCCCATCCCAAGTTGTCGACTGTGAATTCTTGCATGTCACGGGGATGGAGAGCATGGGCCTCACAATACGAATGAAAACTTGTAAAAGCCTCATGCAGACAAGCTGATCTGGACGTTTTCCCGGATGCCGGCTTAAACAGTCCCAGTGGCCCAACCATCATACAGATCACAGAAGCAATAAACGTCCGACCACAACCATGCGGAAGCACATGCATCAAATCAAACTGTATAAAGCTGGGTTCGTCACCCCCAGGAAGAATGCCAAAAGGAGGGTCTTTGGTCCATGGCACACACTTGAAAACAGTGGCCGTCCACGTGGCGCTCATATGAATATGCTCAAAGGGTGCATCGCTGCAGTTGGCCAAACAGTGCGGGCAAATCTCATTGCAAGTGTGGTGCCTGATACACCTGTATGCCTTTGTTTGGAAAATGTGATCCCCAGACAGACCAAGCGGCACTAGGTAGAAGGTTACACTCCCCACTGTCACACCCGTCCAGTATGCCCGGCGAA
>CAJNDT010003763.1:0-20706 GCA_905221615.1 Symbiodinium sp. CCMP2592
TAAGTTTTAGAGCTGGTTGTCCTTTTCCGAAAAGGACAAGCACGACTAAATGTTTAAAATCTAGGATTTAAAGCTGGTTGTCCTTTTCCGAAAAGGACAAGCGCGACTAAATGTTGAAAATCTAGGATTTAGAGCTGGTTGTCCTTTTCCGAAAAGGACAAGCGCGACTAAATGTTGAAAATCTAGGATTTAGAGCTGGTTGTCCTTTTCCGAAAAGGACAAGCGCGACTAAATATTGAAATCCGGAAGCTTAAGAGCAGCCACACGAAAAGAAAGGAGGGGACCTCGAGATTTGCAACCGGCCTTGTCTAAAAGGCACATTTTATGAACAGAATTTGTCACGTAAAAATCACCAGCAAAAATCCAAATTTCGGAGGCTAAATCCTAAATCCTAAATCCTAAATCCTAAATCCTAAACCTTAAATCCTAAATACTAAATCCTAAATCCTAAACCTTAAATCCTAAATCCTAAACCTAAGTTTTAGAGCTGGTTGTCCTTTTCCGAAAAGGACAAGCACGACTAAATGTTGAAAATCTAGGATTTAAAGCTGGTTGTCCTTTTCCGAAAAGGACAAGCGCGACTAAATGTTGAAAATCTAGGATTTAGAGCTGGTTGTCCTTTTCTGAAAAGGACAGGCGCGACTAAATGCCCCAAAGGAGGCCCCGACCAGAGCAAATGGATCACGGTTTGGGGTTATTATATAGCTACGCTAGAGGTGGTCCCGATACGGCGGTCCCTCGTTTCGAAGACTTCCCGTTGGGGTTTGCCATGGGCTTTACACCGTTGACCTGTGCAGGTCAGACCGGGGAGGCTTTACCCTCCCCTCTCCGCGTCCCGCTCTTTTCGTAGGGGCGCTCGGGCTGTTAGGCCCTCGGCCAAAGCGCTCGGGGCCTGTCGTTCGACGATTTCGGCCCCTCGCTTAGTTTAGGGTTTAGGGTTTAGGGTTTAAGGTTTAGGGTTTAGGGTTTAGGGTTTAGGGTTTAGGGTTTAGGGTTTAGGGTTTAGGGTTTAGGGTTTAGGGTTTAGGGTTTAGGGTTTAGGGTTTAGGGTTTACGATTAGCTGGGCTAAGAAATCACTAGGCCAGCAGTGTAGTAGTAAAAAACCCACCCGCCCAAAGAATCCCAAAACATTAGGAAAATATACACTTTCTTCCTAAACCCTAAAGGCCAACCAAAACATGCCCTAAACACTAGAAGCCACTACTATACTCCAAAACTCGTTGCGCAAGCCACATCCCAACAAGAATCGTTAATTTTGCAGACCTCAGGTCGGAAAGGACTGCAGAATTAGCGATTTGTGTTGCGCATGGCGGTCGCGCAAGCCCCTCACAACAAAAATCGCTAATTTTGCAGACCTCAGACCGGAAAGGAATACAGAATTAGCGATTTTTGTTGCACAGAGCAGTCCTCGCAACAAAAATCGTTAATTTTGCAGACCTCAGGCCGGCAAGGTCTGCAAAATTAGCGATTTTTGTTGTGCAGGGCAGTCCTCGCAACAAAAATCGCTAATTTTGCAGACCTCAGGCCGGAAAGGTCTGCAAAATTAGCGATTTTTGTTGCGCAGGACGGTCCTCGCAACAAAAATCGCTAATTTTGCAGACCTCAGGCCGGAAAGGTCTGCAAAATTAGCGATTTTTGTTGTGCAGGGGGGTCCTTGCAACAAAAATCGCTAATTTTGCAGACCTCAGGCCGGAAAGGTCTGCAAAATTAGCGATTTTTGTTGTGCAGGCCGGTCCTCGCAACAAAAATCGTTAATTTTGCAGACCTCAGGCCGGAAAGGTCTGCAGAATTAGCGATTTTTGTTGCGCAGGACGGTCCTCGCAACAAAAATCGTTAATTTTGCAGACCTCAGGCCGGAAAGGTCTGCAAAATTAGCGATTTTTGTTGCGAAATTGGTTGCCCAGGGCCCTTCTCGCAACAAAAATCGCTAAGGCCATTAACATTTAAATATACATTTGAAAGAGAGGTTTAGGGTTTAGGGTTTAGGGTTTAGGGTTTAGGGTTTAGGGTTTTAGGGTTTTAGGGGTTTAGGGTTTGGGGTTTAGGGTTTAGGTTTAGGGTTTAGGGTTTAGGGTTTAGGGTTTAGGGTTTAGGGTTTAGGGGTTTTAGGGGTTTAGGGTTTAGGGTTTTTAGGGTTTAGGGTTTAGGGTTTAGGGTTTAGGGTTAGGGTTTAGGTTTAGGGTTTAGGGTTTAGGGGTTTAGGGTTAGGGTTTAGGGTTTAGGGTTTAGGGTTTAGGGTTTAGGGTTTAGGGTTTAGGGTTTAGGGTTTAGGGTTTAGGGTTTAGGGTTTAGGGTTTAGGGTTTAGGGTTTAGGGTTTAGGGTTTAGGGTTTAGGGTTTAGGGTGTGTCCATCGTGTTCGCTCGCTCGGGTGTAAAGCACCCCGAGCCGCTCGCTCCAGCGTAGCTAAGTTTTTCCCACCCTCGCCCCACCCAGACTCGACTCTTTTAGGGTTTAGGGTTTCTACCCCCCAACCCCCCTATCAAGGGGGGTTACCCACAAGCGACTGCCAAAGCCAGCAGCGAAGTACGTGGTGGGGGCGTGCGTGTCTAGTTCAGACATAGGATGCGATAATGTCGTGGTGATGAGTAGATAAGGTTGAATTCTTGAGCTTAGTGTAGTTAGTCGATAGCTGCGTGATAATGTCGTGGTGATCAGTACATAAGGTTGAATTCTTGAGCTTAGTGTAGTTACTCGAGATAGCTGCGTGCCACCGTAGCTATCCTGAAGCGACTTCGCGTGCAACAATTAATTTTGCTTTGTTAAGAATAAATTAAATATGGCTCGCAGTTGCAGGAGCCGTTTCGGTAAGGAGGCATTAACAAGATATGGTTGGCTCGGAGGTCGCGCCGAGTGAAGCTGATCATGCCATAGGATCCTTTGGGGGAATGCAGGTACCTGCAGTTATATAGCATGATTCGATTCGGAGCGCCGTCTTCCAGCCACCAAGCCTTCGTTGAAAGAGGGTTGTCGCACGCAGTGAAACGTCTCTTCGGAGCCCGTCGTAACGGTAGCGAAGCATTTTGCCATTGAAGCAGACGAGGTTTTTTGAATCGAAAGGACGAATGTGCGCTTGCACGAGGCGTAACGTGAATCATCGTAAGCAGGGACAGACAGGAGAATAGCCGACATGGACGTGCAGTCCATGCAAGGGCGTTTTTTATCTGGGAGCGAGGGTTGTGGTCTGTAGCCGGCTTGTCATGCGAAGCAGCTCTGGCACGCTTCACATCGCAGGTGTGAAATGGTGCGGGCGGATTTTGCCAGCGATAAGATAGTCCTCGTCATGTCGCACCCGACTCAGCGCCACATACCCCGCAGCCCGGCAGCAGGGCCGGTCAAGCCAAAGCGTAATATGCTTCAGCGTTTGCCCTTGTACCTTTTGCACGGTCGAAGCGTACCCCAGGCGGAGCGGGAAGTAGTCCACGTCGTGAGTGCCAACGCGCTCACGAACAGCGCTCACGGCAAGCCGCTTGCCAGTGTCGGTGAGCACGGTTAGACAACCACTACGCTCGTGATAGTCGAGTACCTTGCAACCCATGCCATTCACAAAGTCTTGTCTCTTGTTCAAGTTCTTGGTAAGGAACACACGCATGTCCTTGTACACCCTGGTGGGCATGGATTTTGGCGGAGCATCAGAGCACAAAGTGCCATCTTGCGTGTAGTTGCCTGGGTCCATTTCCCAATCGAAGGGCAGCTCTCCTAGGGGCGTCTGGTGCCGGTGCCTGAACAGCACATCCACCGCAAGATCGTTCAGCGTCTGCGCGCCCTTCCTGGTGCACGTGACCATGGATGTTGCGTAGTCTGTCCTTCGAAACACCTCGAGGACGTCGTAAGCAGTGGGCTCGGCGTCGGTCCAAGCGCGATGGGCTCGGTTGGCAATCTGTTTCAAGAGACGCTTGCTAGGAACAGCGGTTCGCAGAGCTGCAAGCTTCTTGGCCAGGCGCGCATCTTCGCAGCGGTGCATAGTGTTGAACATTATCTGCTTGACACCGTTCCATGCCTGGCTGTCTGACACTTTGCTCGGCGGCTGCTGCGGCCCGGGCAGCTGCCAGAAATCACCAAGGAAAACCATGCAGGGCAAGCGATCCGCTGCACGCCACATAGTGTCCAGACGATCGAAGTGCTCGCTGGTGAGCATCGACAACTCGTCCACAATGACCAGGTCGTAAGAGCTGAGGATGGGCAAGGCTTCGGAGATTTCTTTATGGAACAAGAATGCACCGTGGCATGTGTCCACATCGATATCCGGATGCAGGCGTCGCATCTGAGCGGCTAGCTGTCCCGTGGGCAAAGCGAAAAGAATGCGGGCCCCTCGCGCATGCCACCGCCGAATGCAAGCATGAACGGCACTAGTCTTACCTGAGCCCGGCGGCCCGACAGCCGCCAATATGCGGTTAGTATTGTGCGCGTCCAGAGCGATGTCGTCCAGCGCGTCATCGTCCTCTGCCGCTCGAGCGTCCAAGGATCGCTGCACGCTGAGATCGATCAAGCGCTGCAGGCGACGCTGCGAAGCATCGAGCACCAACGGCACGTCGCCGTCTGCCGGTCGCGGAGCTTCTGCCGCTTCCGCTTCCACCTCCTCGATGGCATCCCGCACATCTTCTCGGACGAGATCTCCTTGGAGGTAGCGACCGACGAGATGAGTTTGGGCACGCACGAGGTTACACACCGTCTCGATGTGGTCGCTGCTGCATGCTTCCAGCTGCATGTCCGCGCGGAGTTGGTCCAAGTTGGTCCAATAATCGGCACGCCAGTGCAACGCGGTGGCGAAAAGCTGATATCTTTCCGGGACCTTCTCTTGGATTTCGGGCACGAAGAAGTCGTCTAACTGAGCAAACGGGCAGTGCAGTGCAAGCCACTGGCCGTAGTATCGGTCTCGCAGGCGGGAGACGCAAGCGGCGGCAACAGCTTTCTCCCCACGAGCGGGACAGCTGCGTGCGAATTCCTCGACAGAATCGGCGCCAGCTGGCTCCGTCGCCTTGTGCTTGCGACGCACCCACTGCAGGATGGCGCCGACAGAATTGCTTTTCCGCAGGAAGTCCAGCAAGGTCATGCTCTCCCCTCTCCAGCTGCAAGTTTCGTAGCGAACGACAAAGTCCGGCTTGTGCTCCATGCCGGGGTAGGGCGCGAAGATATCCACCAAAGCGCCGCCGAAAGAAAATTGAGGAAACATGGCACCAGCAAGGCTGAGCCACATTTCAGGTTCGAGTGGGTGGTGGTCAAAGAGAATGCGTCGCGCCACGCTATAGTCTGACGCTTCGTCGTTCAACCAATCACCAGCAAAGCTCCCACTGAACTTTTGCTGGTACGTCGCGACGTAGCGCATGAGTGCACCGTGCCCGTCTGCCTGCAGGACGTCTTCATGGCACTTGCTTACCTGCAAAGCTTCAGGAAAATATGCGCGGACATGGCGGGCATGGTCTTCCTCGGTGTGGTGTAAGAGCACCTTCTGCTCTGCGTCGTCCCACGCAGAGGGTTCTTCTCGGATGTCCACCTTGCTGTTATTTCTGTCTAGCTGCGAGTCTAGGACGATGCCCCGCGTGATCACGGCTTCCGCTTGTTGTGGCACCGAGGCACTCAGCTTCTCGTGCAGTCGCACCGCACCGACGTTCTCTAGATAGTCCAAGGAGTGAGAGTGAACCGCGCCGCGCCCGTGGTATCGCTGGGTGCCGGTCTTTCGCTTTCCATCTTGAAACTCCAAGCGAGAAACGAAATTAAGCACGGTGTTAACATCCGAACCGTCAGCTGCGGCGAGGAGATGGTCTTTCCACTGTCGATCTCGGCGACCGACAGTGCGCCGGTTCATGCCGCTGAAATACCCGCGGTCGAGCTCTTTGAGAACATGAGCCATGTGAAGTGTCTCCGGCCCTGCGAGCTCCAGTCGACCGCGTCCGGCCAGGGCCATCTCGTGGAGAACCCACATATGGTATGGAAAAGAGCGTTCATAGGGAGCTCGCGTCCGAAATAAGTGAGGCAGGCCAACCTGACGCTGAAGGTCCAGCAAGGCCAGATGCCGAGTACGCCAATATTCCGGCGACCACGACGCCTTCTTGACGGCCAGGCGCAAAGGGATACTGCTCGCCGAGTTCTTCGTTCCGCCCAGAGAGCTCCACATAACCAAATCATACACGAAATGCAAAAGCTCATAGTCCTCGGAGTATCCCACGATGGGTCCCAGAACTTTGTTCAGGAAACTGCGGCGTACACTGTGCCGGCCGGCAGCAGAGGCGAGCTCTCCGGCACTGTCTGCGGACGCAGAAGACGCGGAGTCTTCGTCCGAGGTGGCGCAGCCTGCGTCTTCCTCGCCGCTGGACATGCAGGCCCTCGGCCGGACCGGCCGCTGCCGGCGCACGTCTGTAAGGCGAACAACTGTTTCGCAGAGGGACGTATCCCAGTATAGGTGCGGCCACAGCGCGCACTCCAGGGCTCGTTCCTCCAGAAAGCGAAGCGGCCGCTTTCGCACCTGCTCCGCGGCGTCTTCGTGGGTAGTCAAGAAGCGGCGATGGCGTTCCACGAAGTCAGCGTAAGCCGAAGTCGACCGGCCCTGCTCCGATTCTGTCAGATAGCGAAATGCCCGCTTGGCCTGCTTCCGCTCCCGCGCGTGCGACAGCTGCGCGATCTTGGTTTCGACGTCTTTGGCGGCCCATGCAAACCGGACCATGGATGCATGGACGCGGTAACCGTGTGGAGCTCGCTCATAGTTGCCAGTGTCCACGTCCAGTGGCCGCAGGGCTAGCACCACGTCTGCAGAGAGTTCGCGCAAAGGTTCGGGCACATCACCTGGCTGCGGCACGCGCGCACCGCGCCGACACAGAGTGCAGGTCTTGACGGTGGGCTGGGCGACGCGCCGTAAATCTCCCGGTTGGAAAGGACGCGGGCGCACACTGTGGCATTGACGACATATGCGCCACGAACCAAGCTTGCACCATTGCTCCGCCATTTTTGCTCGCTCAGAGATATCGGGTGCCGGAAGACCAGAGTCATTGAAAGCGACGTCTGCAGCAGGCGGTGCGAGTGCCAGCTCTTCGGCTACATTTGCTTCAGTATAATGCCGGCTGAGGTGTTGTGGGCAGAAAAATTTCCGTCGAACTAGACCGCGATCTCTTCGCACTTTCACAGTGTGCGCTGCAGCTGCGCGACGGTCCAGCGCACCGGCGACGCGCTGGCGAAACTGGAGGGCTGTCCGCCACTGGTCGACGGCCGGCGAAGAAGTCGTCTGGCTCTTGCGTTCTGCTCGCTCGACACGTGCGGCAAAGTCCGAAGCAAAATTGTCACCCTGACGTTGGCGGAGATTGCACAAAGCTTCCTCGTACTTCTCGGAGCTTAGAGCCTTAAGTTGTCGTAAAGTCTTGGTGACTTGTGCTCCACGTTGGTGCGCCAGTACATGGTCCAAGGTCGTGTCGCTGCAGAACAAGCAATGGGTCTGCTTCCTGAAGGGCTGCACTGTTGCTGCCTGCCCTAGCGCTAAAGTGGAAAAAGTACATTCGCGGCCTTGAGAGCCTTTGCAGCGTTCGGAGCTTTTCGGCACGCGTTTTGCTGCAGCAGGTCGTCGCATCGGTTGAGAGGCGAGGGCGCCGGCCAATGCCAAGCCGGGTCCGATGTGTTGCTCCAGTGCATCGAGTGCTGCAGGGCGGCGCAGCACACCACCCCGACGTTTGGCTCGAGGCGCTTCTGCAGCATGCTGCCGGGGGCTGTCGTCGCTATCTGAGTGAGGTAGTACCGGCAGATCCCATGCTCTGTTTTCTTCCTGAAACTGAAGTTCAGGGTCAGGGTCAGCTTGGCCAAGCTTGGCCGAAGCGTCTATGTCGTAGTCTGCGGAAAGCAGCGGCACTTCTTCTACCTCATCCGTGGATAACTGGTCTGAAGCTGACTCCGAATCGGGCGGGACGTCGTCCAGGACAGCCGCGGCGGCTGGCGTCGCCACCGCGTCCTGGCCCAAGGCCTCGCTGCGTTCCCGTAGCGCCGCCAAGATGTCCTGCCGATGCTCCTCTGGGATCCTGTTTACAGCTTGACGAAACGCAGCTTCTGCGGTCTGTAACTGCAGCAGTGAGTACACCAAAAGCTTCTTCAGCTGCGGGCTGGCGAGGCGGCGTCCAAGCTCTCCGGGGCTGCACCAAACACAGCGACCATCAAATTTGCCTTGTGCTGCTTCTCCAGGCGCTCCAGGATGAAAGCAGCAGGAGACCGTGGACCCGTCAGGCTGCGGGAACCCACTGCATCTGCGAGGCGCCATCGCAAGCTGAGGGTCTTACAATATCCCCGCACAGGGTGCGTGAAGACTTGAGCACAATGAAGAAGCAGCGTCGGGCAGCAGACGGACAAACCGATTGCAGGCGCAAAAAGTAATTGCTAGGCAGCACAGGGCTAAGTCGTACAGGCGTCGGCTGCTACAAGCAGGAAGTGCATGTGAAGTAATATGATCGAATCCAAGGTAAGTAGATAAACCTACAGCATACAGACGGCGTTGCAAAAGGTTCGTGCAAATGAGAGAAAGTCTTGCTGGAAGCAAAATATTGCGGAGCAACAGGAGTAGTATACCTAGACACACAAATTAAAACGAAGAATAGAAAAATGCGACGATCTGTATATGTCTCAGTATGTGCCTGGGAGTCGTTCCAGCCTCGCCAAATATTGGGGAGAAATAGGAGTACGTACACAGATATATATATATATATATATACAAAGTAAGACTAAGAATAGCACTAGGAAGAATGCTAGGATGTGTATATGTTCAGTATGTGCCTGGCAGTCATTCCACCCTCGCCGGAGGGTGACGAGCAAGGAGCCATGGGCTGTTTAGAGTGACAGTGACTTCACGTTGCTAAGAGGACCAGACGCTAACTAAGAGAAAGCAGTTTCACTGAAGGGATAACCGCACGGACAAACAGATGAAAAGACAGAGCTAGCACACAAAACCAAACAAAGGTAAAGCATGAAACGGCACAACCGACCCCAATCCTAGAGCTGCGCGCACGAGACAGCAGACGTCGTCCTATCCAAACCTTTTAGAGATACGGCTCAGCAGATCTTCCCGCGAACCGCACTTTCACCATGGAGAGTCCAGTGGTCCGGTTCGGTTCGGCACAAAAGACGAACACATGCCTCCGGAAAGCAGCCACAAGTACAGCTAGATGCGTACGCAGTGCCTAGAGGCTTCAAATTGACATGAGCAGCTCCCAGTGGAAGAACCCATATCATCTGTGAACCGCTTGGAAAACAGCAGACTCAGCCGCCCTTCCGCATGAGCAGCACGTTTGGGCAGGCGGCTGCCGAGGTGTCCTCGATCGTCACGTCCTCGCACTTGTCATTCTCGGCGAGGCGCTTCACGTTCCAGTTCTGGATCTCGCCCATGGAGCTTTGAGCTTGGAAGAAGCGAAGAAGCACATCCTGCAAGGTCTCGTCGCTGTGCTCCAGCACGACCTCGTCGTACAAGTCGTCGTCCCGAATGATCGCGGCACCCGCGTCCGTCACACCAGCAATGCGACGAATCTTGATGGAACTCAGCGACTCGGAAATACCATGTATGTTCTTGGCTTCCGCAGCAAGCCGATCCAGACAGCCGAGGAGCTCAGCGAGCTTGTTCTGCTTCGGTAGCCGCTCCATCTGCTTAAGCTTCGTGAGGGCCGACGCAAGACCGTAGGCCTCCAAGATGTCCTGGGGCACAGTGTCGAAGAGGCCCACCAAGTCAGCAAGGGTCAGCTTCTGGGCAGCGCGTTTTGGATTCTTCTTTCCTGCGTGCAACCCATCCAGGCTACGAAGGAAAACCTGGACGTCGGCCTTGGCCCAGTCCGCCATGGGATTGGTGGGCGGCTCCGACTCCTGGTCGCTGGAGCCGAGGGTGAAAGCAGAAGCTGCCGGGGGTCGCTCGGAAGCAGGAGAGGAGGATCGGCGCTTCTTGTCTGCACGAGCATGCTTGCGGCACCGCTTTCTGCGCTGGCGCGGCTCCTCGGACTTCGCATCGTGGGCGCTCGCGCTGCTCGAGGAGACGGAGGACTGCTGCGAACTTCCAGATGCAGCGTTGGAGGAAACCTTGGCATGCCTTCCTTGCCACTTCTGTGTAGCGGCCTTGGAAGCTTTCATCTTGCTCAGGAAGACATCGACAAGAGCATCCTCGAGTTTGGATACATTGTCTGCTTCGGCCAGCCAGCTCTTGAACGCAGCGTCAACGCGGTTGGATCGCTGCAATTTCTTGGCCCATGCTTTCGGCTTCAAAACGAAAGCTCTTTGTTCCAACAGATGCATCGCTCCCAAATACAAGCGGCCGCTTTCGGTTGCCAGGCCAACCAAGGCATTTTGCAACTCCTCGCCGCCATCCTGAAGGAAGCCGAGGTAGCTTTTCATGGCCTTGGCGACCGCCTTGCGCGGCGCGCTGCCGTCTTTCCCAATGTCCAAGGTAGCAACTGCTTCTTGAAAGGCTTTTCCACGAGGCTGCTCCAGCAAGGTCGCAAATTGGACGGCCGACGTCTTCTTGGGCTTGTGCGTCTGCCTCACCAGCTCCCTCACGCAGTGATTGGCCGCCGAAGCGGCAAAGGAAAGCCCCCAGCCAGGTCGGGCCAGCATCTCCGCATTTTTCTGCGAGCGGGTCGCAAGCAGATTTGCGGGGTCAAAGAGCTCCTTCGCATCTTCCTTGTCACCGACGTAGACAGGGTTCCCCTCGGGGTCGGGGTAGGCCGCGAGGCACTGTTTCGGAAACAGGGCATACTTGGGAATGGTGTCCCTCTTGATCTGCTTCTTGTCCTTGTCACCCTTGGTCGCAACCCCTTTGCGATGTTGGTGCTGGCGTCCCATGGCAACAAAGAATAAGCAAAGTAGATGTATAGTCGCTTGAGCAACAAAGCTGCAGGAGCCCAACCGCATTGCTATCATGATCCAGCGAGTCTTGTTATGAGGTCACCTGAGCGAGATGCGCAGCAGGCAGAAGAATCTTAGAGTAACTCCTGCTTGCAGTATCTCGAGCAAGCGACATGTAGTAGCAGTAGCAGCGGTAGTAATGTAGGAGTAGCACTATGAATAGTGATAGTAAGCAGCAGTAATATTGGACTGGTAATCGAACGAAATCTAGACACTAGTAGTTACTAGTATTCGTATAGGTAAGAGCAGGAGCAGCAGTAGCCGTCGCAATAGTGGTCGAATAGTAGCAGTAGTAGTAGTAGTAGTAGTAGTAGTAGTAGTAGTAGTAGTAGTAGTAGTAGTAGTAGTAGTAGTAGTAGTAATAGTAGTAGTAGTAGTAGTAGTAGTAGTAGTAGTAGTAGTAGTAGTAGTAGTAGCAGCAGTGGTAGTACTAGTAATAGTAGCACGACTAAAAAAAGGGCGGCGCTAGTGCCAGGTGTACTTGCAGCTGCGGAAGCAGTCTCCAATCAATTTTTCTTGTGCAGCAGATGTCCGCGAGCAAGAAAGTTCTCACAAGACTGTCAGAATTAGCCAGAGCAGCATGCCTGTAAAATCATTTGCAGCCGCCGCAGGGCTATCTCTGTTACTGTATCTTTCAGCAACTGCTGCCCACACCATTCTCAAGCAGCAATATCATGCGACCGCTTGGCTCTCTGTTGAAGCCTTCTTGTCTTTCTTTGCTGGCAGGACGGAAGAAGTTGCAGCGGGCTGCTTGCCTGATAGCCGCCTGGGCTCTGTGCCTAGGTCGTTGCTGTTCTCAGGAACCAATGCCTTGCTGGCGGGACGCTTCTTGGGCAGCTTGTTGTCGAGGTCAACGGGCTCGGTCTGTGTCTTGGCACGCAGGTTAATCCAGCTCATCTGACCCGGTGGATGACGGTACCCCTTTGGATCAGCATACCAAATCGCGTCCTGCAGGTGCCACGCCCACAGTACGGGGTAAGGGAGCGTGGTCAAATCGCGCACGGCATGCTTCTCGTAGTTGCCCGCCAATCCTGGAAAATTTGCTTCGTTCCCGGGAACTGGGCAAAAGTCGCCATGCTCGTTCTTGTGTGCTACGAGTTCGGAGGCAGCAATCGTAGCCTCGCCCCAGAGTTGGCTCGTGCCTTTTGCTGCCAGAGCAACACGACCACGGTACTTTGTGGTTGTCCCACGAAGCTCCCAACACTTGGCCCTGTCGAGGATACGGCAGCAGTACCAAGGCTGCACGCTCAGAGCTTTCTCTGGCCCCTCCGCCTCCGACGGCTGGGCAGCGTTGGAAGCCATGGCTTTTCTCTACGAAATTTCAAACACAAGATTTGAGCCGAGTAACCTATTTTCATGAAGCATGCATTTCATGCGGCAGCTATTATGCAATGTGTTCGCCAAGGCGTTGCGTTACAAGACAGTTTACAGCAACGATGACACATGGGCATACCACGCACAAAGCTCGAGATGGAGTGCTCCCTGGATTCCCAAGGCCAGGAGTGGCCGGCACGTCGACATCCGCATGCGCCAGGGCTGTCGGCTACAGCGTGTTGAGCGCTACAATGCTACAATACCAATCGAGGCTCGAGCAAAAAAAGCAACAGGGCACACAAATGGTAGCACGTGCAGGAGACTTGACAGAAGCTGGAACAAAAAAGTCAATTTCTATAAGTCCTAAGGCACTAAGGCACTAATATCCTATGCCGAACTCTTAAAGCCTAAGGCCTAAAGCCGAAAGCCTAAAACCTGAATCCCGAAGCCTAGAACGTGAAGCCCCATAAAGTTGGGCTTAGTTTGGTCTTTAGGACTTCCGGAGTCGCTCTTCATTCAGCAGGCAAAGTTAAAGGATATGGACGCTTGGAAACGGCCTCCAAGGTAGGCCTAGATCGGCTAGTCATATACGCGCTTGGGCTAGCTTGGACATTAGAGTCCTCTTTCATTATGAAGGCAAAGATAAGGTAGCACCGTTGCAGGCAGTGGTTTGCGGAGTGGGCCCACTTTGTCCTAAGGTGGTTTGCGGAGTGGGCCCACTTTGTCCTAAGCGATTCCGAAGTCTTAAAGCCTAAGGCCTAAAGCCGAAAGCGTAACACCTGAATCCCGAAGCCTAGAACGTGAAGCCCCATAAAGTTGGGCTTACTCTGGTCTTTAGGACTTCCGGAGTCGCTTTTCATAGAGCAGGCAAAGTTAAAGGATATGGACGCTTGGAAACGGCCTCCAAGGTAGGCCTAGATCGGCTAGTCATATACGCGCTTGGGCTAGCTTGGACGTCCGAGTCCTCTTTCATTATGAAGGCAAAGATAAGGTAGCACCGTTGCAGGCAGTGGTTTGCGGAGTGGGCCCAGATTGGACTCCGGAGTCCTTCTTCATGAAAAAGGCAAAGATAAGGAGCGCCGATACGGGTGGCGGGTCCTTCATTAAGAAGGCAAAGATAAGGGACCGCCGTCCGTACGGGCAGGGGGCCCCCCGAACCAGTCGTTCGTACTGACAGTGGGGTCCTCCTTCATTAAGAAGGCAAAGATAGGGGAGCGCCGTCCGTACGGGGCCACCCGAACCGGCCGTCCGTACAGGCAATGAGGTCCTTCTTCATTAAGAAGGCAAAGATAAGGTATGGGCCCCAATAGGACGTAAGGTGTTTCCTTCATTAAGAAGGCAAAGATAAGGGGAGCGCCGTCCGCACGGCGCCGTCCGTACGGGCAGTGGGGGCCGTCCGTACAGGCAGTGGTGGTCTCCTTCATTAAGAAGGCAAAGATAAGGGAGCGGGGTCCTCCTTCATTAAGAAGGCAAAGATAAGGTATGGGCCCCAATTGGACGTAAGGTGTCTCCTTCATTAAGAAGGCAAAGATAGGGGAGCGCCGTCCGCACGGCGCCGTCCGTACGGGCAGTGGAGGCCGCCCGAACCGGCCGTCCATACGGGCAAGGGTGGTCTCCTTCATCAAGAAGCAAAGATAAGGGACCGCCGTCCGTACGGGCAGGGGGCCCCTCCTTCATTAAGAAGGCAAAGATAGGGGACCACCGTCCGTACGGGCAGTGGGGGCCGCCCGAACCGACCGTCCATACGGACAGTGGGGTCCTCCTTCATTAAGAAGGCAAAGATAAGGTATGGGCCCAAATTGGACCAAGTGTCTCTTTCATTAAGAAAGCAAAGATAGGGGAGCGCCGTCCGCACAGTGCCATCCGCACGGAGCCGTCCGTACGGGCAGTGGGGGCCGTCCGTACGGGCAGTATTGGTCTCCTTCATTAAGAAGGCAAAGATAAGGGAGCGGGGTCCTCCTTCATTAAGAAAGCAAAGATAAGGTATGGGCCCCAATTGGACGTAAGGTGTCTCCTTCATTAAGAAGGCAAAGAGGTCTCCTTCATTAAGAAGGCAGAGATAAGGGACCGCCGTCCGTACGGGCAGGGGGCCGCCCGAACCAGCCGTCCGTACGGACAGTGGGGTCCTCCTTCATTGTCCTCCTTCATTAAGAAGGCAAAGATAAGTTATGGGCCCACATTGGACGTAAGGTGTCTCCTTCATTAAGAAAGCAAAGATAGGGGAGCGCCGTCCGCACAGCGCCATCCGCACGGAGCCGTCCGTACGGGCAGTGGGGGCCGTCCGTAGAGGCAGTGGTGGTCTCCTTCATTAAGAAGGCAAAGATAAGGGAGCGGGGTCCTCCTTCATTATAAGAAAGCAAAGATAAGGTATGGGCTCCAATTGGACGTAAGGTGTCTCCTTCATTAAGAAGGCAAAGATAGGGGAGCGCCGTCCGCACGGCGCCGTCCGTACGGGCAGTGGAGGCCGCCCGAACCGGCCGTCCATACGGGCAAGGGTGGTCTCCTTCATTAAGAAGGCAAGGATAAGGGACCGCCGTCCGTACAGGCAGGGGGCCGCCCGAACCGGCCGTCCGTACGGACAGTGGGGTCCTCCTTCATTAAGAAGGCAAAGATAGGGGAGCGCCGTCCGTACGGGCAGTGGGGGCCGCCCGAACCGGCCGTCCATACGGACAGTGGGGTCCTCCTTCAATAAGAAGGCAAAGATAAGGTATGGGTCCAATTGGACGTAAAGTATTTCGTTCATAAAGAAGGCAAAGATAGGGGAGCGCCGTCCGCATGGCGCCGTCCGTACGGGCAGTGGGGGCCGCCCGCACCGGCCGTCCGTACGGGCAGTGGTGGTCTCCTTAAGAAGGCAAAGATAAGGGACCGCCGTCCGTACGGGCAGTGGGGGCCGCCCGAACCGGCCGTCCGTACGGGCAGTGGTGGTCTCCGTCAATAAGCAAAGCTAAGGGACCGCCGTCCGTACGGGCAGTGGGGGCCGCCCGAACCGGCCGTCCGTACGGGCAGTGGTGGTCTCCTTCATTAAGAAAGCAAAAATAAGGGAGCGCCGTCTGTACGGGCAGTGGGGGCCGCCCGAACCGGCCGTCCGTACGGGCAGGGGGTCCTCTTGCACGCGGAGCCGTCCGTACAGGCAGTTGGCTGCCGAACCCGGCCGTCCGTACGGACAGTTGGGTCCAGTGCCGTCCGTACGGGCAGTGGGGGCCGTCCGTACGGGCAAGGGTGGTCTCCTTCATTAAGGAGGCAAAGACAAGGGACCGCTGAGCCGGCTGTCCGAACGGACAGTGGGGTCCTCCTTCATTAACAAGGCAAAAATAGGGGAGCGCCGTCCGTACAGGCAGTGGGGGCCGCCCGAACCGGCCGTCCGTACAGGCAAAGGGGTCCTCCTTCATTAAGAAGGCAAAGATAAGGTATGGGCAAAGATAGGGGAGCGCCGTCCGTGCAGGCAGTGGGAACCGCCCGAACCGGCCGTCCGTACGGGAAGTGGTGGTCTCCTTCATTAAGCAGGCAAAGATAAGGGACCGCCGTCCGTACGGGCAGTGGGGGCCGCCCGAACCGGCCGTCCGTACGGGCAGTGGTGGTCTCCGTCAATAGGCAAAGATAAGGGACCGCCGTCCGTAAGGGCAGTGGGGGCCGCCGGGCCGCCCGAACCGGCCGTCCGTACGGGCTTGCACGCGGAGCCGTCCGTACGGGCAGTTGGCTGCCAAACCCGGTGCCGTCCGTACGGGCAGTGGGTTAGTTCAGGCCAGGCGCCAATCTCGAGGTCCCCTCCTTCCTTTTCATGTAAATGCTCTCTGAACCATGTCCTTTTCTCCGTAAGGAGGCTGGGGCCAGCCTGTGAGCTGTCAGGGAATACGCACGGCGCCGTCCGCACGGGCAGTTGGGTCCAGCCTATACGGACCGTCCGAAATGCGGTCGCTCGAACCGGCCCTCGATATGGCCTTCCGAAGCCACCTTCATTAAGCAGGCAAAGATAAGGGACCGCCGTCCGTACGGGCAGTGCCCGAAGCTGCTGGTCTCCGTCACTAGGCAAAGATAAGGGACCGCCGTCCGTACGGGCAGTGCCCTAACCGGCCGTCCGTACGGGCAGTGGTGGTCTCCTTCATTTAGGGCAAAGATAAGGGAGCGCCGTCTGTACGGGCAGTGAGGGCCGCCCGAACCGGCCGTCCGTACGGGCAGGGGGTCCTCTTGCACGCGGAGCCGTCCGTACGGGCAGTTGGCTGCCAAACCCGGCCGTCCGTACGGACAGTTGGGTCCAGTGCCGTCCGTACGGGCAGTGGGTTAGTTCAGGCCAGGCGCCAATCTCGAGGTCCCCTCCTTCCTTTTCATGTAACTGCTCTCTGAACCATGTCCTCTTCTCCGTAAGGAGGCTGGGACCAGCCTGTGAGCTGTCAGGGAATACGCACGGCGCCGTCCGCACGGGCAGTTGGGTCCAGCCTATACGGACCGTCCGAAATGCGGTCGCTCGAACCGGCCGTCGGTATGGCCTTCCGAAGCCAGTTAGGATCCCGACCCTAGGGTTTAGGGTATTAAAATATACTATATTATTTATTTTTACGCTTGAAGCGTAATGCACCCTCCGAAGTGAACGAATGCGGGTACGGAGCCGAAGCTAACTCTTCGCGCTCAAGCTGCATGCAGCAAGCATCCGTTCTTGAAACGGATGCCGGTGCTCAGCGCACGTGCGCTGGTGATGCCATAGGCTCCTAGACGTCGCGACAGGCATCACCAGCTTTAGCGGGGGTGCTCTGGTGGTGCTCTGCTCTGGTGGGGTGCTCTGGTGACGAAGCGTACTGGAGCGTGCTCTGGTGGGGGGTGGCGGTGCTCTGGCGGGGGAGCTCGTCCTGCCCAGAATGGGGGGCACCCCGACTTCGGCCCCGGGCCTCATTAAAAGTGCTATTTTACGAACAGAATTTATCACCCAAAATACCCACCCAAAATCTGCATTTACGGCTCCGGCTCTGGCGGCGGGGGTGCTCTGGTGGGGGCCGGCTGGTGCTCTGCTCTCGTGCTCTGGTGACGAAGCGTACTGGAGCGTGCTCTGGTGGGGGGTGGCGGTGCTCTGGTGGGGGAGCTCGTCCTGCCCAGAATGGAGGGGGACCTCGACTTCGGCCCCGGGCCTCATTAAAAGTGCTATTTTACGAACAGAAATACCCACCCAAAATCTGCATTTACGGCTCCGGCTCTGGCTCTGCTCTGGTGGGGTGCTCTGGTGACCTGGAGCGTGCTCTGGTGGGGGGTGGCGGTGCTCTGGTGGGGGAGCTCGTCCTGCCCAGAATGGGGGGGGACCCCGACTTCGGCCCCGGGCCTCATTAAAAGTGCTATTTTACGAACAGAATTTATCACCCAAAATACATACTCAAAATCTGGCTTTACGGCTCCGGCGGGTGCTCTGGTGGGGGCCGGCTGGTGCTCTGCTCTGGTGGGGGTGCTGGTGGGGACTCCGCTGTGGCAAAGGTGCTCTGGGGAGCCTTGGGGAGCGCTCTGGTGGGGCCTGAACCCTAAACCCAAGGGGCGGCCATCGCTGGGAAATGGTTTCGGCTTTCGGTTATTAGCTTTCTAATAGAGGTGTGCTGATCGGGCACACTAAGCTTGTGTACCTCACATGTGTGGTAAGGCAAGGCCTATTCGTTGGCGTCCGTTCCAGGCCCACACTGGAGGCTTAACCCTCCAGTGGCAGGATGCGATTGTTGAGCAGCCTGCTTGGCCGCTCGCAGCGGAGCTGCTCGGGCGATTGCCTGGCCTCGGCAATCGTCGCTCGGGCTCTGCTTCAAGCGCTCCAACGAGCCCTCGCTCAGTTTAGGGTTTAGGGTTTAGGGTTTAGGGTTTAGGGTTTAGGGTTTAGGGTTTAGGGTTTAGGGTTTAGGGTTTAGGGTTTAGGGTTTAGGGTTTAGGGGTTTAGGGTTTAGGGTTTGGGTTTAGGGTTTAGGGTTTAGGGTTTAGGGTTTAGGGTTTAGGGTTTAGGGTTTAGGGTTTAGGGTTTAGGGGTTTAGGGTTTAGGGTTTAGGGTTTAGGGTTTAGGGTTTACGCAGGGCACAGCAGTCGTTGCCACTCCGCTTGGGCGCCCAATTCCGATGAGAGTTGTTTCGGTTTCGGAGTGCGCATGAGAGCTTCGGAGACTGGGGCCTTGGGTCGGCCGCTCCAGTTTTTCTTTTCCCACCCGCGCCCATAAAGGGCGGCTCCCACCCTTAACCAGCTCCGCCTTTTAGGGTTTAGTTTCCTAAACTCTTTTTTTTCTTTCGGAGGGTATTCTCTTTCGCAAGGTACGAGAAGCGAGTTCTGCAGCAATGCATGCGGTCGTATAAGACGCGAGTGCTGCAGCAATGCATGCATTCTAAGGGTGAGTATCTTATTTTTTTTGTTTGAGGGTGCGTGACAGCTGACTTACAGGAGCCAGAAGGCTATGCTAAAGCATAGAAATTACGATTTGTCCGAGGTTAAACCAACAACCCACGACGTGGAAAGCCCTGTCGCTATGACTAGCCACATGGTCTTTTCAACTTTCGGTGCCACCCGGCTCGGCAAAGGAAGCGACGGCACATCATGACCGTAGCGTAACTGTCTGTGCTTGGGTCACGACTGGTTGCGGCTCTTTGAAGATACAGGAATCTTGCTCCTAACCGTGTGGAAAACTGGAGCCTCCTTAAGTTCGAGCCAGTCGCTTGAACTTGAGAAAAGCGTTCTGACCCAAACTATCCAGCTTCGCATTCAATCCAAATACATGTCCAAACCCCTTCGCTTCAGGCTTGTGGAACAAGATTTTGGGTGCAGGATTCTTGGCCCAATCGCATGATCCGCGCCGGGGGAATATCTGATCTGCTTTAGGTTCGAGCCAATATATTCCAGCCGCTTGAGCTTCAGAGAACACTCTGTCCGAATTTGTCGGGTCTCATATTTTGTCCGAGTACATGCCCCAGCCTTGACTTCAGGTTGCTCGAACAAGATATTGGGTGCAGGAATTTTGGACCAAATCGCATGATTCGCGCCGGGGGAATATCTGCTTTAGGTTCGAGCCAGTATTTTCCAGCCGCTTGAACTTCAGGAAAGCATTCTGTCCGAATCTATCGAGCCCCAGATTCGGCCAAAATACATGTCCAAACCGCTTTGCTTCAGGCCTGTGGAACAAGATTTTGGGTGCAGGATTCTTGGCCCAATCGTATGATCTGCGCCGGGGGAATATCTGCTTCAGGTTCGAGCCAACATATTCCACCCGCTTGGACTTCAGGAAAGCATTCTGTCCGCATCTATCGAGCCCCAGATTCGGTCCAAATACATGTTCAAACCCCTTTGCTTCAGGCTTGTGGAACAAGATTATTGGTGCAGGATTCTTGGCCCAATCGTATGATCCGCGCAGGGGGAAAATCTGCTTTAGGTTCGAGCCAACATATTCCAGTCACTTGAACTTCAGAGAAGCCTTCTGTCCGAATCTATCCAGCTTCACGTTTTGTCCGAATACATGCCCAAGCTGTTTTGCTTCAGGCTTGTGGAACAAGATTTTTGGGTGCAGGATTTTTGGCCCAATCGCATGATGCGCGCTGGGGGGATATTGCTTAGGTTCGAGCCAACATATTCCAGTCGCTTGAACTTCAGAGAAGCCTTCTGTCCGAATCTATCCAACTTCCCATTTTGTCCGAATACATGCCCAAGCTGTTTTGCTTCAGGTTTGTCGAAACAAGATTTTGGGTGCAGGATTCTTGGCCCAATCGCATGATCCGCGCCGGGGGAATATCTGCTTTAGGTGTTCCAGTCGCTTGATGTTCAGGAAAGCATTCTGTCCGAATCCATCGATAAACAGAATTTCAGTCCAAATTCATGTCCAAACCCGTTTGCTTCAGATGTATCGGAACAAGATTTTGAGTGCAGGATTCTTGGCCCAATCGTATGATCCGCGCCGGGGAAATATCTGCTTGAGGATTTAGCGCTAAATCCTATTCCTAAACACTAAAGCTTTAGGATTTAGCGCTAAACCCTATTCCTAAACACTAAAGCTTTAGAGGATTTAGCGCTAAACCCTATTCCTAAACTCTAAAGCTTTAGGATTTAGCGCTAAACCCTATTCCTAACACTAAAGCTTTAGGATTTAGCGCTAAACCCTATTCCTAAACACTAAAGCTTTAGGATTCAGCGCAATTCTTTAGGATTTAAGCACCAGAATGGACGGAACCCCAAGATCGGCCCTTGCCCTAATTAAAATGCACATTTTAAGAACAGAATTTATCACTCCAAAATCTGCCACCGATTTTCCAAAATTCAGCCGCCAAACCCTATTCCTAAACACTAAAGCTTTAGGATTTAGCGCTAAACCCTATTCCTAAACACTAAAGCTTTAGGATTTAGCGCTAAACCCTATTCCTAAACATTAAAGCTTTAAGATTTAGCGCTAAACCCTATTCCTAAACACTAAAGCTTTAGGATTTAGCGCTAAACCCTATTCCTAAACACTAAAGCTTTAGGATTTAGCGCTAAACCCTATTCCTAAACACTAAAGCTTTAGGATTTAGCGTTAAACCCTATTCCTAAACACTAAAGCCTTAAGATTTAGCGC
>CAJNDT010003764.1:0-20705 GCA_905221615.1 Symbiodinium sp. CCMP2592
ATCCTGCCCCCCTCACCCCCCCAGAGTGTGACGCGAGCGGGGTTCGAAGGGGCTTCAAATTGTCATAGCGTGACAATCTGGTGGGGACGGGGGGGAGGAGGGGCGGGGGGGGGGGAGCAGATTGTCAGGGCGTGACAATCTAGCCGACGCGACCACACGAAGAGTGTGACGCAGGTGGCGGCCGAAGGGGCCTCAAATTGTCGCGGGATGACAATTTAAATTGTCGTGCCGTGACAATCCTGCCCCCCCTCGCCCCCCCCCAGATTGTCACGCCATGACAATCTGGAGAAGGAACAGGCCCAGGATTGTCACGGCATGACAATCTAAATTGTCATCCCGCAACAATTTTTTTGGGGGTGGCCCGGCTGCACACGGTGCACTTCTACAACCGGCGGTCGCACCCGAACAGCCGATGCCGACCATCCCTGTGGAACGGGGAGTAGAACATAACATGTTCACTCACTCGGTTCGGGCTCCACACGACTACAAGTCCCGGTCGATTGCAGATTTTTAGCTCAAGCTCGGCCTCGCGCGAAAGCCACTCGACGGGACCTGCTGGAGACATGAGCTCGAAGGCCGGATTCGGCTGAAAGGCGAATGCTCTTCACGTAAGCCTCGACAGGTGAGCAAGAACGCAAGGAAAGCGATGAGGCGGGAGGGGTGCCTGAACCGCACCCTGACGGCTTTTCGCTTCGAGTGGGGGCCTCGGTTTGCAATGAATTTCTGTGGGTTGCTTGCGCCTGCAACACTCTGAGGCAAGGCCTGCCGCCAGGAATCGAAGACTGGCTCAAGGAGGTCAACCTGAGAGTGGAAGACGCCCAACCCATCCTCGCCGTGCGACCCGGCAAGCCGAAAGGTGACGATCGGTCCCTTACGGTCCGGATCCACGGCGAGGATGTGGAAAGGCGGGGCCGAGTACTGCGCTGGTCTTCGGACTGTAAGTCGCAGGTTTCACCCGAGAGGGTCAGTCCTCTCCGTGATTTTTTAAAGCGCTTCCATCCCGAAGAGGATTGGAAGCGCCTCTACATCTGGCAGATCGGACCTCCGAAGCCGCAGTGAAAAAAACGCGAGCCTTGCAACAGTGACATGGGAGAGACAGAAAGGAGAGAGAGGAAGAGAGAGAGGGGGAAAAAGGGAGGCGGCACACGCCGGCCAGCCCCGCCGGCCCGCATCAAATCCAAGAACACTGCGCCCAGGCCCAGGTTTGTCATGAAATGACAATCCCGCCCCCCTCACCCATTCCCCCCCCCCCGACTATGACATGGGCCGGATTCGAGAGGGCTTCAAATTGTCACAACGTGACAATCTGGGAGGGGCGGGGGGGGGGGGCAGATTGTCATGGCTTGACAATCTAGCCGCCGCGACCACACGAAGAGTGTGACGCAGGTGGGGCCCGGAGGGGCCCCAAATTGTAGCGGGATGACAATTTGAAATTGTCATGCCCTGACAATCCTGCCCCCTCTCACCCCCTCCCCCACCCCCAAATTGTCACGCCATGACAATCTGCAGAAGGAACAGGCCCAGGATTGTCACGGCATCACAATCTAAATTGTCATTCCGCGACAATTTTATGGGAGGCAGGGCGTGACAATCCGGGCGGCCCGGATACACACAGTGCGCTTTTGGAGTTCGCATTTGCCCCCGCAAATGGCGGGAAAATGACATCCTTGTGGAAAGAAGGGTGGCCTAACCGCAGCATGGCTGCGGCGAACCATTCGACTGACCGGCCTCCACATGCCTAGCAAGAGCCGACTCACTGTTTCGCTGCAGCTGCCTTGCTCAAGAGTTGCGTCGCGATTTCGAAGGGTGGACTTCAAGACGATGGCACCAAAGGCCCGGCTGGGCTGGAGGAGTCATTGATTCTGAAGCGAGCTCGTCGCAGGTCTCGAAGCATGCCAAAAAGGAGGCAAAGCGTCAAGGCTGCACCAATGGTACGGTCGAGGCCTTTTGCTTCACGCCAGAGACTCAGAGTGCAGTGCAATTTATTTTTTCTGGGTGCCTGCCCCATGCCTGTTGCAGACGCGGCCTTCCACCCGACGTGGACGCGCTCTTGAGCAAGCAGCTGGACATGGGACGTGAAGCCCCGATCCTCGCCGTGCGGCCAGGTCGGCCCAAAGGCTCCGACTGGAGTTGCCAGATCCGGCTGTATGGTGAGGAGAGGGTGCGGCGGGCGCAGATCAAGGGCGTGTCTGAAGACAATAAGACCCTTGTTTCACCAGAAAATTCCACCCCTTTGGGATTATTTTTAAAACGTGCCTTCCACCCCAAAGAGGAATGGAAGCACGTGCACCTCTGGCGCCTCGAGCTAGAGCAGTAAAAAAAGGGTGAGTTTTGCATTGGAGCAGCAGCCTAGGGAAGTAGTAGGCAGGGACAGGCAAAGACAGAAAGCAAGACAGCATCACCCGGAAAGAAGGGAAAGGAAAGAGGGACACCAGAGCCCGAGGAGTTTAACGCAGCAAAGGGCCGGAGGGGCACCAGATTGTCATGCCATGACAATCTGGAGGACCCCGACCGCAAAAAGAGTGTAACACAAACGGGGCCGAGACAATCCAAAATTGTCACCACATGACAATTTTAATTGCCCTTTCGTGACAATTCGGAAGGAAGGCAAGGGAAGATTGTCCCGACATGACAATCTGGGCAGCCTCGGCCCCACGAAGAGTGTGACGCCCCCCCCCCCCCCCAAATTGTCATAGCGGAACAATTTGAAGACGGCTTCATGCCCATGCCAGGATTGTCACGCCATGACAATCCTGGCCCCCCCTCCCTCCCCCCCCCCCTCCCTCCAGATTGTCACGACGTGACAATCTGGCGGAAGAAAGCCCGAGATTGTCACGTGGGAAAAGGCCAGATTGTCATGCCATGACAATCTCCCCCCCTCCCCCACCCTCTCCACCCCCCCCCCCCCCCCCAGATTGTCATAAATGACAATCTGGAACCGACCAGAGCCTCAGATTGTCATGCCATGACAATCCCACCCCCGCCCCCAGATTGTCATGAGATGACAATCCTGCCACCCCTCAACCACCCCCACCCTCGCCTCCCCTCCTCCTCCCCCCTCCCCGGACTTCAAATTGTCACAACACTACAATCTGGGGAAGGGAGGGAGGGGGGGGGGGCGGGGTCACCAGATTGTCATGGCTTGACAATCTGGCCGCCGCGACCACACGAAGAGTGTGACGCAGGTGGAGCCCGAAGGGGGCCCAAATTGTCGCGAAATGACAATTTAAATTGTCATGCCGTGACAATCCCGCCCCCCCTCGCCCCTCCCCCGCCCCCCAGATTGTCACGCCACGACAATCTGGGGAAGGAACAGGCCCAGGATTGTCACGAAATGACAATCTAAATTGTCATTCCGCGACAATTTTTTGGAAGGCAGGGCGTGACAATCCGGGCGGCTCGGATACACACAGTGCGCTTTTTGGGTTCGCATTTGCCCCCGAAAATGGCGATGGTCAGCATCCTTGTGGAAGGGAGTGTGGCCCAACCGTAGCATGGCTGCGGCGAACCATTCTTCCGAACCGGCCTCCACATACCTAAAAAGGGCCGAGGATGTCTTCCCGAGCACTTTCGAAAGGCTGCGGCCACACTTTCGGGGTGCGTGCCACGGACGCGCTTTGCGCGAGGATTCGTTCCTACTGGATTCGTTCCTCAGTGCCACGGGCCGGGATCTTCCGTCCAACCTGTTAAAGGGAACGCGTGTACGCGAGTGCACGTTACTACCGGGCTGTCGACTCCTCCGAAGTCGGCGAACCCAGCACAGGTGAAGCCTCTCTGCCACTCCAATCCGGCACGGGCTACGGAAGTAGGAGCGTGTACCGAGGGACACTCTCTGACAAGGCATCCTAAAACAAGGCTATCCCGGATTCACCATGAATCATCCATCCGGGGGTGCCTTCAAGGAAGGATCCCACATCCCCATGATCAACATGTTCGCTCTCTCAACATGTGCTCGCCAAGGTACAGCTCTGGTCGCAGCTCGGATGCAAGCAAACATGTCCAGGTCTAGTGCTGGCGCATGCCGAACTTGTGCTATGCTCGCATCAGTTTTCCCTGCCGAAGCCAAGGTACAGCCAGCGTCGACGCCAGTGACTGGGCAACGACTGTCACACAAGAAATGCCCTCCAAGGTTATGATGTGGCCGCAACTTCACTGCAAAAAAAAAGCACGTCCACCCTTACAGTGTACTTGCGTCGTGTGTATGTGTGCGTGTGTGTGTGTGCCATACTTACATCGACTTTTCTGACGAAGCCAAGGCAGAACCAATGCTGTCAAATGGAAGAGTGGAAAGGAGGCTGAGCCGAAAACCTCGAAAACGAATAAAGCAGAAAAGATGGAGCACGTGCTGCCTAGAGTCTTGTTCAGTACCAAAAGTAGGGACAATGCAAATCTGCAAGAATTCCTGCGGACGCCCAAAGATCACGCAGCCCACGAGCCCTCGGCCCAAGCAACAAGCAAACGCTACACGTCTCAGTCTTCGGGTGCAGCCGCCATGCGTTCTCTGGCGTCGGGCTGCTTAACTCACTAATACATGCCCTCTCCCCCTTCCCCTCCTGCGAGTTGCTCTAACAATACAGCATTCCTTAAGGTCAGTCCTTCAACGTGGTGGTACACAGCGAATTCGGCCCACCCGTAATGCTCGCACTGCGAGCAGAAGCTACGGTGGACGACCTAAAGGCAGGCCAACTTCGCACTGTTGTCCTCGATGAACCCCCCCCCCCCCAAGCATGTGAATCTCAATATGCAGGCAATATGGTCCAACGCCACCTGGCTGGCTTGGCCCGCGACGTGCTTTTGCACCATCGGTCGGCTTCGAGTGAGCAAGGCACGTGACCAGCGCGCGGACACGGACGCTCAAGTCTCTTCCGCGCATCTTGTCAGGACCAACTCCTCCTGCCACTTCTCCTGCACCAAAGGACATACGTAGTCCACGTGTTTCACAACCGACGGCTCGGAGCGGGCTTTGCCCCCGCCCGCCTGTGAGAAAAAAAGCTTGAAGGATTTGGATACGACCGAAACGCCCGGGATCTGTGCAGAAGCAGACAGAAGCACAATTAAGCCGCAGGAATCCATCGAGCACGCGGCTCAAGCCCCAAGCACGATACTAGTGACCCAGCGCCATCTTCATCTCTCCGACGAGGCAACGACTTGACTCCAAACTTGCAAACACGCGATAGCACTTACAGGCCGGAGATATGGCAACCAACGGCGCCGTCCCCAGCTTCTGAGACCATCAGCGTTGCAAAAGACCGGCTCGAGGCACTGGATAACAGCACAAAAGCACCGTGAGTGTGGGCTCAGGCACAACAACGCCGGGAGCAATGCTAGCAGCGCCGTCGACGCCGGCTTTAGCAGTAACCGCATTGAACAACCTCCAGGACGTTGTCACAGCAGACTCCTTCCTATCGCTGGAGCTCGCCATCGAACAGGAAAAGAAGGCACAGCGAGCCCTGACCATCGCTGAGAAGGTGCTCCTTCTGGCAAAGAACGAGCGCGACGCATGCAAGACGAGAAAGCTGATGGCGACCCAGGACGTCATCGAAGCTCGGACCACTGAAAAGGAGAAGACCCGCATCGCCAAGAAGAAGAGGGAAGAGAAGATGCAAGACGAGCGACCCGGCACCAAGACAACGACCAGGACAAGCAAGAGGCAACGCGCGACATCAAAGCCGAAGGCACGTCAGCATCATCGACACAAAAAGACCAGATCCGCAGCAGAAAACTCGGCAGAACGGGAGGATGAACCAGATGCAGAGAGCACAGAGCGCCCCGACGCCGCACCGCAGCTGGAGAAGAATGGCGATCGCACCGGCGAAGACCACGCCGGCTAGAACGACCACCACATCCTGCCGACCGTCATGTCGCGAGCCGCTGCAACGAGAACTCCGGAAGATATGCCACAGATACCCGCTTGCAGTCTCACAGAAAGCGAACAAGGCAACTTGCTCGGTGTGCGGAAAAAACAGAACCCGCGCAGAGCAGTGCGGCAGATGCAAGTGCTCAGTGCAGGAGTAATGCAGCGCAAACATGCCCAAATGGCCATGGCCGCAGGCTCAAGCCGATCTGCCTCCGTGGGCGTTAAAGCTCAAAGCCACGGCATATACCGGACAGCTCATACCGCAAAGCAGACACGCACCCACCCAACCATGGCTTACCGTGCCATGCCGGGTCTCTACAGGGACATCGGCAAAGCTCTGGACAAGCTGCTTCAACAAGCACAAGGCACGCCACGCAAAAAAAAAAATGAAATGCAGGTCGCAAGGGCCCAATCATGTGTCCCAACCTCGACCAGGTGAGCTCTCCATCGAAGGCGCTATGAGGTGGGAACGCACCTTCCGACAACTGGAGAGCATGGTCTCGGACATAAGTCTGGGACGACAGCAAGACGAGAAGCTCATCACGACGCAAGGCATCCAGAAGCTCCAAAAGCATCTCAGACTAGCTTGGAAATGCCGGCGACAGGCTGCACGAGAGCGCGCCAGTTCACGCCTTCGCCGCATCCGATAAGGAGCGAAGCCCAAAGCACCTGGGTACTCGCCGACGAATCGTGCACTGCTCACCAGCCTCCTTGCCTGACAAAAAAAAGAGGAAAATCGAACACAGACGCTGCCGTGCAAGTTTCCAGAGCAGCCAACCAGATCCCGGTAGAAGTAGCAATAGGAGCAGTAGCAGTAGTAGTAGTACTAAATCGCGACGACAACACTAAAACGACGCTAGCAACGAAACATGCGCCCGGCAGCCCAGTGCGGCTCATCAGCTCATGTCTTCACGCACAAAAAGATTCTCGCACCAACACACCCAGCCTAGGTGCCATGCCGGAACAGAAACAAATCAAGCCAATGATACAACACTCACACATCAGAGACTTTTTTGTTTAAAAGATGCCGTTCATCATCTGGCACGACGCTCACGAGGCAAGCTGAACCAATGCCACGTCAGAAACGCTGCGGTAACCCATCCCGCACAGGTATCCTATATGCTAGCCGAAGAGTACATGTGGGCCACGGCGGACTGGCTCGATCCGGAGGCCAGAGTGCATGCAGCCAAGACCTGCAAAAAGCCATTCGAGCCAAGGAGCATAACTACACGGTCACAGCAGAGGCACGCTCCAACAGCAGCAAGCAAGCCAAGAGACGACACGAGCTCGCGCCAAGGAACCAGACCTCCTCCACTCCTTTCGCTTCGTGGGTCCCACGAGAGATGAAGCAGAGGCCGGGATGTCTACACGAACAACACTCCCCCGAACAAAACGGCCGAGGCACGTCGCGCGGACGAAGAGCTTCAGGCGCACCTCCAGGACACTACCGTTTCGCGCCACTGGACACTAGCACCGATCGACGAACCCCAGGACACAGTGTGGACACAATCCTGCGACCACGCCGAGGCGGAAAAGGGAGCAAAGAGCCACGCCAGCAAAAGCACGCAAGCTAGCACTGCGAAAGGCCAGCGAAAGCGCTCCCGAAGAGGACGAGAACGGAGCAAGCAGCGCCAGCAGCAAACTGGCTGCCGTCGAAGGATTCCCGCGACAGTGACAGCGACTCCGGGACATCCACAGCGGCACTTCCCGGATGTGCGGGCCTCAAGGCTATCCGACAGAGACGCACGCAGCGACACCCGCTCTCAGGTCGAAGGATGACAGGCGAAGCTCGCTGCGAGTGCGGAGCCTGCGCGATTGCGGGCCGCAACCGATTTTAACACCGCGCCTGTTTCGGACAAAAAAAAAAAGAACGAGTCCGGGAACAAAACGCAGCGTCACAACAGCATGGACTGCCATTACCGCGAAAAGACCCCACAGACGCCACTGCCACTCGCGCAGCACTGACCGGCTCAAGCGAAGCAGCAAACACAACGCTGTGCACTCTTTGGCTCCAACCTGAACAGCCATGGACCTCCTGACACCGTCGGACGCCGAGCGCCTGCACCCAAGCGGCCTAATCTACCTCGCCAATGTCATGCGGACCAAACAGGACATCGGCCGCTGGAGTCAAGCACTGCGGCAATGGCGGCCGCCGCGAACTCCACTGAGAGTGCACCTGGAGAACAACAGTCTGGACGAGCACGACGCAGCTGAGATCCTGCAGGCCATCGGCGGGGACGTGCAGGCGGTGTACCTGCACCACAACATCATCCGAAGCCTGGAACCGCTCACGCCCTTCATCGAGCAGCACTGGGAGACCCTAAAGGAGCTGCACCTGAGCCACAACCGACTGTCCACGACGGAGACGAAGGCCTTGCTCCTTCTGCTCGGCTGCACGAAGGTGAGCGCCGCCGGAGCCGAAACCGCCGGCAGTTGCTCCTGGCTGAGGTTGGAATTCAACCACATCGACGTGGACGGACTCCTGGAGCAGCTGCCCTCGCAGATCAAAAATAGACTACAGCTCAGCGACAGAGGATGCACTCCGAGACACTGCTGTTGCCAGGGACGACGGTACACCAAGCACATCCACTGCAAGTTCTTGACAGAGCAGCGCACAATCATGCCGGAGCACAAAATCCATCATCGCGATCAACGGCGCGAGCCAGCTCCCTCACGAAGTCGCTGCCAAGACGACGAGGAGACCCAGGACAACCCAAAGACTGTAACTTAAGCAGACCAGCTAGACGAAGACCAAAGCCACAGCCACGAAAAAAAAACAACCAACCTGTCCAGAAGAGCAGCGACCCAAACCCTTCAGCCCGACCTAAAGACACACAAAAAAAAGAGATCAACACTAAAGTCGTCCTGCCACAGCTCTGCAGCAGGAACCGCGGCCAAGCATCTCATCGGTATAGGCAGCCCGGTTTCACCCGAGAAAAGATATGCACACAGTCCGTAAAAGCCCGGGCAATGCCATCGGCAGCCAGCGCTGACAGAACCGGCAGACTAGCAGCATGCAAGTCCGACTGCCCGCCGCCGCGAGGCACAGCATGTCCCGCAGCCACGTCAAGCCAAACACGCGTAGACCGCATGAAGGCCTACCGGCAAACAGCCCCCGCCCCGCGGCGGCAGCCATGGCGACGAACGAGGCGACGACGAGAGCGCCGGGACAAACACCCGTGGCCTCGAGGGCAGCAGAATACCAATGAAAAGATGAAGCACGTCATCAAGCAGCACTGGAAAGACGAGCAAGAGTACACCGACGCGAAGACGCTCCGTCCCTTCCTGCTAGCACTGCTCACGTCCTCGGAGTCCGGGTACTCTCGACAGCAGCGACTCTGGCAAGATGCATGCTGGTTCCTCAGCAAGCAGCACAGAGCTCAGGCGGAAACAGTCAATGTGCGCAGCATAGAACGACACAATTGACCTCACGGGCGGACTTGCGAAACACTCACGTCACGCTCTGTCCACCGCCAAGGTGCGCAACAGCTGGCGGCGGTCGCCAGAAAGCGGCATGGGACGAACTTCCGACGCGACTCCGCAAGATGCAAACCGAGACCTTATCGGCGCGGTCGGAGCCGGGACACCCACGACAGCAGCACCTCTGGCAGGACGCGTGCTGGTTCCTCACGCAACAGCCCGCGACTCAGAGAAAAACCCACAGATCACGCAGCATGCACACGGTAAAACTAACACCCACAGACACAGCTGCACGTCGGTCCCATAACGATATGTCCACCACCAAGGCACGAAGCAGCCCGCGACGGTCTCCAGAAAGCAGCATGGGACCGACTGCTGACGAGACTTCACCTGATGCAGAACGAGACCAAACAAGCGGGACGTCGCATCGTACTGCTCAGAGCGCAAGGCTAAAAGCCACGCACATAGGCAAGCTCTCAAGAAGCTCCCCAGACCAGATGCCGGTGAGCCGGTACATTCTGTTTCAAGCTTTGTGCTCCAAGCCGAGCTACACACTCGGAGACGCCACCGTCAGTCGCGATGGCAGCTCAAGAACAGCAAAATTAATCCGAGAGTGCTTGCTCCTTTGCATGAAACCACGCCGCCGTCACCGCCGACACATCCTCGGAAAGCCGGCTAGCTCGTAAAAAACAAACGGCTTCGAGCGATACCAGCCCCTGCTCTCGCCGGCCGACAGGCTCAAGCCTTGGATACTCTCGAGAGCCCTCGCAGCCTAGAAGCAGCCACACAGAAGAGCGGCATGGCAGGCAGCAGAGCTCACACCTGCGTCCCCTCCACGAAGAAACAGCGCTGCAGCACCGGTGGAATCAGACTGAGATCACGTGCCACCACCGGCGACGCAGCCGGGCGCGAAGACGGCTCGGAGCTCGTTGCCACCATCCGACGCTGGGGAAGCACCTTCGGTGTCTTCGAGGACGGCTCCTGCGGGGAACCGTTCTGGCAAATCCAGATCGCGCAAAAAGGGCGGCAAGCTTTTGGCTACGACTTGCTGGCCACGTGCAGAGAAGCCTTGCAGAAACACCCCGACACCGACATTCGCACCCTAGCGCAGCTGGAGGCCAAGATGCACATCAGAATCCTGGGCGGGGCCCCTCCCATAACCGGGCCATCGGATCCCGACGACGTGGGCATACAAAACTGGCAACCCGTGCTGTACGCCCCCACGCCAGAGGACGCGCTGAACCTGGTCCACTTCATCACCCGGCACAAGGTGACCACCGGGCAACTTCTGGAACTCCCGCACTTCATCGCCTTGTTCCCATGCAAAGACTCCGCAAGCGTACCCGCACCCTGGATCGTCCACGACGAGCACCCGCTGAAACACCTGCCATTCCAAGCGCTCCCGCCGCGAGGCCGCCGACATGTGCTGTTACAAGTAGAACTGGAAGGAGCTGCCGATGAAACGACGACCAGGCCAGTCGTCAACGAGGAAACGAGCCAGAAGGTACCCGACGCACCACAAGCCGGCCAACAGTACAATCTCATGATCTTCGGCGGCATCTGGGTACTCCGGGAGCTCTTCGACGCCGCTAACATCCAGGGCGGCACCATCTCGTTCCCGGACAGCGCAAAAACCCAATACGTTCGGCATTTGAAGCTCAAGTTCTCCGAAGGCCACAAGCGCCGACTCCAGAACATCCTCGAACAAGTCCTGCTGCACATCCCCATCTACCTGATCGACAACACAGGCGTCAAGACGGATCCCCTGATCGACTGGTTGCAACAGCAACCGTCCGTACACCTGAGCGAAAAAATCTGGTAGGCAGCGCCGCGAGGGCACTTCGCAAACACAAGCCGAAGGGCTGCCCGAGCGAATGCCGTGCCTAGTACAGAGTCCATCTAACAGCAGGCATAAGCCTCGAAGGAGCAAGAATTTACACTGCCCCGCTATGAAGCCGAAGGCAACCTGCTCGCAAAGCAGAAAAAGGGAGCAAGCCGGGGATGTCAGTTCGCAGCACCCACCCCGTGGAGCCAGAGCACAGACAGTATCAGATGCCACAAACCTTCGTCGCAGCCAGACGACCTTGCGGCTCAAGCTCGAAACCCACCCAGAGAAAACGAGAAGACAGGCCAAGCAGGCATGTCCGACCTCGACTGCCACGCGCCCTGGCACCATATCCAAGAGAGCAGCAGCGAGGGCGAGGAGATACAAGCAGCGGTGTTCCGCAAGCCACCAGCACCGCAGTCGCCGCGTCAGAGCATCACTCGGGGCACTTTTGCATTCCGAACGCCACCGAAGCCCAAAGACAAACGTCTCCGCCGCCTAGTGCAAGCGGAACGACAAGAGCTTCGAGTCTTCCTGCACGAGAACCCATGCCCCGCGAAGAGGCTCGTGCAGCAATGGCTGCTAGACGCGGCAAGCAGCGCAGTCCGCGGAGAACCCAAACCGCGGACCCTCGCAGGGATACTAGAATGCAATGGATGGACGTACGAAAGCCTCGGCTGGTTTCACTACCGTTCCTTCGCCGACCTCTGGCGATCCGGCACGACTGCATTCGCAGCCAGTGTCGACGCACAGCGTGCAGCCGGCATATGCCTCTACCAACGAGGAGGAAGAGAATGCATGCAGTTCAACTACTATGTGCTCCACTACGCGATGTGCGGCGAGGACTTCGTCGCCAACCCTCCACTATCGGCCTTCGGCTTCGTCAACCGGATCGAGAAAGCGTGGGACGTCATCGGATCCTGGAAGGCTTGAGAACGGGCAAGGAGACGTGCAGACCACCGCACCCGATCTCAGCACTCCAACGCAACAGGAAAACAAAAAGTTCACGAGCGAGGGTAAGTCGGAGTTTCGCAGAGCCCTTCCAGATCTCGATCCGACGATCGGCCGCAGCCATAAAAAAAACACTCAAGCCGAATCTCCACCAGAACAAGCGAGAGAAGGGGCAGCATGGCTTCTACGACATCGGTGCCTCGGACACGCACACACTCCACAGCGCAACCGAAGAAATCGCAGATAGTTGCTCCAACCACCCGTAGCACCAGTGACGCAAGCTCAGCGCATCTCAGGAAGAAAGACCTGCGCCCGCCGACGCGGTGAGCGCAGAAAAAGCAGAAAGCTCGCCAGTCGAAACACAAGGAGCGGTACTGAGCTGCCAAGCCACGCAAATGATGACGGCGGTCAGCGCCCCAGACCAGTGCCTCAGCAAGGGAAACAGGCCGAGTGTCCAGCTGAAGCGACGCTCGACTGCAATCCCCCCCCCCCCCCCAAGACACAAGAATCACACGGCGACCAAGGCCACGCAGACAGACCAACAACAACCCGACGAAGATCCTGCCGCGCCAACCAAGCCTTCACGTCAAGCCCCTCGATCAGCACAAGACGGAAGGAGTGACCAACAAACAACTTGCCCAAAGCTCCGAATCCGGCATCGACAAATGCCTGCATGCGAGGTGATGCCGCAGGAAGACGGCGCGGCACAAGCAGATGCCGACGGGATGAAGGACATGTCGCAGAAAATGCCGACACTGGGGAACCGGATCATGGTGCTGAAAGAAGGCTGGGTCGCGCTGATACTGAGCGGCACAAAAACCATGGAGCTGCGCAGCCAGCCAGCAAAAACAGGACCAATCTGGATTGGATTCGAAGGTCGCGTCTATGCCCACGCAGAAAGTTCAGACTGCAGGCAGATGTCGCAGGAGATCTACGAAGAAACCAGAGCACAACACCGCCACATGGGCAGAATGAAACAAGGCGACTCGCTGTACGGCTTGGTGCTGACGAACCTCGTCCAACTAGCGCATCCAATCGACTACTACCAGAAGCCCGCAACGGTGCTCTGGGATAACTTCAGGACTGGACCGGACGAAAAGCTCCCCCACCGCAGAGCTTCAAAGCGCGCACAAGAAATGCGGGCTTTACAAGATGCTCGCGAGGATGACGAAACGTCGGAAATCGACGAGAGCCCCGGGTGCAAGAACACAGAAGAAGAAGATCGGCGGGGAAAAGACGGCGGAGACGCCACGCGGCCAAGCACGGAGCGACAACGAGCATCAACAAAAAGACGCCGGCCTCGCAAATCCGCCCTCCCGCCAATGTAGACGAAGCCCGACCAGGAAAATCCGAGCTCCGCGTAACAGACGTCCAGCTGCAGCAAAAGTGGCGAACACCCACTGGGAACGGCGCCCCGAACACGCGCCGAGACCTAAAGCGATGAGCCTCTGCACAAAGAAAAGGGAGCGCTGCAGATCAGACCGCAAAGCATGCTAGAAGGGTATTGCAGAAACTGCCACCCCAGCCGATCGCCACTGCAGCTATTTTGGTTCAAGAGCACTCGCCTCCAAGCACCGCAGAGAAGGCAGTCCAGCGCGAAGATGGCCAGCAAGGAGTCCAGGACACGGAGAATGCCACGACGGACGCCGTGGGCAGACAGTCAGGACAAGAAAGGGGAACGACAAAGCGCCAGAGTCGTGTGGCAGCCCTGTGCTCGATCAGGACAGCGACTGCTCCACAAAGGCCCGCACCGCCGCTGTGCCGGCTGCACAGGCCACGCCACCATAGAGCCCCCCCAAGAAGAAGCCTCGCTCGCCAGGAAGAGAGCACGTCAGCTGGCTCGACACGCGACGGCAAGGAAGCTCACAGACCCAAGCCGCGCAAGAAACCATAACGAACCGCGACCAACAGGGCAGCTGACACTCATCCGACAGGAGCCGCACAACGACCACAGCACGCAAGCCTCGATGCCAGACGTCCAGACGGCAGACCAGAAACCTCGACGCGACCGCAGACGGAGGACCACGCAACAGCCAGGCCCCCAGATGGAACCACGCCATCGAGATCAGCCGTCTGGCTGTGCCCTTACACCTGAGGAACGCGACCACGGCCTTCGTGGATAGATGCCAGAGCCCAACAGCACCGAAACCCCGCCCGGACACCCACGTCGAGCCAACATGGAGTCGGAACCTCAGCGTCCCAATGTCGACGGCCCCGCCTCTAGAGGCCCCTGCACAGTAACCACAGTCGCACGACAGGTGAGCCGCAGGAACTTGGTTGCGACTACACTCTTCAGGAAGAAGTACGCCAATTCGTCAGAGCATTCATGTACCGCGAGCTGGAACAAGAACAGCTCGCATGGTGGCAGGACAGCCTGAAGGAGCGCTGCCGCTACCACCGCTTCCCATGCCGAACGTGGTTCGAGCGCGTCTACACATGGCGCCCTGCTATACACTCTCCAGAGCCAAGACCCAACGAAAAGGCGGAACGACCACAGCCGCAGGAGGTTCTCGCGGAAAGCTTCTCACATCCACGAGGCCCGCAGCCTCAACACGCCCCGACCTACATCATCCCGTGCTACATCCCCGTCCTGCTGAGCTACGAACACAACGGCTCCTCTGCGCAAAAACCCGGCACTCACATCCACAGAGTTTGACGACGAAGCCTCCATCTGCGACAGGACAGTCAGACCACGACAGACAGAAAGTGCGACGGTAAAAAAAAGGCGTCGGGCATCAACAAGCAAAACAAGAAAGGACAGCATGGTCTCCGCGCAGCAACCCGATGTCCAAAATCCCAAGGCTCGCAGCGCCAGAGCAGCCACCGGTCCAAAAAAAAAAAACAAAGACAAACCAATCACCACAGGAAGCCTTCGACATATCGCGGCAATCAAGCCCGGAAACAACCACATCCAAAGTAGCATGCTCTGTCGGCTCAGCCACGATCACGGCAAATAGCAGCCATCGCGCCACGCCATGGACGAATGTGTTGCGGTGGTTCCGCGCGGCGACTCATCGCAGGCAGACAAAGAAGAGACGTTCGCAGAACTAAACGACGAAGAGCACGAAGTAAGCCTCTTTACCGAAGGCCTGGACTACCTACTGCCGCTCAACTTGGCCAGAAGCCCCCAAGCACCGACGAACTTTCCAGTGCGCCCACATGGACCCCTACCCACCAACCTGCCAGAGAACTTGGTCAGTGACAGGCTACAGCACATCCACCCCCACGAACGAGACGTACACCTACGCTTCGACAACTCCACGCCCACCTACTTCTGGCAAAACAAACGAGTGATGATATCGGTAACGCAGATGATCCACAAGTATGCGGACAAGTTCGATCCGGACCAGACGCTGAAAAACATGTCAGAAGGAACGCACTGGCCGCGGGCCGGGTATCTCAAAACCGACATCTCACCGGACATGGAACACAAGATCAACCAGCTGCGCGCAGGCCCCCGCATCCTGGCCATGCTCCAACAAAAGAAAGCCAACGATGAAGAGCTGAACCAGCATCTACGCATGGCGCTGCAGCAAGCGAACCCCACGGAAGCAGCGACTCTCCGAGGCCTCGCAATGTCGAGCAGCGACGTGAAAAGAAAGTGGGAGACCGCCCGAGACGAGGCGTCGCACGAAGGGACATGGATGCACGCCCAGTTCGAGTGCCTCCTGACCGGAGGAACTGTTCCGGCCATGACACCAGAGATAAGCCTGCTATGCAAGTTCCTCGAAAGACTGCATCATGCCACGATCTACAGGACAGAGTGGAAGATCTACGCCGACGACATCGACGTGGCCGGCAGCATCGATTGTGTCGTACAGAGAGCGAACGGTAGCCTGGAGCTCGTGGACTGGAAACGAAGCAGCAAAATAGCAAGCCGCGGAGAGCACTTCGGCCGCTTCATGAAGCCACCTCTCGACCCCTTGGCGGACAGCACCCTCTCCCACTATCACCTACAGCTCAACGTCTACAGATGGATTCTGCAAAACCATTACCGCCAGATCGTGACAGAGATGTACATCCTCGGAACGCACCCCGACAACGGACACGAACCCTGGATACAACAAGTAGATATCCTGGACGACGAAACAGCACGGCTCGTCGCCGATGCAGCGAGAGAACGGCCCACTCGCCGCAGACAGCCGAGCCAGCCCGAGCACGTGCAACCGGAACGCCCTGAGACACAACGGAGCCGAGGAGACATGCTCGAACTATAAAAAAAAAAAAAGGGCGCGAAGGCCTCCATCGTATCCTTCAGCTCGCAACTTACGGACCATGCAAAACAAATCAGACGAAGTGTGCAGCCTACCGCAGCCTTTTGCCCAGGCGAGTCGCTAACGCCGTAGCTCAGTCAAGCCCCACGCTTGTGACATACCCAGCCCCGCATGCCAGTACAAAAATAAGAGCAGCATACACAACAACACATGCCCACGTACCGCTAACAGAAGCCAGTCTGAGAAGAAAACACGAATCAACGACCCAAGCTAGGCGCCTCGCAGAAAAAATGCCGGGCCCCCCCTCCCCCGCCCTCCGCTTAGCAAGGAACACCAACAACAAGCCGGTCGCCATCGAATCCAAGAAGGCCAAAGCGGAAACGCAAACATCCTCAGAACGACGGCCGGACAGCAGGAAGAATGTGACGCAGGCAACAGCCGACGGGCCTGCAGAAAAATAGGGCATGACAATATGAGACGCCCGAACCGCACGAAGAGTGAGACGCAGCCAGGGGCCGAAGGGCCTCCAGATTGTCACGGCATGACAATCTCAGCGCCCCAACAACACGAAGAGTGTGACGCACGCAAGCGCCGAGGCACCCACGATTGTCACGGCGCGACAATTTAAATTGTCACAACGCAACAATCTGACCCCATACCCCCATCCAGATTGTCACAACGCCACAATCTTCCCGCAACCCCCCCCCCCCCCCCTCTTTCCCTTTCCCCCAGATTGTCACGACGTGACAATTCTGCGGGAGAAAGCCCACGATCATCACGCCAGAACAATCTGGAAGAAGGCCACATTGTCAGGGCATGACAATTTGTTCCCCCCCCCCCCCCCCCCCCCACTCCAGATTGTCATAGCGTGACAATTTGAAGGCGACCACGTGCCCAGATTGTCATGCCATGACAATCCTGCTCACCCATCCCCCCCCCCCACCCACCCCCCTCCCCCCCCCCCCCCCCCATCCCAGATTGTCATGCCATGACGATCCTGCCCGCCCCCCCCCCCCCCCACAACCACACGTGACAATCCCCCTCCACATCAGATTTGTCACGACATGACAAATCCCCCCCCCCCCCCCCCCCCATCCCTGCCCACCCCCCTCACG
Source organism: Symbiodinium sp. CCMP2592 (assembly GCA_905221615.1). Classification (NCBI taxonomy): domain Eukaryota; class Dinophyceae; order Suessiales; family Symbiodiniaceae; genus Symbiodinium; species Symbiodinium sp. CCMP2592. The sequence continues at coordinate 17,383 of CAJNDT010003764.1, forward strand.
CCGGATTGTCACAACGCGACAATCTAACGAGAAAAAAAGCCCAAAGATTGTCACACTATGACAATGTGGAGGAAGGCCACATTGCCATAGCATGACAATCTCCCCCCCGCCCCCCGCAGATTGTCATAGCGTGACAATTTGAAGGCAGCTACATGCGCATGCCCAAAGTGTCATGCCATGACAATCTGCCGGGAGAAAGCCCAAGATTGTCACGCGCTACAATGTGGGAGAAGGCCACATTGTCATGCCATGACAATCTCTCCCCCACCTCCCCAGATTGTCATAAATGACAATCTGAGTCGACCAGATCCCCAGATTGTCATGCCAGGACAATCCCACCCCCCACCCCCCCCCCCCCCCCCCCCACCCCCCCCCTTCCCAGATTGCAAAGGAAAGAACAATCCTGTCGGCCGACCCCCCCCCCCCCCCCCCCCCCCATAGTGTGCTGCAGCTAGAATCGAATGATCTTCAAAATTTGGTCACAACACTACAATCTGGGGAAGGGGGGGAGGGGGGGGGGCGGGGGTACCAGATTGTCATGGCCTGACAATCTGGCCGCCGCGACCACACGAAGAGTGTGACGCAGGTGGAGCCCGAAGGGGACCCAAATTGTCGCGAAATGACAATTTAAATTGTCATGCCGTGACAATCCCGCCCCCCCTCGCCCCTCCCCCGCAAATTGTCACAACACTACAATCTGGGGAAGGGGGGGAGGGGCGGGGGGGGGGGGGGCAGATTGTCATGACTTGACAATCCGGCCGCCACGACCACACGAAGAGTGTGACGCAGGTGGGGCCCGAAGGGGCCCCAAATTGTCGTGGGATGACAATTTAAATTGTCATGCCGTGACAATCCCGCCCCCCCTCGCCCCTCCCCCGCCCCCCAGATTGTCACGCCACGACAATCTGAGGAAGGAACAGGCCCAGGATTGTCACGAAATGACAATCTAAATTGTCATTCCGCGACAATTTTTTGGAAGGCAGGGCGTGACAATCCGGGCGGCTCGGATACACACAGTGCGCTTTTTGGGGTCGCATTTGCCCCCGAAAATGGCGATGGTCAGCATCCTTGTGGAAGGGAGTGTGGCCCAACCGTAGCATGGCTGCGGCGAACCATTCTTCCGAACCGGCCTCCACATACCTAAAAAGGGCCGAGGATGTCTTCCCGAGCACTTTCGAAAGGCTGCGGCCACACTTTCGGGGTGCTTGCCACGGACGCGCTTTGCGCGAGGATTCGTTCCTACTGGATTCGTTCCTCAGTGCCACGGGCCGGGATCTTCCGTCCAACCTGTTAAAGGGAACGCGTGTACGCGAGTGCAAGTTACTACCGGGCTGTCGACTCCTCCGAAGTCGGCGAACCCAGCACAGGTGAAGCCTCTCTGCCACTCCAATCCGGCACGGGCTACGGAAGTAGGAGCGTGTACCGAGGGACACTCTCTGACAAGGCATCCTAAAACAAGGCTATCCCGGATTCACCATGAATCATCCATCCGGGGGGGGCCTTCAAGGATCTTCACACTCCCCATGAACAACATGTTCGCTCTCTCAACATGTGCTCGCCAAGGTATAGCTCTGGTCGCGACTCAGATGCCAGCAAACATGTCCAGGTCGAATGCTGGCGCATGCTGAACTTGTGCTAAGCTCGCATCAGTTCTCCCTGCCGAAGCCAAGGTACAGCCAGCGTCGACGCCAGTGACTGTGCAACGACTGCCACACAAGAAATGCCCTCCAAGGTTATGCTGTGGCCGCAACTTCGCTGCAAACAGCATGTCCACCCTTACAGTGCACTCGTGTCGTGTATGTGTGTGTGTGTCTATGCCATACTTACATCGACTCTTCTGACGAAGCCAAGGCAGAACCTTCGCACTAACACTCATCTAGCATGCAACATAGGGCAGACACCATGCGGGCCAAGCCGACAAGAAGTCTCACCGAACAGCAAACGCATCGGTCCAGCACACCGGGAAAAAACAATGCAGGCTGCTGCAGCACTCACTCAGACTCCGCTCCACTGCTCGACTTGACAAGCACAGACACTCCAAACGTCATACGCCTCCGGAGCCGTGGGCTCAAAAAGAAAGCAGACACTGTCCAGCACCCTCCTTCTCTTCCGAAGCACCTGCGCCAAGGCAGGGTCGTTGCAAACTCCGGCTGTAAACCTTGAATATCATCAGCACCCACTTTGTCTGCAGATGGGCAACCTCCTCGACGTGGAAGCAGAGTTCGACGGCACGCCGTTCAAAGCCAGGACCGAAACCTAGACGACGCACAACATCACATCCACGTCCATGCTTCTCCCCTGCTACCAAAGGTGCGACAATCAGTGGTGGTGGCATCCCAGCGGTCGCTGGTACCTTTACACTGCTGCTGCTCAGCCGCACACAAAACCGCCCACACACACACACACACACACACACACACACACGCAAACGCACACACACACACACATACACACAGACACACACGCAGCTGCACGAGTTTCCCAGACAGCCTCGACCGCAGGAGGAAACCTGCGACTGGGGGGCGGCAACCCTCGGGTGTTGTCGATGGACACCCGAGGGGGGCTTGGACTTCAACGCTCGAACCCGAGACATGCCAGTGCAGAACCGCAAAAGCCGAAACACAGCCACCGAGCGAAGTGTGCGAGCCCAGGATTTTTGGCCCGACTACAAGTACATGTAGTAAAGAGTTCCTATCTCAGCTGAACGCATCCACAGTGCAACCAGATCAGGTTATATCCACAGGATGTTCAGATCAAAATCACGCCGTGTGTCCCCACCGTCGCCGAGGCCGGCCCGCTGCAGGCGTTGCGCGGAGCCTCTACGACACCACGAAAAAAAAAAAAGGCCAGTGCATCGCAGAGAGGAGCCGACTGTGAGGCCATCATGTCGGAAGCACCAACATGCATATACAGACACTCCAACCGTCATGCGCCTCCGGAGCCGTGGGCTCAAGAAGAAAGCAGACACTATCCAGCACTCTCTTTCTTTTCCGGAGCACCTGCGCCGAGGCAGGGTCGTTGCAAGCTCCGGCTATAAACCTTCTTCCTGCACGCAGTGGGCGCCCTCTCATTGAAGTAACTCACCGCCAGCATGACTACGATGTCAAGCCATCGGTGCGGGCGCTGGAGCGCTGAGAAGCCCGGTCGATGGGAGGCCATAGCCAGTGCATGCCGTTTCTCTTGCACACTCGGTGCTGCGGTATGGCGCTACACAGGTGGGAGCCGTGCCGTGGAAACTCGACTATCCCGATTTCTTTGATGCCTTCCTGACGGACCTCCCGGAGCCGCGCGTCGGGTTCCCATTTAGACCATGTTAAACGACA
>CAJNDT010003765.1:0-20698 GCA_905221615.1 Symbiodinium sp. CCMP2592
AATTCGTTCACTCAGCATGTGATCGCCAAGGTATGGCTCTGATCGCAACTCGGCTGCAATTCAACATGTCCAAGTGCAGAGCGTGCTTCTGTCAAGCTTGCGCCATGCTCACCTCATGCTTCCCACAAATGCCTGCATGCAATATGTTCAAGCCAAGGTGCAGCTCCAGAATGCAACTCGACTGCAATTCAGCAGGCACATGATAGAAATTGTATTTGCCACACCGTTGGGAAGCACCAAGATGCCAGCAAAAAATAAAAAAAAAAAACACCCCATTTTGTTAACCCTTGTTGTCGTGCTCAACATCCTTAAAACAAGAAGTCAAGAACCACTGCAGAAAAAAAGCCCCATTTTGTTAGTCCTAGTTGTCGTGCTCAACATCCTTAAAACAAGAAGCCAAGAACCAGAGCAGAAAAAAACACACCCCATTTTGTTAACCCTGGTTGTCGTGCTCAACATCCTTAAAACAAGAAGTCAAGAACCAGTGCAGAAAAAAAGCCCCATTTTGTTAGTCCTAGTTGTCGTGCTCAACATCCTTAAAACAAGAAGCCAAGAACCAGAGCAGAAAACAACACACCCCATTTTGTTAACCCTGGTTGTCGTGCTCAACATCCTTAAACCAAGAAGCCAAGAACCAGTGCAGAAAAAAAGCCCCATTTTGTTAGTCCTAGTTGTCGTGCCACCTGCTGACAATCTGGTCCCCTCGGGATTGCCACCTACCGACAATCCAAGGAAGCATAGGGCCAAAGTGAAGTGTGACAGCCATCCGCCCCCTTTCCACCAATCTCCACCCAGATTGCCACCAGCTGACAATCTGAAGCCCTGAAAATTGCCACCTGCTGACAATCCAAAGGGCAACCGGCCAGCAAGGGAGTGTCACAGCCATCCGCCCCCTTTCCACCAACCCCCACCAGGATTGCCACCTCTTGGCAATCTGTACCCCCTTAAGATTGCCACCTGTTGGCAATCTGTACCCCCTAAGATTGCCACCTGCTGACAATCTAGATCCCCTGTGATTGCCACCTGTTGGCAATCTGTACCCACTTAAGATTGCCACCTGTTGGCAATCTGTACCCCCTAAGATTGCCACCTGCTGACAATCTAGATCCCCTGTGATTGCCACCTGTTGGCAATCTGTACCCCGCTACGATTGCCGCCTTCTGACAATCTAGACCCCCTAAGATTGCAACCTGTCGGCAATCCATTAGGCCTGGCAAGTGGCAGCTAAGCACCAAAAACGCAGGTGTGATTGCCACCTGTTGGCAATCTAGCCCCCCCCCCCCACCAGGATTGCCACCTTCTGACAATCTACACCCCTTAGGATTGCCACCTGCCGGCAATTTATGAGGCCTGGCAAGTGGCAGCCAAACACCGAAAACGCCGAACCCGAACCGTACACACAATGCGCTTTTGGACCCTCCGCTCGCCCACTAAGGGGACATGCTAACTGTCTTTTGGAAGCTAGTAATGGCGTTGAACTACAGCGACTGCTGTACGCGCCAGTTCACTAGCGAAGCGGCCTCCAAATACCTACAAAGAGCCGAGGTGCCTTCCTTGAGCATTCCAAAAGTAGGCCACGGTCATACTTTTGGGATGTGTGCCACGGACGCGCTTTGCGCGAGGATCGGTTTGTTTTCCTCAGTGCCAAGGGCCAAGGGGGCTTCCCATTGAGCCTGTAAACGGGAACGCGTGTACTCGCTCGCGGGTGCGCGTTACTACCGGGGATCCGATCTATCTCCAATCGGTGAACACATATGGGCGAAGGATGTTTCAATCCGACCAGAAACATCGGGGAAGCAGGGAGCGTGTGCTGCGGGACATTCTCTTATAAGGCGCCTAAAATAAGGCCATCCCAGTACTAAGTAAGCTGGGGGGTGCCTTCGAAGACCTTCACACTCTCATACTTCCCACGCATGCATTCACTGAACATGTCCAAGCCAAGGACTGATTTTTGGTGCAAGCGACTCGGCTGCAACTAAACATGTCCGTGCTCGTGTTCGTTAGTCTTGTGTTTGTATTCCTTCTTTGCCGATGCCAAGGTACAACCAACGAGGCCGGCAACGGAAGACGGCCACCAAGCTGCAGCTACACGTTGTCGTGCTCAACATCCTTAAAACAAGAAGTCAAGAACCAGTGCAGAAAAAAAGCCCCATTTTGTTAGTCCTAGTTGTCGTTCTCAACATCCTTAAAACAAGAAGCCAAGAACCAGAGCAGAAAAAAACACACCCCATTTTGTTAACCCTGGTTGTCTTGCTCAACATCCTTAAAACAAGAAGTCAAGAACCAGTGCAGAAAAAAAGCCCCATTTTGTTAGTCCTAGTTGTCGTGCTCAACATCCTTAAAACAAGAAGCCAAGAACCAGAGCAGAAAAAAAACACACCCCATTTTGTTAACCCTGGTTGTCGTGCTCAACATCCTTAAACCAAGAAGCCAAGAACCAGTGCAGAAAAAAAGCCCCATTTTGTTAGTCCTAGTTGTCGTGCCACCTGCTGACAATCTGGTCCCATCGGGATTGCCACCTACCGACAATCCAAGGAAGCATAGGGCCAAAGTGAAGTGTGACAGCCATCCGCCCCCTTTCCACCAAGCTCCACCCAGATTGCCACCAGCTGACAATCTGAAGCCCTGAAGATTGCCACCTGCTAACAATCCAAAGGGCAACCGGCCAGCAAGGGAGTGTGACAGCCATCCGCCCCCTTTCCACCAACCCCCACCAGGATTGCCACCTCTTGGCAATCCGTGCCCCCTTAAGATTGCCACCTGTTGGCAATCTGTACCCCCTAAGATTGCCACCTGCTGACAATCTAGATCCCCTGTGATTGCCACCTGTTGGCAATCTTTACCCCCTTAAGATTGCCACCTGTTGGCAATCTGTACCCCCTAAGATTGCCACCTGCTGACAATCTAGATCCCCTGTGATTGCCACCTGTTGGCAATCTGTACCCCCCTACGATTGCCGCCTTCTGACAATCTAGACCCCCTAAGATTGCCACCCCTTTGGGGCCTGGAGATTGTCACTCGGGGCCTGGCGATTGTCACTTTGGGGCCTGGAGATTGGCACCTGGGGCCTGGCGATTGTCACTTTGGGGCCTGGAGATTGTCACTCGGGGCCTGGCGATTGTCACTTTGGGGCCTGGAGATTGTCACCTGGGGCCTGGCGATTGTCACTTTGGGGCCTGGAGATTGTCACTTTGGGGCCTGGAGATTGTCACTTTGGCGTTGTGGGTGGCCTGGTTGCAAGTTTTTGCAGGTTTTGAGAGGTTTTTAAATGCTCAGAGTGGTTTTAAAACGTTCTAAGTGGCTTCCGAAGTTATTTCAAAGGGCTTTAAGCAGTCTTGAAGCCGGGCAAAATTGACACCCACCGTCAATCTACGACCGCCCGGGGACCAGGATTTCCCCGACCCGCGCGCGTACACACAATGCGCTTTTGGACCCTCCGCTCGCACCCCAAGGGGGGCATGCTAACTGTCTTTTGGAAGCTAGTAATGGCGTTGAACTACAGCGACTGCTGTACGCGCCAGTTCACTAGCGAAGCGGCCTCCAAATACCTAAAAAGAGCCGAGGTGCCTTCCTTGAGCATTCCAAAAGTAGGCCACGGTCATACTTTTGGGATGTGTGCCACGGACGCGCTTTGCGCGGGGATCGGTTTGTTTTCCTCAGTGCCAAGGGCCAAGGGGGCTTCCCATTGAGCCTGTCAACGGGAACGCGTGTACTCGCTCGCGGGTGCGCGTTACTACCGGGGATCCGATCTATCTCCAATCGGTGAACACATATGGACGAAGGATGTTTCAATCCGACCAGAAACATCGGGGAAGCAGGGAGCGTGTGCTGCGGGACATTCTCTTATAAGGCACCTAAAATAAGGCCATCCCAGTCCTAAGTACGCTGGGGGGTGCCTTCGAAGACCTTCACACTCTCATACTTCCCACGCATGCATTCACTGAACATGTCCAAGCCAAGGACTGATTTTTGGTGCAAGGGACTCGGCTGCAATTAAACACGTGCATGTCCACATCTGTCCATGCTAGGCTTCCAATGTGCTAGCAATCATCTGATCTGGACGCCAAGGTACGGCCAACAAGGCCGAAACGGGCAGCAGCCGCCAGGCTGCAATCACATGCGTGCACGCTCCCACTGTCAAAACACTGTCTCGCGCAACACCCCTGCTATTCTTCCTGAACTCGTCAGCTTCCAGTGTCAGGTTTCTCTGCCGCAACGCAAACACTCGCCGTAGAGCAAATTTGGACTCTAGCTTTGGCACCATGAGCAGCACAGACAGCAGGAGCTCTGCCAGCAGCAGGTTAATTAGGTCACCGTAACCCATGACGCAAGCACAAACACACCAAGGCTAGCCGCCACACTAGCACTCTCCCACTGCATACTCAACCCCCCGCACAGTTTCGTGCCGGGATGGCGTGCATCTAGAATCTAGACGCAAACCTCGAGTCCGCACAAGCCTTTCAGTGAGTTTTGAAGGGTTAGTCTGGCAGAATTGCTTCGCTTATTGGGGCGTTAGGAAGGAAAACCTCTTGCAGAATTGTTTCGCTTATTGGGGGGTTAGGAGGGAAAACCTCTTGCAGAATTGTTTCGCTTATTGGGGCGCTAGTAAAGAAAATCTCTGGCAGAATTGTTTCGCTTATTGGGGCGTTAGGAACCAAATTCTCTGGCAGAATTGTTTCGCTTATTGGGGCTTCAGGAATGAAAACCTCTTGCAGAATTGTTTCGCTTATTGGGGCGTTATACGAAAAAACCTCTTGCAGAATTGTTTCGCTTATTGGGGCGTTAGAAGGAAAACCTCTTGGGCCATCCCAGGCTAAGTATGCTGGGGGGTGCCTTCAAAGACCTTCACACTTCATCATACCATCATATTTTCACACACACGCTTTCATTCAGCACGTCCCAGCCAAGGTATGCCACCTTGGAATGCAACTTGGCTGCAATCAGACACGTACATGTCCACGTCAGCTTGGCATCCCGCCCTTTTTGTGCCGCTGCCGAGGCACTACCAGAGGGACGGCAATGAGAAACGGCCACTAAGCTGCAATTGCACGCATGCAAGCTCGCAGTTTCCCTTCCATGTCGTACGTCAGGTCCGCTCCAAACCAAGCTGCCAGCCAAGACCTAAGGAAGATACATCCGCGATGAGAGCCCCTGCAGATGCAAGATGAGCCTCCTATATCACTGGTAAGGGGTGCCTTCAAAGACCTTCACGCTTCATCATACCATCATACTTTCCCGCACATGCATTGATTCATCACGTCACAGCCAAGGTATACCACCTTGGAATGCAATTTGGCTGCAATCAGACTTCATGTACATGTCCGCAGCCAAGGTACAGCTTTGGTCGCATCTTGACAGCAACTAGACAAGGCCATATTTGCTTTATTTTTACGTTGATTCCCTTCCAATGCCAAGGTACAACTACGCGAGGACCTCCGGAGTCCAGTTGAAAAGCCCGCCCACCACCTGACAATCTGTATCCTCGTCCATTTTACGAAGGAAATCGGCTTGGAGAGCTTGCGAATCACTTGACAATCCTCACCACCGTCCAGTTTATGAAGCAGGTGGTGAGAGCCGCAGCCAAAATCAGTTTCACAGAATGGCTACGGCTACATCGGAGCACCGCGCCTTGCAGCCACAGCAGCAGAAGCGAAAAAAAAAAATCGGCTGCAAGCAGCAAGCCAACGACGCTGACATCGTGCCTGCAGCGAGAGCACACCAACCTTAACCTGGCACCGCAGCCCAATTCGTGATCGAGCCTCAAAAGCAGAGATCCGCTTCCTGAAGAACCATCTAGGCCGAAGCTGCTTCCGACAGTAAGAGAGAAAGAGCAGGCACGGTTCGCTCCCCCGCCCGTGCAGGTGAAGCCATCATGCAGCCCGAAAGCAGCCGACGGTGGGCCGACATGACAGACGACGACGATCAGGCGGGATCGCATGCGACACGCGCAGACGGCCCGACCCCGCCTGAAACCTCAACGGCCTCAGCGCACCGAACCACGAGGCGACCGGCTGGGAGTTCGAAGCGTTCAAGAAGGACTACCTGGCGAGGAGATGCAGCCTGACACTTCTGACGCCCGTGCATGCCCCAGAGCCTCCGAAGAGAGAACCCGTGTATACACGCATGTATGTCGCGCAACTGCGCACCGAACCCACCGGCCGAGGGCGGAACAATCAAGATCGACGAGGCGCGCTGACCCCTCGTGCCGTCGCCCTCAGAAATCCCAGGAGAGCACACGGGCATGCACGCACGAGGCCTGGAAAACCTCCCCGACAACCGCACCTCGACGGGACACGACCCCGCCCTCCGGCGCGAAGCCAAGAACACCCCGACGGAAGAAGGCATCACGGCCGGAATGCAAGTAAGGACTTGTGCCACGAGAAAAGACAAAGAAAAAAGAAAGCAAGCCGTACGCGGCATCGTGACCTGCAGGCCCCCAAAAAGCCACTGCCGCGCCAGCCACGATGGACGGCCGACGACGAGAGAGCCCTGGATCGAGCTTTCCAGCGAGCAGAGGCACCGGAGAGAAGCTACACCCCAAAGGCGCACAACACCTCCCGGCAAGCGGCTAGTCCCACTGTGTGCACAGGCCGACAGAGCCGCCGAGGCAACACCGCCAAGAAACGAAGCCGGGGAAGCGGCAAAGCTCGCAAGGAATGCCGCTGAACCATCTCACGAAGAACCGGCCGCGCGACGAGGGGGGGCCGAGACGGACTCCGACCACGACACGGAGCCCGGACCCAGCGTCGAGGCCGGCGTTTTCCCTCGAGCATCCACTGTCAAGAGCGCTCTTTAGGCAAGCAGACAATGCACCCGAGAGGAGCACTTTCGGGGCATGCTGGCCATCAAGAAGATGTCAGGCGCCGGCAACTGCCTCTTCCACGCGCTCGGAGAGAACACCGGCGAGAGCGGGGCATGCCTCCGAGCCCTAATCATCCAGTACCTCAGAGAGAACGCAGAAGCCGAAGAAGACGAAGAGCAAGTGCAGGCCTGGCTACAGGAAAGCCAATACCTCCAAAGCGATCCAGGTCACTGGGGCGGCGACACGGCCATCATCGCTTTCACCCGCATGAGGCAGCAGCGAGTCCTTTTGCACTGGCGGACGCCAAACGGCGACATCCTCACGAGCGAGCGCACGCACTCGGACGTGGACGAAGCAGCCCAACGCGGGCCGCACGCAGCACCGAACGCCACGGAAGTGATCCATCTCTGGTACAACGGCAGGGACCACTACGCCCTGCTGGTGCCCATAGACCGAGCACCGCCACCAGCACCACCACTGCCACCACCACCACCACCACCACCACCGCCACCCCACCCGATTCCGCGCCCAGCCAAGCGCAGAAGAACCGCCGCCGGCGGAGAGGAGGCCCATCAACAGGCCCAGGCGCGCAAGACGCCGTCGAAGCCGGCGACACGACCGCCCGAGCCAGAGGCACAGGACGAGCCCAACCTCCTGGAAGAGCTCCCCAGCATGCCCGTGGCGCCGGACAGCAGCCACCCCCGGCGGAAACTGGAAGAGGCTCTCCGGCACCTCGCACACACCCAGCTGCGAGCCCAGCCGCTGATACCGCCCGGAGCCAGGCCCGAAGACCTCGACCGTGGGGAACCCTGGCCAGGACAGTTCTGCGCCTTCCAGAGCTGCAACTGGTCATTGCTTACGGTCACCGAGCAAGAGCTTCGAGAGCACGTCCAGCAAGAGCACGCAACAGCACTGCAGAGCGTCGCACAGCACCTACCCAAGCCAATCCCGGCCGATGCACTGGCCAGCGTCTACAACGAAGCCATAGCCCTGCGGTGCAGAGAGGCCGAACCCGTGGCAGGAAGCTCGCGGGACAGAAGCGCGCTGCGGAGCTTCGCCGAAGCCACCAGCAAAGACAGGGTGGAAGCGATCATTTGCTTCTGCTGCGCATGCATCCACACACGCGTGGCCGACGCCGAGGCCGCGGGCCCCATCCGCTGGCGCAGGCTCATCCCGGGTCCCCCCAGCAACGACAGGACCCACGCCGAGACAACCGAACGTCTGCACGACATCCTGAGCATCGACAAGTACCTGGGGCTCTACGACGACCTGGCCGGGGACGTCAAGCTCACCGACGTGGCCGAGCTGAACGAGTGGACCGTGACCATCCCCGGGCCCGGCGACATACTCTGCTGCCCAGAAGACCACCGCTGCCACGCCAATCCCCAGCACCCAAGCCAGCACACGCTCTGCGAGCACTGCGAGGTGCCCCTCTGCCGCGACTGCGCGCAACACTTGGACAACGGCCAGCTGCCGCCCCTGAGCTTGTGCAATGACATGTGGACAGGCTACTCCCCGGCGCGCCTGCACGCAGAGAAGGTCACAGTGATGGAAATGATCTGCGCAAGCCCCTGCGTGACGACCCTGGTGGGCATGTCCATGGAAGCGCGGCACCGCAGCGAAGGGACCACCTTAGACGAAAAAGCCCAGAACGCCCGTCACCGCCTGGGCGCGCGCGGCAACGCCCTCACCTTTCCCCGCCCATGGGAAGACCTCCTGCGCAACCTAGAGGCACACCACGCAGAAGTTGCGGAGCAGGACCAAGCGGGAGCGGCAGCACCCCCCAGCCTGCCGCGCACAGGCAAGGCGCTCGCCGAGGTCGCGAGGGTGCTCCTCAAGACGAACAAAACGGGCAAAACGAGCGAGGCCGAGGTCAAGACGCTGCTCCACCAGGCCACCGTGCGGAGAGACGTAGTCGTGAACCTCATCCACGACATGCAGCGCCTCGGGCATCCCGCGTTCCAGCACCTGCGCATGGCGGATGTGCGGGAGGCAGCATCGCAGCTGCCAGAGGGCGGCGGGCCGCCGGAAGTACTCAAGATCATTTCCGGCCTGAGCGAGGACGACGAGACCGCCCACAAGCTGCAGCCGCAGAAGGCCGCCGCCCCGACGGACGCGCCGGGGCAGGACATGCAGCGGGCCGGCGCCATCTTCGCCGACCAGCGAGCCCGGGCCGTCGTGCCGGAAGGCTGCAGCACGGACCGCGAGGACCAGAACGCCGTGGCCACGGCCGCACTCAACGACCTCCAAACCCAGCTCCGCAGCAACGAAGAGAACGAGAAGGTCCTCGAGACCATGGAGGTGCGCACCGGCAAAATCTTGGTGGACCAGTTCCAGCCGCTCTACTTCGCCACGGCCTTCAGCTTCTGCTTCGCCCACGGCACCGCCTGTCCGGACGTCCAGAACAGCAACAGCACAGCCGGCAACCGGGCGTCAGCGCAAGGACGCCGCCGAGACAAGAACCCGGAGGCCCCCCAAGTGCAGATCTTCGAATGGGCAACAGCCATGCAGCGCCGGGCAGAAACCCAATTCAGGCGAGACTGGAGCTCCGGCTTCACCCTCTGGAACTACCTCTTCAGGACCATGGTGAACACCCAGGGGAACGCCTTCATCTACAGCGTCGCCGACGAGAACCACGAGAGCAGGGCCCTGACCACCAAGGAGATCCTGGAGGGGCAAAAGCAGATCCAGCAAAAGCTCCTCAGAGGCCAGGACCTCGACATCAACAACCAGCTGAAGCCCATCAACGGAGACCTCACCAAACTACGCTTCGTCCCAGGGCTCTCAGAAGCAGCCCTGAAGGCTCGAAGCTCGTGCAAAAAAAATCCTATAAAGCACGGACCCACCCGCAGTGCAAGCCTCCCATCCTTCGCCGCCTGAAACCCCGTAGAGAGCAAGCAAGTGCCGTGACGCGCGCCGTAGAAGGCCACACTCGGAGCAGGCAAGCTACCAAGAGCCAGGTTACAACGAGCGCCCAAAGCAAGCCCGACAGCGGTGCCAGGTCCTGGACAACACGGAGGCGCGCAGTCGAAACATCCCGGGCACGCACGAGGTGCGCAAGACCATGCGCCTCCAAACCCACGCCAATCGGATATGCCACGGCACACCGATCTTCGTGACCTTCTCCCCCTCAGCGCGCGACAGCACGGTGATGCTGCGCCTGGCCCGCGCCCGGCAGTCCGACCCCAGCCTCGGCCCAGAGGACACCACCACCCGAAGAGCCCAGGGGCGCAGCAAGCCGGAGCTGGACGTGGAGTTCTACAGCCTCAACCCAGAAGCCCTCGCCGCCGAGCTGCCGCCCTCCGACGCTCGCCGGGCCATGCTCACCAAGGATCCCGTGGCCTGCGCCGACGGCTTCCGCACCCTCGTGCAGCTCGCGCTGCGCCACCTCTTCGGCGTCCGCTACTCCCCCCAGTGCCCGAATTGCAGCAAGTCCAAAACACCCTGCGCGGACGCCTTCGGCAGCAACGCCATGGCCTGCGGCGGGATCTTCGGCCGCATCGACGCCGCGTTCGGGTCCATCGAAAGCCAGAAGTCCGGGGTGCTGCACGTCCACTTCCATGCACGCCGGCACAGTCATGAGAGACAACCAAAGAAAGGCCATGCGACACCGAAGCCACCGCCGCCCCCTGTGCAGCTCTTCCTCCAGTGCTTCCACCAGTTCAAGTCCCTCGCGGAGCTGCAGGCCCTGGGTCCCGCCCGCAAGCAAGAACTCTTCCAGAAGTACTGCACCTACACGGCCCACGTCAGCCGCACCATCTACCGGGACCCGCAAACCTGGGAGAAGAAGCGCCCGGAAACGGAGGAGCAGTGGCCCGCCTACCGCGACTCCTACCTGGCCCTGAGCCGCCCGCACTACCAGAGCACAGACGCGTCCCCGGACGCCACGACCTGGCGACGGCTCTATCTCGACGAGGACGTGGAGGCCCTGCAGCAGCTGAAGCAACATCACGTGCACCTCCCCAAGACGACGAACGGTCCGCGGCTGCCGCTCGACCACTGCCGCGACAAGAAAGACCCCACGAAGTGCAAGCCAGGCTTCCCTCGCGAGAAGCAGCTGGTGGACAGCACGACACTCGTGTGCGAGGGACTCGCAGAAAAGATGGGCATGCCGGTCAAGGGCAAGCGCAGCGCCCTCGGCCGTCTATGGGGGCCTTGCAACGACCCGAACCTCAACGGCAACCACCCCGCGCTGCTGGCCGCCCTGCGCTGCAACGGCGACGTCCAGCTGCCCTACCGCTTCCCGATCACCGATGACCTACACGACGCCGCCGGCCGCTGCACGCAAGACTGCCCGACGAAGAGCAGCCTGCGGGAGATGACCTACCAGGCCCAGCTGAACCAAGCAGCGCAGGCAGGCTATGCATGCGACTACCAAAACCAGCGGAACCCCATCGCGGTCAACGAGGTCCAAGAGTGGAACAAGAGCCACAAGGACCTGGAGACAGAACTGCGGGACAACTCCTCCGCCGGCTACGTGGGAGCCAGGGCCTCGAAGCGCCTCATGACGGACGCCTTCGCCCGGGGCGTGGTCCGAGGCCCCGTGGAGTGCACCAACCTCATCGACAACGCCGGCCACAGCGACCCCACCGCCGCGGAAGCCATCAAGACCGCAGCACTCGCGGATATGTCCCTCCAGATGGGCCTCGAGCTCATGCAAGCCGCCACCGAGGGCCGGCCGCTGCCGACAGAGCGCGCAAAGATCCAGAGCGACCTCAGTGGGTGGGTCGACAGACACGGCAACAAAAGCAAAAGGAAGCTCGTCGCCCAGCCACAGCTGTGGACCGTCTACGGCAACCGCGGCACGGACCCCAGAGTGCAGCCCCTCTCGGCCTTCGAGTTCGCGCGGTACTACCACATCCAGCCAGTCAGGTATCCATGGTCCCTAAAGCAGCAGGAGGAGGCCGCCGCCGCTGATCGCGAAGCAGCCGCCGACAACGACATCGCCTACCACGCCCTGCTGACGGACAAAGGCAAGGAGAAGCTCGGCAAAAAACTCGGACGTCGACTTCTGCAGGGCGGCACGGACTACCTGATCCGAGAACAAGTCGGGGAAAACTGGATGCCGCTGGGCAACGGCAACCGCGTGCGGAAGCATCGCCACGACTGGGTCATCGTCCCACGCAAGCGGCCGCACGTGCCGGTCCTCTACGGTGCGCTCGGCAGCCGCAGCGAGGAGGAGCACATCATGAAGATCCTGCTGCTCTTCTGTCCATGGACCAGCAACCCACACGAGGCCACCGAAGCCGTCCCGTACGTCGGCCACCTCCGCACGACGGACATGAGCAGCTGGCGCCAGGCGCTGCAATGCGCGTGGAAGCACGCCGGGGGCTTCCCCACCGAGGAGCTGAAGCGCTACGTCCTGAACGACGCCTTCGTGTTCAGCCTGCCCCGAGACCTACAGCCCGACATGGAACTGGCAGCCAACAGCGACAACGAAGATCTCCAGGACCAAATCTACAACTTCGAAGCAGACGAGCTGCAGGAAGCCAGCAAGACACACGTGCGGGGCGCAGGCAAGCAAGGGGCTGCGGGCGCCGAAGAGGAGGCACCGCCCAACCAAGCAGAGGAGCCGCCCGCCACAAGCACCCAGCACGACCTCACCGTGCAAATGATGAACCTCTCCCACAACGTCTGGCTGGGCGAAGCCTCCACGGCATCCGACATGCCGCGCGAAATGGCCGAGCAACTCCTGGAAGACGCCAAAGCAAGCACGGGGGTCGACGACGCCACACGAATGCTGGCAGATGCGGAAGCCTCGCGCAACAAGAGAGAGGCAGAAACGCCGGCAGACGCGCCCGGCCTAGCCGGAAGCCGCCGGGCCACCACGAAGCGCACCGCCAAGATCAGCAACGTCCAGCTCTGGGCGTGGCTCGAGAGCAACGAAGGGCGAAGCACGATGAACGCGGAGCAGCACGAATTCCTCAAACTCGTCGTAGAGCGCGTGCTGGTGGAGTACAACCTAGTGCCACCAGAGAACACACTCAGACGCAGTGAGGAACCGCTGGTCTGGCTGCTACACGGCCGTCCAGGCACCGGCAAGACCCACGTGATGAAGTACGTGCGCAAGCTCTTCGAGGAGCTCCTCGGCTACGAGCAGGGCATCGACTACCAGTTCGCCGCCTTCCAGGCCACCAACGCCGCAGACATCGAGGGCGAGACACTCCACACGGCCTGCGGCCTCAGCAAAGACAGAGACTGCCTGGAGACGACCTGCAGCCCGCAGACAGCGCGGCGCATGGCTTACTGGCGCTGGATCATCGCAGACGAGGTAGGCATGATCAGCGCCCGACTGCTAGCCCAGGTGGAGACCCGCACACGGAGCACCGTGCCGAGCGCCAACCAATGGAAGTGCGACGCCGGCGGCAAAGTCAGACCCTTCGCCGGCATCAACGTGATCTTCAGCGGCGACTTCCGGCAACTGCCTCCGCCCGAAGGAGGCTTCCTCGCCGACCTCCCCCTGAAGCTACAGGCGCCCGGCAAGACCGCGACGGGAGGCCCAGAGCGCGACCCCCTGGTGGACCACGGTCAGGCCCTCTTCTGGGAGGGCGCAGTGCAAGGAGTGACGGAGCTGCACCAGAGGATCAGATGCAAAGACGACTGGTGGAAACAGGCGCCCGAGGGAGCAATTGAGCGCAGCGACCGCGCAAGCAGATTAAAACACAAAAGCATCTAAGAGAACATCGCACACGCCCGATGCCCCCCCCCCTCCGGCCAACAACACGCTCTCGGCATGCAACAAAACAAAAAAACAACGAGAAGCACTGGTACAGCCTCCTTCCACCGACCCGCTCCGCAGGTCGTGGACGAGCTGCGCGATGGGATGCTGGCCGAGGACAACCACAGCTACCTCCACGGCAGGCCAGTCGAAGGTTGCACCCTCACGCGCGAAGAGCGACGCTCCAGAAAGCGAGTGGTGGATGGGCCCGAAGACGCACGACTCAGAGAGCCCAAATTCGTGCACGGGCCTGTGGTCGTGCCGAACAACGACGCCAAGTACCAGATCAACAAGGACCGCGCCAAGGCCTACGCCCGGGATGCGGGCAGCCGGCTAGTCTGGTCCGTGGCCAAAGACAAGGCCGGTGCGGAAGCGCTCCACGCCCAGGCGTGCGACAAAGAAGCGAAGGTCCGCTGGCTGCAGTACCACGACATGCACACGGAAGGGCTCTGCGGAATGCTTCCCCTGGCCATCGGCATGCCCGTCGCGCTGACGCACCACGTGGACCGCTCCAAGAAGGAGCTGCTGAAGGGCCGCACAGGGCACGTCCACTCCTGGGTCTGGCACGAGAACGACCAACAGCCGAGCATCGTGCGCCCCGGCGGCAGTCGATAGCTGCGAGAGCACACCCCAACAACAACAACAACAACAAAAAAAACAGGACGCGGCCGTGTGCCGCGGTCGTCTACGGCCCGTGAATTCGAGTCCCCGGCCAACGACAACAGCCCGGGGGAAAGGGGAAATCAGGGGCCCGATCCTGCACCCGCCTCCGCTTACGTAGCCGGCATCACAAGCGAGGTTCGTCAAGATCGGCAAAGCCGACTGGACCCTCAACGGCACGAAGGTGCGCGGTCTCTACCCCATCCGGCCGAGTTCCCGCACCTGGAAACTGGACAAAGGCCGCAAGAAGCCCGTGCTGAAAGTCAAGCGCACGCAGATCCCGCTGACCCCGGCCTTTGCAATGACGGCCCACGTCAGTCAAGGCAAGACGCTGCCGCTCGGCCGCACACAGAAAGAATCCAAACCACACACACACACACACACACACACACACACACACACACACACACACACACAGTAGGCGACAGTCGTGACGCCCGCCGCACAGGACGGCCGTGATGCTGGACCTGAACGTGGACTCCAAAATTCACGCCGCCTACGGCACGGTAGTGGCGATCCGCGTGCGCGACAGATCCGACGTGCTGATCCTGCGGCCGTTCCCACTCTGGCTCTTCCGGCGCGGCGCAACGGAGGGTCCCACGTTGCTCCTGAAAAAGCTCCGAGGCGAGGAGATCGACTGGAAGGCCATGCACGAAGCACGCTGGCCGAGGGCCCGGTGCCAAACATGCAAGGAGCTGAAGAGCTGGGACCTCTTCACGCACGCAGAGTGGGAGCTGCAGCGGGCCAACCGCGGCGGCCAATGCATGCCGTGCCAAAAGCTTGGAGCCGTCAACAGCAAAGTCCCCCTGAAACGAAGCATCAACGCACAGAAAGCCCTGGCCCGGAGCCTCCCGTGCAACCGCTGCCAGTTGATCAAAGTGGAAGAGGCGTTTCCAAGAGCGCAAGTAGCCCAGGCAAACGCAGACACGAAGCGCCAGTGCTCAGAATGCCGGCTCGCCGCGACCCAGCTGAACTGCCCCAGCTGCAACAAACGGAAGCCAGCCACAGACTTCAGCCTCCAGATGCGAACCATGCCGGACGACGCCCTCGCCTGCATCGACTGTCAGGAAAAGCTCTCCAACAAAGCCAAGCGCCTGCGCACAGGCTGGTTCATCTGCAGGGGCTGCAAAGAAAGCTTCCCCCAGCAAGCAGCCGCAGAACAGTCCGTCGACGGAAGGTCCGGAAGGCACTGCCTGAACTGTTCCAGGCGCACAAACAGGCAGACGGGATGGATGAAATGCACAGCGAGAAACTGCCGAGAGAAGTTCCAAGGCACGGAGAGGGGGCTGTGCCCGAAATGCAGACCCCGCGAACGCCCCGCGCGGCGCAGCAAGACCAGCAAAGACTGAGCGGAAACCGCCTCTCTAGGTGAGGCAGCCATACCGGTTTCACGCCCCGTCCAGCACGGCCGCGCGCCCGGCGCAGAGAGGAAAAAAGGGCCGATCAGAGACGCGCACATGCAATGAAGCGCAGTCACAGGCACGGTATACCTGACATGGACAGGTCTCCTGCAGAGGGTGAGCTGGAGAGACGCTCCGTCAGCCGCCCCCTGCACCCCCCCCCCACCCCCCCCCACTCGCGCCGGTCCGTCCCGACCAGAGCAACTGTGAAGGCACGACTCGCAGAGCAAGGCCGTCTGGCTCAAGCACACACCCATGCATGCTGCTCCGCACCCACTGCCGCAACGCACGAGCCGTCAGTCATCGCACAAACACAGCAACAGACGCCGAGGTAGAGAAGGCGCCACACGGCGCGCCCGGAACCCTCGCAAAGCTGTACCAGCAAAGGCACTGCAGTCGAAAAGCACGAAGCCGACCAGAGAGCCACAGCAAAAGCATCAGAGGATAGAACCCACCACACAGAAAGGGGCAGCAGCAAGTAAGAGGAGTGGCCGCCAAGCGCCATGGCACCGCGGACAAGCAGCCGCGGCGCCAAACGCCGCGCAAAGCCCAAGGGGCATCGGCTCGAGCAACGCCGCCAACTGGAACAGCGATACTCAGCCGATGATGGCAGATGTAGTGTACAAGCGATGGCGATGGTGTTCCACAAGAAACAAACGTTTGCACACTATCTGGTTTATCCCGGATCGGAATGACGATCGTGATACTGGTATTTGCAACTTATGCACACCGCCAATTACGCGCCCGCCCTTCCCCCCCCCCCTTTCGCTCTTCCTCTCCCGACATGCTTCGGTTTAAGTTTGCATCCACAGAGCAAAACCCGTTTTTACGTCTGGTGTTCCACAAGAAACAAACATTTGCGCACAATCTCGCTCATCCCGCATGGGAATGGTGATCGCGATACTGGTATTTGCAACTTGTGCAGACTGCGAATTACGTGCCCGCCCCCCCCCCCCACCTTTCGCGCTCCTCTCTCGACATGCTTCGGTATAATTCTACATCGACAGAGCAAAACCTGTTTTTGCGCCTGGTGTCCCACAACAAGGAAAGGTTTGCGCGTGATCTCGTTTATTCTGCATCGGAACGACGCGATACTGGTATTTGCAACTTGTGCACACTGCCAATTACACGCCCGCCCCCCCCCTTTCGCTTTTCTATCCCGACATGCTTCGATTTAAGCTTGCATCCACAGAGCAGAACCCGTGTTTGCGTCTGGTGTTCCACAAGAAACAAACGTTTGCGCACGATCTCGTGTATCCCGCATCGGAATGACGATCGTGATACTGATGTTTGCAACTTTGCCACACCGCCATTTAACTGCCCGCCCTGCCCCCCCCCCCCTCGGTTTTCCGCCCAACCTGCTTCGGTATAATTTTGCATCGACAGAGCAAAACCTGTTTTTGCGCCTGGTGTTCCACAGGAACATATACGTTTGCGCGTGTTCTCGTTTATCCCGCATGGGAATGGCGATCGCGATACTGGCATTTGGAACTTGCGCACACTGCCAGTGTGCGCCCGCCCTGCCCCCCCCCCCCTTCGCTCTTCCTCTCCCGACATGCTTCTGTATAATTGTGCATCGACAGAGCAAAACCTGTTTTTGCACCTGGTGTTCCACAAGAAAAACGTTTGCGCGTCATCTCGCTTATCCCGCATCGGAATGACGCCATTGTGACAGCACGGTCTGCAGTCATCGCCTGGCACGATCTGTGGGATGCAGCACTTGGCTCTGGATCTACCGGGGGTTGGGCGGGGGTTCGGGCAGGTGTCCCTGGCTGTGGGCAGGTGCCGGCCCCGGGCCCTGGCTGTGGGAAGGTGAAGGTGCCCTGGCTGTAGGTGCGCGGTTCGGGCCCTGGCCCGGCCCCGGGCCCTCCCGGAAGGTGCCCCGGCCCCGGGCCCTGGCTGTGGGAAGGTGTGCTGGTTCCGGGCCCTGGATGTGGGAAGGTGCCCCGGCCCCGGGCCCTGGCTGTGGGAAGGTGCCCCGCCCCGGGCAACAAACCCCAGCAAACCCTCAACAATAAGAAAGCCTCAATTTAGTCTAGCCCGAACCAACAGAGAGCAATCGCGGAGCAGACAACGGGGCAGACGACGAGTTTGAAGGCTTATGCAACGGCCCACTAAAAGCAGTGAAACCACAAGCACCACCAAACCCCGGCAATCCTTCAACACTAACAAAGCTTCAATTTAACCTAGACCGAACCAACAGAGAACAATCGCGGAGCAGACGACAACTTTTAAGACTTAAGCAACGGCCCCCTTAAAGCAGTGAAACCACAAGAACCACCAAGACCCGGCAATCTCTTAACACTCACAGGGCTCTAAACCTAACTTAACACGAACAAACAGAAAACATTCGAGAGGCAGACGCAAAACTTTAGGACCTAAGGACCAGCCCCCCTAAAGCAGAGCAAGCGTTCGTGGGAGATGCTCGGGGCGCCTGTGAGCGCTCCACATGGACCCCCTTAAGGCAGAGAAAGCCTTCAGGTGAGATGCTCGCACTCGGACCCCTCCGCCTCCGAGCCCCAACCCACCTCGCACCCCTGAAACTTCGCGAGGGGGGACCCGGCCACGCCAGAAAAGTTTGAAAGGTTTCGAGACCCAACCCGGAAAAAGTGCCGGAAAACATGATTGTCAAAACCTCCCTTTTTTACCAAACCCCAGCAAACCCATAACAATAAGAAAGACTCAATTTAGTCTAGCCCGCACCAACAAAGAACAATCGCAGTGCAGACAACGAGTTTTAAGGCTTAAGAAGCAGCCCCTTAAAAGAAAGGGATGCAGCTGCTGGCTTCGCGTGAGATGCTCCCGGCCCCGGGCCCTGGCTGTGGGAAGGTGCCCCGGCCCCGGGCAACAAACCCCAGCACTCCCTCAACAATAAGAAAGCCTCAATCTAGTCTAGCCCGAACCAACAGAGAGCAATCGCGGAGCAGACAACGGGGCAGACGACGAGCTTGAAGGCTTATGCAACGGCCACTAAAAGCAGTGAAACCACAAGCACCTCCAAACCCCGGCAATCCCTCAACACTAACAAAGCTTCAATTTAACCTAGCCCGAACCAACAGAGAGCAATCGCGGAGCAGACGACAACTTTTAAGGCTTAAGCAACGGCCCACTCAAAGCAGTGAAACCACAAGAACCACCAAGACCCGGCAATCTCTTAACACTCACAGTGCTCTAAACCTAACTTAACCCGAACAAACAGAAAACATTAGAGAGGCAGACGCAACACTTTAGGACCTAAGGACCAGCCCCCCTAAAGCAGAGCAAGCGTTCGTGGGAGATGCTCGGGGCGCCTGTGAGCGCAGTCAACATGGACCCCCTTAAGGCAGAGAAAGCCTTCGGGTGAGATGCTCGCACTCGGACCCCTCCGCCTCCGAGCCCCAACCCACCTCGCACCCCTGAAACTTCGCAAGGGGGGACCCGGCCGCGCCAGAAAAAGTTCAAAGGTTTCGATCCCCAACCCGGAAAAAGTGCCGAAAAACACGATTGTCAGAAACGGGCTTTTTTACCAAACCCCAGCAAACCCTTAACATTAAAAAAGACTCAATTTAGTCTAGCCCGAACCAACAGAGAGCAATCGCGGAGCAGACAAGGAGTTTTAGGGCTTAAGGCGCAGCCCCCTTAAAAGAAAGGGATGCAGCTGCTGGCTTCGCGTGAGATGCTAAGGGCGCCTGTTAGCGCAGTCTCAAAAAACTGCGCTGGCGAACCCTAAACCCTAAACCCTAAACCCTAAACCCTAAACCCTAAACCCTAAATTTTAGACGGCCAGAGGCCGAAGGTGCGCCAGCGCAGCTTCTGGTTTGATGTTCAGCAGGTACGCAGGATTTAAGGCAAGCAACCGTAAGGTGACCCCCGCGAGGGTTTAAGTGAATTGAAGGGTTCAACCCCCCGCGCGGGTTTAAGTAAATTGAACTGAGCCCTGGCTGTGCTGCGGAAAGCGGTGGGGGAAGGTGCCCCGGCCCCGGGCCCTCCGGCCCCGGGCCCTGCCCCCGGGCCCTGGCTGTGGGAAGGTGCAGCAGCCAGGGGCCCTGGCTGTGGGAAGGTGCCCCGGCCCCTTACCTGCGGGGGAAGGTGCCCCGGCCGGCCGGGCAAGAAACCCCAGCACCCCCAGGCAAGGTCCCCGGCCCCGGGTGGCTGTGGGAAGGTGCCCCGGCCCCGGGCAACAAACCCCAGCAAACCCTCAACAATAAGAAAGCCTCAATTTAGTCTAGCCCGAACCAACAGAGAGCAATCGCGGAGCAGACAACGGGGCAGACGACGAGCTTGAAGGCTTATGCAACGGACCACTAAAAGCAGTGAAACCACAAACACCCCCAAACCCCGGCAATCCCTCAACAATAAGAAAACTTCAATTTAACCTAGCCCGAACCAACAGAGAGCAATCGCGGAGCAGACGACAACTTTTGATACTTAAGCAACGGCCCCCTTAAAGCAGTGAAACCACAAGAACCACCAAGACCCGGCAATCTCTTAACACTCACAGGGCTCTAAACCTAACTTAACCCGAACAAACAGAAAACAATCGAGAGGCAGACGCAAAACTTTAGGACTTAAGGACCAGCCCCCCTAAAGCAGAGCAAGCGTTCGTGGGAGATGCTCGGGGTGCCTGTGAGCGCAGTCCACAGCCCCGCCCCCGGGCCCTGGCTGTGGGAAGGTGCCCCGGTTCGGGGCCCTGGCTGTGGGAAGGTGCCCCCGGCCCCGGACCCTGGCTGTGGGAAGGTGCCCCGGCCCCGGGCAACAAACCCCAGCAATCCCTCAACAATAAGAAAGCCTCAATTTAGTCTAGCCCGAACCAACAGAGAGCAATCGCGGAGCAGACAACGGGGCAGACGACGAGCTTGAAGGCTCATGCAACGGCCCACTAAAAGCAGTGAAACCACAAGCACCTCCAAACCCCGGCAATCCCTCAACACTAACAAAGCTTCAATTTAACCTAGCCCGAACCAACAGAGAGCAATCGCGGAGCAGACGACAACTTTTAAGGCTTAAGCAACGGCCCCCTCAAAGCAGTGAAACAACAAGAACCACCAAGACCCGGCAATCTCTTAACACTCACAGTGCTCTAAACCTAACTTAACCCGAACAAACAGAAAACATTCGAGAGGCAGACGCAACACTTTA
>CAJNDT010003766.1:0-20696 GCA_905221615.1 Symbiodinium sp. CCMP2592
AACTGTCCTAGGATTTTTGTCTTGGGAAGACTATGCGTCATCCGTCTCAGATAACTGTCCTGGGATTTTTGTTTTGGGAAGACTATGGGTCATTCGTCTCAGATAACTGTCCTGGGATTTTTTGGCTTGGGAAGACTATGGGTCATCTGTCTCAGATAACTGTCCTGGGATTTTTGTTTTGGGGAAGACTATGGTTCATCCGTCTCAAATAACTGTCCTGGGATTTTTGTTTTGGGAAGACTATGGGTCATCCGTCTCAGATAACTGTCCTAGGATTTTTGTCTTGGGAAGACTATGGGTCATCTGTCTCAGATAACTGTCCTGGGATTTTTGTTTTGGAAAGACTATGGGTCATCCGTCTCAGATAACTGTCCTGGATTTTTGTTTTGGGAAGACTATGGGTAATTCGTCTCAGATAACTGTCCTGGGATTTTTGGCTTGCGAAGACTATGGGTCATCCGTCTCAGATAACTGTCCTGGGATTTTTGTTTTGGGAGGACTATGGGTCATTCGTCTCAGATAACTGTCCTGGGATTTTTTGGCTTGGGAAGACTATGGGTCATCTGTCTCAGATAACTGTCCTGGGATTTTGTTTTGGGGAAGACTATGGGTCATCCGTCTCAAATAACTGTCCTGGGATTTTTGTTTTGGGAAGACTATGGGTCATCCGTCTCAGATAACTGTCCTAGGATTTTTGTCTTGGGAAGACTATGGGTCATCCGTCTCAGATAACTGTCCTGGGATTTTTGTTTTGGAAAGACTATGGGTCATCCGTCTCAGATAACTGTCCTGGATTTTTGTTTTGGGAAGACTATGGGTCATCCGTCTCAGATAACTGTCCTGGGATTTTTGTCTTGGGAAGACTATGGGTCATCCGTCTCAGATAACTGTCCTGGGATTTTTGTCTTGGGGAAGACTATGGGTCATCCGTCTCAGATAACTGTTCTGGGATTTTTGTTTTGGGAAGACTATGGGTCATCCGTCTCAGATAACTGTCCTGGGATTTTTGTCTTGGGAAGACTATGGGTCATCTGTCTCAGATAACTGTCCTGGGATTTTTGTTTTGGGAAGACTATGGGTCATTCGTCTCAGATAACTGTCCTGGGATTTTTGGCTTGCGAAGACTATGGGTCATCTGTCTCAGATAACTGTCCTGGGATTTTTGTTTTGGGGAAGACTATGGGTCATCCGTCTCAAATAACTGTCCTGGGATTTTTGTTTTGGGAAGACTATGGGTCATCCGTCTCAGATAACTGTCCTAGGATTTTTGTCTTGGGAAGACTATGGGTCATCTGTCTCAGATAACTGTCCTGGGATTTTTGTTTTGGAAAGACTATGGGTCATCCGTCTCAGATAACTGTCCTGGATTTTTGTTTTGGGAAGACTATGGGTCATTCGTCTCAGATAACTGTCCTGGGATTTTTGGCTTGCGAAGACTATGGGTCATCCGTCTCAGATAACTGTCCTGGGATTTTTGTTTTGGGAAGACTATGGGTCATTCGTCTCAGATAACTGTCCTGGGATTTTTTGGCTTGGGAAGACTATGGGTCATCTGTCTCAGATAACTGTCCTGGGATTTTTGTTTTGGGGAAGACTATGGGTCATCCGTCTCAAATAACTGTCCTGGGATTTTTGTTTTGGGAAGACTATGGGTCATCCGTCTCAGATAACTGTCCTAGGATTTTTGTCTTGGGAAGACTATGGGTCATCTGTCTCAGATAACTGTCCTGGGATTTTTGTTTTGGAAAGACTATGGGTCATCCGTCTCAGATAACTGTCCTGGATTTTTGTTTTGGGAAGACTATGGGTCATTCGTCTCAGATAACTGTCCTGGGATTTTTGGCTTGCGAAGACTATGGGTCATCCGTCTCAGATAACTGTCCTGGGATTTTTGTTTTGGGGAAGACTATGGGTCATCCGTCAGAGGCTAGCAAGGGTCTGGGCCGCCCAATACAACCCAGTACTTTTTTTAGTTTCCCGACAAAATAAGGAAACAGGGAAATAAGGAAATTAGGACATAGGGAAATAGGGAAACAAGGGAATAACGAAAATAGCGGAATAAGAGAATAAGAAAACAGGGAAAAGGGTAACCTAAGTTCAATATTCTATACTCTAAGTCTCGTATTAGTATTGGTATTTGTAGATTTGGTTCAATTTACTTAAACTCGATTGCATTTTGGTGGTGGTGGTGGCGGAATACTTAATTCAATTTACTTAAACTCGATTGCAACAACTTGTGTAAGCGGCTATGCATATCCAAGGATATGATTTTAAGTGTATTTGCTTCAATTTGAGAAGAATGTAATGGAATACCACGCACGGTGTAATACGCAAGCTCCTTCCGCAGCCTCGAGACTTGCTTGGTGGCTCTCGGCGTCGACGTGTGCTGCTTCTTCGACCGCTTCAGCAGGACTTAGTGAGTTGGCGGTCGCGACGATGGAATCCTGCAAGAGCCTGAAGTGGGAAGTTCGACTGCTCGGCAGCAGCATCTTCTGGCATTCACGACTCTTTGTGTGCATGGGTAAAAAGTCTGAGTGGGTTTTGCGGAGCAGTGTTGCGGTACTGAGGCTGTGACACGAGCATTACGATGCTGGCGTTGTCCACCGCGCTGGTGATCTTCTTGGCTTCGGCGATCATCATCTCGGACGGTTGCGTGCTAGCATGTGGTTGTGCTAACATGTCTTCAAGCCGCCGTCCGTGCCTGGAGCGCGGCGTGTAATCGCTCTTGTCCGTTCGCGTGCTTGGCCAGCTTGTTCTGGACCTGGCTCTGTGGCATGGTGCAGCCGTGAGGTGTGGCGTGGCCTGGTCCTGCTTGACACGTCGTTTGTTGGCTGTCATGATGTCGCTGAAGCTCTTGGTCATGGGCCTGCGTCGGTGTACATGCATGTATCTGCATTTATGTGGTTTCTCGTTTATGCCTTCTGCTGCCAAGCCCAACCGGGTCGATTGGACTCCTCCTGCGCTGCGCTGAAACTGCTGCGGGCGCTCTGGAGCCAATCGTGGTGGGCAGGGACACTTGTGACGCGACTCATGGATTGCGCGGCTGACTGCACTTCGTTGCGGAGTTTGTCTTGGCTCGCCTGCCGCCTGCGTGGAGCATGACTCAGCTCGCGGTCCTTTCTTTCTTCTTTTCGCGTGACAGAGATTGGTCTATGTGGACTCGTGGTGGTGCTCGGAGATGTGTTAAGATTGGGTGTGCGTGTGTGTGTGTGTGTGTGCATGTGTGTGTGTGCATGAAAAGTCCTGATGTTCTCTGGACGGTTTTTGCGTTGCTCTGTTGCTCTGGAACTTGGCATGCCTTGGGATGATTTGCTTGCGTGTTCTGTTCTGATGTTGGCTTGGATTCTGGGGGGTGCGGGGGCATGTGCTGCGGTTGCTTGGGCCCGGCTTGCTGCTCACGACTAGGTCGCTGTCGTTCTCGGTTCCTTGGTCGGCGAGGACTTGCAGTCTTGTCTGACCTTTGAATTGTTGGGTCTGCGACGATCAAGTGTGGATCTTGGCGTGTCTGATCTGGATCACATTCAGCACGCTGCCGTCCTGCGCTCGCCGCTCTATCGATTTCTATGCTCGAACTTCGTGAATGCGAGGAGATGCCGGGCCTTCAGGTGCCTGAGGGATTTGAGCTGCTTTCTTTTGCGGACCAAGGTGCAATGTCGAAAGCCCATGAGTCTGGCCGCCTGCAGGGTTGGTGTTGGACTTAGGTCGACTCGGGGTTACAGCTTTGGCCTTCTGGGTGAAGTAAGCGAGGCTGATGTACTTGTGCACGCTGGTTTCGAGGATGCGTCCATTCAGTGTGGTGAGGATGAGGTCGATCTTCCTGCTGGGCATGTTTCTTTCGGGCTTTGATTTTGTTTGGTTCTGTTTGTTTCTGGAATCTGAGGGCGCTGCTGCTTCATGGCAAGATTGCGTCGAAGCGGGGGTGTGGGGGCTTGGCATTCGTTTTCGGGTGGTCTCGCCCTTCTTCTTGTACTGTTTGTTGTTGGTTGCTGGCTCCTGACATGTTGCTTGCATAGTGGCGAACTGTTTGAGGGGCTGCTTTCGGCGGTTGCTACAGGTTAGAATTATGATGCAGCTACAGCATATGTGGCTTCATGTCTCCTTTCAAGACTGTCCTCCGGGGGTGGCTCGAGCTCAACTTTCATCACAGCTGTGAGGGGGTTTGTATGTGCTGATACACATTGCTGGAGCGTGTTTGGATTGGGTGCTCGTTCATCTCGAACTCCTTTTTCTCATCGCGAGCATGAGCGTCGTCGTTGCCTAGGTTGCTTGGCTTCACCCTTGCGGTTGGCAGGTCCTGCGGCAGGCCTGCATGCGGCCACGTGAGTCCGGACCGTACTGCTATCGTTTAAACTGAACCTTGCCAAGGCAGCGGCCCACGCAGTCGCGAAGCAAATCTCGAGCATCTCGATTGCCTGGCAATGGTGAGGGACAGATGGCGGGTGAGAGGAAAGGTTATGCAGAAGGAGAGAGAGAGTTCAGCTGGTCTTCAAGGGGAGGGTGGGGAGGACCACTCTATGTTTGAGGGCTTGTTGCTGGTGGGGCGGGGGACTTGCAGGTGTTTGATTCTTGTTTCTGGATCCGCTGTCCCGCCGTCGCGGTCGGTGGCGAGGCTCGCGGGGCATTCATCTGGCTCGCGGGAATGCTGACTGAGCGATGCTCAGACACGTCTGCTGGTAGGTTTCTTGTGAGACGAAGCAGCGCCAGTCTAGTAGTTTCAGAAAAACTGCAGCTGCTCGTTCCAGTTCCAGTCCGCTTGAGAGGCCTGTCAGAGCTGCCATCGTGGGCCATCGAATTGTCACATCTGCCAGCCACACGTAGCCCAGTGTGAACGCTGTGGCCCAGAGGCGGTGTAGGCTCAAAGGATGGAACACTTCTGGGGCAGCCTTCTGCAGACGCTGCAGAAGTGCGGTTGCAGTGACCAGAACGCTGCAGGGTAAGGGTGCCGCTCTGTCATGGTCTCGCGTGATGAGTTGCTGGTACAGATGTTGCAAATACTCTCGTAGTGGGACACTGGGCATGGTCGCCGACATAAAGGGCGTGCGACGTAGCCGGTGCCGAATCGCGGCAGCGGGGCTCGTCTCGAGCTGCCACGAGATTGTCGCGGCCTGGTTCAACATGTTTTCTGTCATCACGGCACAGCCTGCGGTCAGCTGCGCTGGCACCAACATGGCTGGATACGCAAGCCTCGGTGGCGGTCGTGGCTGCGCAACCTACCGGCAATGGATCGTTCTGCGGCTGACAGTGCACTTGGCTCGGGCGCATGTGATGGTGCTGAGCTGATGTTTTCCTTTGACTCTGGTGTCTGTTGTCGGAATCATACAAGTTACAAATGTGTTCACAGAGCCGGCGGATTGCTGGCGGCAGCTTGGCTTGCTTCGGCAAGGCTCTTCCCTCATCTGCACAAGGAACGGCAATTGCAGAGCTGAGGTCCGGGCATGCACACTTTGGTGTTTTCCGGGTGTAATGGTGATCGTACCTGCGCTGTTCCGCACATGTCGCATCGGTCTTGGTTCCTCTAGCTTTCAAACTGCAGAGAGGGCATCTTCGCCCTGAATGTGAGTGCAGAGAGAGGTGCATACCAGCACTACTAGACGCCTGGATTCCTCAACTGTGTCAGAGCCTGTCTGGTATAACAACGTCTTACAGCAGCTTGAAGGAGTCACGACGGGTTGAGGTTCAGCTTTTTGTAGCGTGAGTGGACAGTGTCAACGTATGTACTATTCGTTCTGGAATCCTTTATACTTTTCCCGTTTTACTTCTGCATTTCCTATTTTTCTCGCTGTCTGTGGTACCAGAACTCTTTCCTGCAGTTCTGTCCTTGCCTTCTCTTCTCCTCCGCTACTGTTTCGCGCGGAACTGTCAAGTGCGTCCGCTTTGCGTTGTAGAGAATATCTGCTTCGGGGCAGGAAGGGATGGTGGAATTCCGTGTCTCTTGCGCTTTCCGCGGCTCTCCCGATCTTTGGAACACATCAAGGTGCTCCAGGACGACCAGCCCCGTCTCCTGGGAGACGATGCTACCGTGATGTCCCACGTCACGGTCCCCGCTGGACATGCGCGATGCACCTAGACTTGCCGGGTGTGGATGCTGTGATGATGCACGATGACGCTCCGCTATGTGGCTGCTGAACCTGGTATGGGGTGCTACTTCGTTCTGATTCCTCTTTCTACATACGTCAAGGCGGCGGCCTCCGCTTCGGCGCGGCCCGGCGGCACTGGCTCGCTGCGCTTGCCGGGTGTAGCGAACCTTGGCCGACGGGTGCTGGTGGGGACATCATTGTGATGCTTCCTGAGGCTGCGGCGAGTCGGACCCGTTGGTTGGCGGCCCCGCGTCTTCGGGTCCGTGCGAGTAGCCGAGGTCCGGGCTCCAAGAGATGGCAGGATGCGACTTTGTTGCTTGCTTGTCGTGTGGAGCGGGTTTGGATTCCGAAAGTGCGTTTAAGGTCCGGGCGTCTCAGTGGCAGCCGCGAATTTCCGGAGTTTCAGGGTTCGGTGCTTTGCAGGCATGTCCGCGCTTTCTGTCTTATGCCCGGCATACTGCATGCTGCCACGCAAGGCTTACCATGCATGTGTACCTACACATAACCCCTTGCTGCATCGAATGGCTGCTGCGGCGTCGCAGGAATGTGCTTGCGCAAAGACCTGTTCATCTCTTGCGACTGTCTCTCTTGCTGCATGCTGTTGCACGAATGCCAAAGTGCGTGTCGTGTTCTGTGGCCTTTTTGTCCTGTGCGCGCCACGAGGTCGGTTCACATCTGCTGAGTCTGCCGCTTTGCACGAAGGCAGCCCAGGGATTGCGTCAGCTGTTCCTTCGCGACGAAGTCGAGGTGCACCTCTGGGTTGTCACGGTGTCGTCTGCAGTAATCTCCGCAGCGCCGCTAGATTTGCAGCCGGCCTGGAGCACGTTTTGGATCATGTCCAGGACCTGCGCTGGTCGCCACCACCGCTGCATGTGTTGGGATAGCGTCCCCCAGATCGTCCGAGTGATCCGGTCCGCCAGTTGGACCGCCTGCGGCGCAGACGCATGTCTGATCGGGGTGCTTGCTTGTCGTTCAAAGGCCTGCTGTCGTAGCGGATGACATCGATACAGCTGCCTTTCTTCGGCAGTCAGCTTGTCGTCTTCTCCGGTACACACCAGTTTGACCTGGCGGCAGTGGCATGATGCGCGGCTGAGGTCAAGTTGCTGCGGTTCGTCCTAGCCTCCTGGAGGCTGCGTGCAGGCAGCGCCAAGTACTTGCCGAGCAGCGCCAGCAGTCGAAGCTCCTGCCGAAACAAGCCGATGCTAGATGATTCCTTGAGGAATGCAGGACAACACACACACGCACGTGCAGAGAATGGCACACATGTCCGTTGCCTTTGCGGCGAAGCGCGGTCGTGCCATGCCAGTGCCGTGACGAATCAAGGATGCGTGCCGGGCTCTTTGGCTGAAAGCTGCTGGAGCCGAAACGCTGCTGGGTTTGAAGGCGGATCTGCCTAGTTTGTTGTGCAGCTGTTGCGTGCTCGCTCCCGTGACCTGGCGGAACTGTAGGCGTGTTGTAGTAGCCTTGCTATAAAGGCGAGGCCCGGGGTTGTTCAGTGCATGGAACTTCTGTGAGTGCTCCAAGGCTTCGCCGCCTAGCTCTGCCTTCAGCATGTTGAGATTCGACTTTCCGTGGACGAGGCAGGTCTAACCGCGGACTACTGTGATGTTCATTCGTACTTGAACCCGGATCTCGCAGTCGGCTGAAAGGGTTTAGATTCCCAGCGAAGTTAAGCTCCTTTTTTTTTTGTGGCAGCATTGTATGGGATCGCTGCTGAAGCGAAATCCGCGATGGGACAGTTGTTTACTCTCCCACGTCGTTCGTGGCTGCGTGAGATCGTCGCCTTTTGACCTGCGAGAACCGGATTATGCAAGACGTTTGCCCGGGCTGGCTGATGCGAACACACTGAGCGGCGTGCGGACGGCTCTGTCCTTGTCTAGGTCGTGTCTGGCTTGTTCCGATCGGATCGCATGACACTGCTTTCTCTGAGAGCAGGGCTCTGTTTCGGAGGATGACTCTTCCGACTCTTCCGTAGAGAACCACCTGGACAGTGAAACCGCGAGTAGTTGGAGTACGCCTCGGGGCAAGCCGTGCATCGGAACCGAGGTTTGCGCTCAGGATCGCTGCCGGAGTTGTCCTTCAGGAGCAGGACTTGGATCTCGGGATGGGTCCTTGCCAGGTCTCCTACCACGGGTTCTGTTTGGGATAACGATGCGACGCATGGCCCTGCAAGCATGGCAGGGCGGCCAAAGCAGATGGCCGCCTCTTAAGACCTTGCCGGTGCGTCGGTCCGTGACTGCCAGTTCCAGGTATTCTCGCAATCGTCCTGGTTTCGTACAAGAAGAGCGTCCTTTCTGGTTTTTTAGGCTCCCGGGGCTCAGGCTCCAATGCTTTTCCGCAAACGCGGGTATGGTATCGTACACCGCGGTGTCTCGGTCCACTTGAATCGCACTCAACGAGGGCCTTGTCAGAGCGGATGCTGCTTGCGCCCGGCCTGGAACTCGACATATTCACCACCGAGTCCCAAGAAGAGCTTGACCGTCTTGCTGGTCCTGTCAACACAGATGTCGGAATCGCAGCAGACGCCGGCGAGCTGAAGTCTACTGCTGTTTCTCGGGGCTGGGCGCTGCCGTGTTGCGTTTCTTTGATTCGACGGCCTCGGCAGCAAGCGGTCGATCCGGGTATGCAAGCTTTTGCAAGCCGACTTTTCCCGAGGAAGCTGCCATGCTGGTCCTGTAGCACGAGAAGGCTTGACGCCGGCTCGAGTCCTCGATCGTACTATTCCTGCATCAGCTGGAGCCGGACACTGCTGCCTTTGGGTGTGGGTGCTTCTTCTCCTTGGACAAACGGGGCTGTTGCTTTTTCAGAATCTGGCTGTGGGCTTCTTTGCGAGCGATGCGGCTGGTTCGTTCCTTTTGCGTGGCGGGCGTGCGAGACGAGCTTAAGTCCACGCACCATGACAAGATCGGCTTGGTGGCATGTGTTCCGTGCCGACTGCGGCTTCTCGGCACTTTGCCATTGCGGCCTTGTCCTTGTTCAAAGGCTGGCTTTGTCGCCTGACGCTCAGGGCTTAAGAGGCTTGGCTTCAGTCGTGCGAATGGCCCTGACCACTCGACCTTTGGCTCCTTTTCTTCCTTGCTTGCTTCTTGTCTTGTTGTTGCTTGCTTCGGCTCTTTGTTCTGCTACTGTCTTTGCTTCGCTGACAGCGTTTCGACTCCAAAGGCACTGAAGCTGTTTCTCACCCAGGGCTCGGCCGTCGCGTTGGTGCAGGCGTTGTAGGACCTGGACATGCTGTAATTTGATTGCTTCGGATTTGTTTTGTTGTCGGAGCAGGACATGCTTTAGCTTTTCTGGATTCCAGGGTGCGTAGTGGTCGGAGACGCCGTCACGCCGGTTGTAGTTCTCCTTCCTGCTCGCCTGGGTTTCGGATGCTTGTGCGAAAACACCAAGGAAAGGCTGAAGGCATGGAGGGATGTTCTAGGTTGAAACATGCTGTATCGTGGATGCTGAAGCCAAGAGCTGCTTTTCTGGTGTGTCTTCGCCTGAGTCGGGTCAGTAGTTGGGGCTGCTGCTGTCGCCACCATGTGCTGAACTGCCCCAGGTCACGAAGGAGCCGTTCTCGAGGATGGCCGCAAACGCTTCTTGGGAGGCTTGGAGGTGTTGAACTCCGTTGGGCCCTTTGTGGCCACCGCCTGGCAGAATTCCCCAGGTGATGATAGAGCCGTCTTCCAGAACTGCGGCGAAGGCGCGATCGGTGGCCTGCAACTGCTTCACTCCTTTCAGCTTGTCTTGGACTGTGCGGCTGTCGCCACCCGTGCCGGGGCAGCCCCACGTCACCACGGATCCGTCGACGAGGATGGCCGCGAAGGCTGTCTCGGAGGCTTGGATGGCTCGCACCTGTTTGAGCTGGTCGTGGACGGCCGCGCTATTGCCTCCGCGAGCTGGGTTTCCCCAAGTTGCCACGGATCCGTCCTTGCGAATGGCTGCAAACGCGTCCATGGTGGACTGGATGTCCTGGACGTCTTTTAGCCGGTCTTTTACGGCCTCGCAGTTGCCGCCGGCCTGGGCGTCGCCCCAGGTAATGATGGAGCCGTCGTGCCGGATGGCTGCAAAGGCCGAGTCGGTGGCCTGCACGTGCTGAACCCGCTGGAGTTGTTCCTGGATTGTAGAGCTGTCGCCGCCGTGGGTTGCTCGGCCCCACGTCACGATGGTTCCATCTTCGCGAATGGCGGCGAAGGCATACCTCGAGGCTTGGACGTGTGCGACATTGTGGAGCCACTCGTGCACTCGGGTACTGTCGCCGCCGCTCTCAGGCTCACCCCAGGTTACAACGGTTCCGTTTGCGAGGATGGCTGCAAACGCTTCTTCGGACGCTTGTAGGTGTTGCACTTCGCTTAACGTGTCCTGGACCGCGGCGCTGTCGCCGCCGCTGGCGGCAGAACCCCAAGTGACGACGGAGCCGTCGCGGAGAATGGCCGCGAAAGCCGATGCGGTGGCTTGAATCTGCTGCACGTGTTGCAGTTGCTGCTGGACCGCGGTGCTGTCGCCGCCGTACCTGACGTCGCCCCACGTCACCACGGATCCATCCGCGAGGACGGCAGCGAAGGCGTATCGGCTGGCTTGGATTCCTTCAACACTCTGGAGCTGAGCCTGCGTGACCGTGTCGGTCACGACACTGCCATCGGCAAGAATGGCCGCGAAAGCGTCTCCGCAAGCCGCAATTTGTTTGACCCGCTGCATGGCTGAACTGTGGCACTGCGTGTTGTTTGAGCCAAGTATAGGGAGCTGCATTGTATGCATGTCTTCGCTTTCGAACGTGCACGCTCATGGTCTCTGCGGGTTTCCTGCTGAGGCCCGGGCTGCGGCCTTGGTGTCCGCTCTGCTCCTCTCTGCTGCGCATGCTGTAGGACCTCGTCTGGGTTTACATTCAGTGCTTCCTCTGGCGTGCATGTCGCATGTGGAGACCCAGTTGGCTTCGCTCGTCGTCGTGTTTCTTTCACAGCGACGACGAGGTACTGATCCCTCACGCCGCGCAAAGGCCGATCTCCGTGATGAGGGAAAAACTACGGATCTACCCCTCGCTGTTCTGCAAGCAGTGCACGATGCCGAATGCACTCCCGACGCCAGCCGGCACGTTAGCCCATCGTCCGACTGTCATAGCCCGGGAAACCTGCGACCCCGGAGCAAGGAGGCTTCCACCACAGAGCCGTTGGCCTCAGCGTCGGGACGAACCGCCCGCCGTTCGATTTGGATGCAGAACTCCTTGCGCCTCGATCCGGGCAGGCGCACCGTCGGGTTGCTGTGGTGACAACCGGACGGGGGGTGAGGCGTGGTCTGCCACTTTGCACTCTCTCGCACGCGGCCCCATCGTTCCTGCTTGCGTGTCCATCTCCCATGCGGAGGTTGACAGCACTCCGGGGAGCAGCCCGTGCGAGTTCATCGTTGAGTCTTCGGTCGACCAAATCCGATTCGCGTACGGTGGTAGGACTCGCGGCATCTGCTGGGGGGCGAGCTCCCCTGGAAGTGGATGTACATCACCGATCCTGACGAGCGCAGCCGGAGCGGGGTTGAATGGACGCATGCAAGAACAGGCTGCACTATACATCCTCTAACAGGACGGCTTTCACACATGGATACTTGTCACTCATGCCCCTGAAGTGTCGTTCTCCGCGGTGCCAAAGGCGGTTCAAGGGCCGGAGGCTGCACCACATGTTGTTGGTGTTGTTCTTGTTGTTGTTGTTGTTGTGTTTCTCTCTTTCCATGCCCATCTTCTGTCTACTCCGCTCTTGGGTTCTCTTTCTTTCTCGCCTTCTCTCTCTCTCTCTCTCTCTCTCTCTCTTTCTTTCTTTCTCTCTTTCCCTCTCTCTGCTTGTCTTCCTTTTCTTGTTGTTTCTTTCTTGGCTGCTGTCGCTGATTACTGCTGCTTTGTTCCTTCCTTGGCTTGTCGGCGATCTCGGGGTCTGCTTGTCCGTGAGCCTGCCTCTTGATCTTTCTTGGGCTTTTCTGTTGCTGCCACTGTTTGGCACTGCTTTGCGTCGCATCTCTGCACCTAGGCCGCCGTGACTTTCAATTCGCTGCCACCTCCTGACGCTCAGGGCTTAAGAGGCTTGGCTTCAGTCTTGCGAGTGGCCCTGACCACTCGACCTCTCGCACGTGAGAGGCACTGAAGCTGTTCCTCACCCAGGGGTTGGCGCTCACCTGACCGGAGCGTCGTGCAGCTTTTACTTCGCTGGCTTGTTCTGCGGCTCCACCCGATCTTTCGCATACGCGAACGTATCCGAGGACGATCAGCCCCGTCTTGCCGGAAGATGATGCTGCCGTGGTGTCCCATGCCACGGCTCCCGCCGAACTGGGGAGTATGTAGAATGCAGATGACTGAGAGATAGGATAGGGTCAGGAACAACAAGGGAAGGCTTGTATCCTTTGGGATCGAGTGCTGTATTTCGGCCTGATGATTCTTCTCCCCTGGTCTTCGCTGTGCGTTTTGTAGTTTACTTCATGACTGTACACCGAGGAAACACTTGGGCAGCAAAGGGCTATACGGGCTTGCTGAGGATCCGGTCGTGCATCGATTCCTGAGGCTTTGGGTTCTGAAACTTCCTTTACATTTAATGTTGCTTGTAATGATCCCAAAGGAGGTCTGAAATTCTCTCACAAGTCCTGTTTCCCAACAGCCGCTTTTTGGACCATCGCGCGCACCGCTTGCTGCGTCGACGTCCTTGTCTTTGGACAGGCAGCCTTCGGACCTGGGCAGTCGAGAGACAGTGTGGAATCACTGAGTGACACCGGCTGGGGGTCTTCTGTGCTGAGATCCTGGCCTTTGGGAGAGCTTCGCCTCATGCGTCGTTTGCTGCCTGGGTAGCTGCGGTCATTGCTATGTTGGTGACACTGCCGTGCTGCGTGTCCAGCTTTGCCTCGTCCTCGCTCTCGGGTCTTTCCTGGGCCAGCCTGGTGTGTGCAGCATGGTTACACCGACTTTGCCGATCCTGTCTGCTTGGGGCTCTGACGGCATGTTGAGCAAAGTGACGGGCTGGCGCAGCGTGGAGATGCGCTCCTTGCCCGATAATACTCTCGAGCCCGACACGATCTGGAACTGCGCGCCTTAGCGATGCATTGGAGCAAAGTTCTTGCGGCCTTGCCCGTCTGAGCCCGCGGCCCTCTCCCCACCTCGTCTTTGCGTACTTCCACGCCACGCACCACACGTGGCTGTTTTTGCCGACCTTTGCCGAGTCGGAAGGTTGTGCTCTCGCTGGATCACGCGGGTCTCCGACTCTCGGCCTGGACCGTGTGGCTTTCGCCGTCGAGGAAGTTTATGGTGAGGTGGTGCCTGACTTGCTTGGTTGACGTCGGGACCTGGTATAGGTGTGAGGTCAGGCTCGAGGCTTTGGCGTTGTGGCTGCTGCCTTCGGCTTCATCGCTCTGTGGACATGTGAGGCCATCTTGTAGCTTGTAGATAGTGGTGGTGCTGTTGCATCTGGTTGATAGCTGCGTCTCGCTGTGGTTGACTGCTTGAAACTGCCTTGCATGTGTTGCTGGAACCGGGATGCTACGATAACATTCGGAGTTCCCTACACCTTTACCTCACACGTGCTGAACCAGTGTGCGCCTGTCAGATGAAGCCCCTGTCGTCCGCCTTCCTGAATTGTTACAGGTTCGGACAAGGGAGGACTGGCGGTCGCAGCAAGTCGCAGAGTCCGCGGTGCCTTGTGGGCGGAGGGTTCGTTGTCGAATGTCTGCCATGGGCTCTCAGTTTGCTATTGTGACCTTGACGGCGGTACCCGCTCGTTCGCCGGAGTCGTTTTCTTGCTGCTCGCTAAGCCTGGTTCGGCGATGATGTTTCGCCTTGTCCCGGGGGCCTCGAAGCTCGTTTCACGGGCCACTGGTTCACTGCTCTTGCCTTTCCCGACGCTCAGAGCTTAAGGGGCTTGGCTTCAGTCGCGCGAGTCGCTCTGACGACTCGACCATTCTTCCGAAAGGCACTGAAGCTGTTCCCCACCCAGGGGTTGTGAGAGTTTTCTATTTCTTCATTTCGTTTTACTCTAGCCGTTGGTGATAGTTCTGGTTAGTCATCGGAGCTGTAATTTGCACTGGGTCGTTGCTGCTTCGATTTTTCTGGATGCCTCGCGCGCACTCTTTGCGGCGTCGGGCGCAGCCGCAGGTGTCTGGGGGTATCCATCACCTAGGTTCGTCACGCTTGCGGAGTGCATGTTTGCTTCTGCAGACGGGCTTCTGAGCGCGGTGCGGCTCCAATTCCTCGTCTTCGTCCGTGGGGTTTTCGGAGTACATGCCGGACGTCCTGAGTGTGCTGGGCCGTGGCTGAGACTCTCTGGACGGCACTTGCTGAGGCGGACGCGGCGTCCTTGTTGCCTCCGGTACTGGCAGCTGGACCAGTGTGACCTCGTCAACGCTGGACACGAGCTCTCTGCCGGTGAGGAGAGTGTCACCCTTCAGGGCTTGGTAGTCGCCTTGGTCGTGCATGCCCTTTCCTTTGCTGTGCGTCTGGGCATCAGGTGCTTTCGGTCGCCGGGCAGAACTCGCCCCACCGGCGGTACGCGATATTCTGCAGGACGAGAAACAGGGTACTGTCACACTTTTCCTGTCGGAGCGGACTGGCGTAGGAAGACTGGCTTGACTTGGTCTGAGCGTGATGCCTTTACAGTCACGCAGCTGCCGTCCAGGAAGTTGACCTGGAAAGAATGCCTCAGCCGGAGTCGCGTGTTGAACCACTGCCTTTCTGAACGCACTTCGAGTGTCGAGCTTCGGCGAGTGCTTGGTCCTCGGGCGCTGTTCGGCGTCGTTCGAGCTGATTTGATGCACAGTGAGCTTGGGCGTGGCGGACGTTGTTCGTGTTTGAGGCTCTCGCCGTGGTGCTTTGGTCGCGGTCTTCATGGCTAGCTTCGGTGCCATGGCTTTACTTGGCTACGTTGTGAGACTTTGCACAGTTGTCTTGGTCTTGTATGACACCTGCTTGATGGATCCAAAATGCAGCTTCGCGCATTCGAACTTCTTGGGACGCTGCAGTTCCTGTTCCTCGCCTGGCTGGGATTGCCTGCTACAGCTGGTTTTCACTGTTCCGTGGTCAGTCTTGCATCTCGGACGGACGGATGGTGGCGCTCGCAGCCCGTGCCGTGCACCATCAGCTACGCTTGGAAGCGGGGCAAGGACTGCCGGTTGAACGACATGCACGAGAACGCGAGATGTGGGCAGTGGCCTCCGTCCCTTTTCTGCAAGGGCGATCCAATTCGGTATAAGATTTCCTTGCTGGTCTTTCTTTGTCTCTCTCTTTCTCTCTCTCTTTCGTTTTTTCTTTTTCTCCCGTCTCTTTTTAGCTTGTGTCGGTTCGCCGTGGATATGTTGACCCTCGGCGGGGAGCTGGCCGTTCAGGCTCCTTTCAGATTTGCTCCTGACGCTCAGAGCTTAAGAGGCTTGACCTCAGACGAAGCAGGCAGCTCTGACCACCTGACCTTTCAGAGGAAAGGCTCTGAGGTTGTTCCTCACCCAGGAGTCTTTACATTGCTTGCGATCGTCTTCCTATTCTTCAATCCCTGGGACGTTTCCAGGGCGGCCGGCAGAGCTCTGAACCATCTAGCTTGTTGCCGGTGTTCGTCTGCACTGTGCAGGGCATGGCCTCTTTCCACTGTTATTTTCAGGCTTCCGTACAGAAAATCGGTGCCGTTCATCAGGTTGTGATTCCAGCTTACTCCTTTCTGTATCAACCCGGCGCTATATAACTCCGAGATTCGCTTCTGAGTTCCTCCCCCTTCCTCCTGACGCTCAGAGCTTAAAGGGCTTGGCTCCAGGCATGCAAGTGGCTCTGTCCATTTGACCTCTCGTTGGCGAGGCCCCGGAGCTGTTCCCTACCCAGGAGTGGTGCTATTCTGATTCTGTGTGTAGGTGTTTTAACTTCTGGGCTTGTCTTTGTTTCTGCAGGTTCCTCGTTGTCTTTCCTCTTACCCTCACCCTCTCTCTCTCTCTCTCCCGTTGAGCCATGTAGTCCTGGTTTGTCAAGTCCGCTTTTTTTTCGAGCTGGCCGCGCGCATCGCTTGCAGCGTCGGCAGTGGCTCTCACGAGATCTCATGGGCATAATGCACCTGCGACCGCGATGCTGAGAGGTATGTGCGGCGAGATACCCCGGTCCACTTTTCTTCCTGAGCCTCTCGCTAATCGGATCCCTTGCACGGGCGAGAGTTGCAGGTTCGCTAACTCCGTGTAGAACGGATGCAGCCTTCTGCCTGATGCGATCCTTTGTTCGGGGTACTTTGTGTGCTGCTTACATCCGGAAGCGGCAACCAGGGCTTTCAAACTAGTAAGTTCATGGCTCGAAGAGGTCGTACGAGAAGCCTTGCCAGAGTACAGTGGCACGGGAAAACTGTGGTGCACGAACTGGGTGTGGCCGTAAGTGCCCTCTTGCTTGGACGCAGGCGGAGCCCGGTTGTTCTCGCAACCACACTGCGCAAACTCTCCGAGCAATCGCCCGGACAGCATGTGAATGTGTAGCGGCGCTCGCCCCACTGGATGTAGGATACGACTTCCCGCTCCTGATACAGGACGACTTCAGAGCACAACCTTCTTTCAGTATGTTACCTCGCGATCTCCTCTGTGTAGAGACGATCGTAGATCCTCTCGAGTTCGCGGTTCACGGCGACCTGGTTGCTGCACTGACTTCTTGATGTCACTGCGTCTTTGCGAGAGCTGAGCCACCCGCAGCGAAGTCATCCGGTGGGGCCTCAGGATTGATTGGAACACTTTCACGAGAAGCGCGATAACAAGAACTGGTTTGTGCTTCATGGAGGTATGGGTAAGAATGTGACGTTTGTGTCCGAATGCAACACCATGTTGGCGGAGCGCAAATCTTTGCTTTGCTTGAGCCACAAAAGCTGTTGTGCCATGCACAGTTTATTTTTTGTTGCCTCGATTGCGTCTCGCGCTTCTGTGTTAAGGGCCTTGCCATGCGTTGCATTGGAGGGCCTCTGTTTGTCATGCTGCAGCACTGCATTTGCCCTAGGGCGCTCAGTGTCCGCATTCCGGTCACGGCTCCTCTTCGCCATGCACCCTTTCATCGAGTCCAACATCCCTGACGCTCAGAGCTTAAGGCGCTTGACCTCAGACGAAGCAGGTGGCTCTGACCACCTGACCTTTCAGCTGAAAGGCACTGAGATTGTTCGCCACCCAGGGACTTCGCGGAACCGGGGAGGATGAACTACCTTAGGAGTTCTGAAGTTTCCCTTGCAACCCTGGGCGTCCTCCTGCTTTTTGCTCTCCGCGCACGCACTGCGGCGGTTCAGGCTACCGGTGCTCTACTCAGAGTCCGAAGCGTAGAAGCCGGAACTGAGTGAAGCACGTGCAACAACCGAGTAGCTTGATCATTACGTCGTCTCCAGCGTACTGAGGTCTGGACAAAAGGTCGTCGTCCTCGGTGCCGCCGGAGATGACAACGAACTGCAGGTTCGTGTGCTTCCTGGCCGGAGGATTCTACTCTTTTTTTTTGCTGATGGTTTAAGGCACCTTAACTTGAAGGGTTGACCTGCACCGCTCGTGGCCTACCAGCTTTCGGCCGGTGGACTTGTCAACGGCGGCCATGGGGACTTCGGGCGAGACTCCTGCTTGGAAGGTCGGGTTTTTTGAGCTTTGGTGCAGTGTGCGCACCACGCAAGTTTGCCGAGGCTCGCGCCGAGCAGCTTCGCCACTTTTTCTTTGAGCTCCCAGATGCGGGCGTCCCAAAGTGCCTGTGCTAGAGTCTAATTTGCTCATGCCCTTCTGAAGTTGCGGTTCAGTTGGGCCTTCACCTTCACGGTTTCGCCGCTTAAGGTTTCCAGCACCACTTCCGTCCTGATGACATTCAGGATCGTGCGCTGGTCTGGTATAGCACTGGTGTTCTGCTGAGGCTGCTGCAGCGCGTGCCGCGGGGCATTGAACCTGCGCTTCCATACTGGCAGCCGCACCCTGGCTGGCATCCCTATTACGGCTTTGCTTGGCCCAATTGTATGCGAGGTGAGTTCTTTCTCCTGTATGACGATGCTTCTTACTGTGCCGGATCTGGTCTGTGTTTTGATGCGTAGCGAATGTTTGAAGCTTCAAGACGGCTACGGCGGATGGGATAGTTGTTTCTGCTCTGCTCTGCAAGACGCTACCCTCGCCAGTCTAGAACTAGTCATATCCCTCTTCCACAGTGGTGCTCTGTGACCCATGCGTCCCCTGTGGCATTGCTAAGTTTCTTTGGGAACACGACTAACGGTTGCTAGAAAGGGCATGGGTAAGGCGGCGCCTTCTGACATCAGGCCGCCATTTTTGGATCGATTATGGACGTGCCTGCTTCTGCACTTCACTACGCACGCTCTCATGTCGCCTTGCTGTTCAGGCTTTGCTACGTGTTGTCCTGACTCTTGCGGACACGGTGCGAACGTGCTTCCGCGATGGCACCGAAAGAGCTTGATGTTCCATCGGCTCTTCTCACCAGCTTGCGCATGGTTGTATCATCGTTGGGACATGGTCTGGTCCTGTTTCGCCAGTAGCCTGTGGCTTATTTTCGCTTCTCTGCGCTCCTTGCCTTGGGCGATTCTGCAAGTGTGAACGCCGGATCGAGCTTTCGAACACTGAGAACGAATGTTGAACTGGACCTCTGAGTGTGAGTTTCCTCTCGGCGGCTTTCGCTCTAGCAACCGTCGATGGCGGTCAATCCCAAAGTGCTCTTCGGATATGATATCCTTAGCCGCCCCCCGGACGTCTTTGAGGACCGGATGTCTTTCCATCGACGAATTTTTGTTGCTAGGTCCGGGGAAAAAACGACTACTTGGACGCCTTGGCTCGCGCCTCTGTTCGCCCCTGAGCCGGTGGCTTATTTCCGCTTCTCTGCCTGCGCTCCTTGTCTTAGGCGATTCTGCAAGTGTGAACGTCGGATCGAGCCTTCGAACACTTCAGGTCTCCCTGAGAACGAACCGCTGCCCGGGCACCGTTGCACTTGGCTGCTGCTGCGGTGCTTCAGCGCGATGGACGCTTGCCCAAGGCGTCGCGCCGAGCCCACCGGACACGTTAGCCCATTGGTTCCGCTGTCATACCCGAGGGCGGACCCACCGACTTCGGGCGTTGGCCCCAGACTCGGCTCTACGAACTGATTTGCCGTAGCCGCGGCTCCCCATTCCCCGACCAATAGGAATGCGCGTCTTCGCAGTCGGCCGCGAAGTTCGCGTCAGGTAGGCATGAAGGCGTCTGCCTCCGCACGCCCCGAGTCGACGCAAAGGTCTCGAATTCAGAAAGTTGCGTTCTGGGAGGTTGGGCGGACGTTTCGTGCCGGGCTGTGTCTATTAGTTCAGGATTCATATTGCTGCCGAGTTCCTTGCCTTCTGCGTGGGAGATGTTGAACTGGACCTCTGTGGGCGAGTTTCCTCTCGGCGGCTTTCGCTCTAGCAACCGTCGATCGCGGTCAATCCCAAAGTGCTCTTCGGATATGATATCCTTAGCCGCGCCCCGGACGTCTTTGAGGACCGGATGTCTTTCCATCGACGAGTTCTTGTTGCTAGGTCCGGGGAAAAAATGACTACTTGGACGCCTTGGCTCGCGCCTCCGTTCGCCCCTGAACTTCCGGCTGGAAGCCAGACGCGACGAGGACAACGGCGCATGTCAATGGATCTCCCCCTTGCCTTCCCTGTCCAGATGCATTCGCCACGTGCAACGCCCACGCCACCACCGGCACATTAGCCCATCGTCCGGCTGTCATCGCTCGGAAAGCTTTAACCCCGGAGCAAGGAGCTTACCACCACAGAGCTGTTGGCCCCAACGTGGGCAAAGGCACAGGGCGCCCCACGTTCCGATCCAACCGAACGTGTTGAAGCGAGGTTGTGGCGACTTCGCTTCGTGGGTGAGGCATGTGTCATACCCGTTCGTACTGATCTCCCTTTGCAGGGCCGAGTCCCATCGGGTGACAAATCCGATGCGCGAGTTTGCATGCGTGGGTAGGACTCCGTTGGCGCGTCGCAGAGCTCCCCCTCATGATGCCTCCCCGGATTCTCCTCGGATCCGTGGGTCCAGATCTCCTGAGCACGCCTCAATTCTCCGGGCGTTGTCCCCGCACAGCCGGCATCGGATGCTGTGTTTCCGTTGTGGTGTCAGGGGCTTGGAGATCTGGGATGAACCCCTGCGTCGGGTTCGGGGATGTTTGCCTTTAGCTCCGCGAGTCAAGGCACCTTCAACTTCTCGGTCAACGTTTCTTTGCTGTCTCTCTCCTGGCTTCCTTCAGATCTTGAAGCTGATTGTGTCAGAACTCGCAGCTGCGATCCGGATGGACGACACCCACGAGACCACACCAGCTTCATTACAGCAGCTTCTCTGCCTCAAAGCCCTCCGGGCGAGTAGATGACCAATAGTTGCTCTGCAACACAGTGTCCTGAAAAAAAA
Source organism: Symbiodinium sp. CCMP2592 (assembly GCA_905221615.1). NCBI lineage: Eukaryota > Dinophyceae > Suessiales > Symbiodiniaceae > Symbiodinium > Symbiodinium sp. CCMP2592. The sequence goes on from CAJNDT010003766.1 coordinate 20,409, forward strand.
AGTTTCGGGCCTCGTAGCCGAAATCTGTGCGGGTGCCCCCTTGGAAAAAACCAGGTGGATGCAATAAAAAGTGCAAACCTACGTGTTCGAACGGGTTTCGAATGTGAACAACCCGAGAAAACAATCCGGGAAGACCTGGACTATATTGACGTTTGGACCTAGGTCCGACTTAGGTCGGTCTGTCTTGCGTGGGGAGGGGGGCGTTTAAATCTTCGCTTAAACGTCCTTGCGCGCTAATTGGACCTAGGTCCGACATGGGTCGGCATGTGTTGTGTTTATTTAAACCAT
>CAJNDT010003767.1:0-20689 GCA_905221615.1 Symbiodinium sp. CCMP2592
GAGGACAGCAGCTCCGACGTGGTGGATCTCGCCGTGTCTTGGTATTGGTGCTCTCTTGCTCACTCTGTCCCCCTCTCTTCCTCTCTCTCTTTTTGCATGTCTGGCTCTCTCTTTCTCGCTTCCTCTCTCTCTCTTTCATTACTTTTTTTGCCGCTCGCTTTCTCTCTCTTTCTGCTTCCCTTGCCAATCCTTCTTTGTCTCCTCTTTGTTCCCGAGGACCCCCCGGCGCTGTCCGTTTCGGAGGATGCGACTTGACTTAGACATCGCCATCATTCTGCGCTTTGTGTCGTGTTGCGAGTGGAGAGCTGCATTTAGGAGGGCATTGTGGTAGCGCCCTATCCGGCGCCCGCGTCTTGGCTTTATTTGACCTGCTTAGTGGCCGCACCTTTGTTTCTTCCTACTGCTTGCATGAGGGTCAGCCCGACCAGAATCGACTTGCATCGGAAGTCAATGGGTCGTTGGTATTCTTGGGTTATCTTGGTGCTCCATCCGTGTCTCTCTCCCTCTCTCTCTCTCTACCTTTCGTTGTCGGTCTCTCGCTCCATTTCTGGCTCTCTATCTCTTCCTCTCTCGGTCTCTCTCGGTCTCTCTCGGTCTCTCTCTTTCTCTCTCTCTTGTCTCTCTCTGTCTCTTATCTTTTGTGTTGCTCTCTCTCTCTCTCTCTTTCTGTTTCCTTTGTCGCTTCTTCTTTGGTTCTTCGCTGTTTCTGAGGACCTCGCGGCGCACGTCTCGGTGGATGCGACTCGCCTTGCGGCGGTGTTTGTTGCCTTTTTTTTGTCTTCATCCCGCTTTGCCTGGTAATCTCTCCTGTTCTGTCAGAGGCGGTCGAAGGATCCGTCCCAGAGAACGACGTGGGCGACTTAGGTCTTTGCTTCTTCGTCTGTGCCTCTTGGGGAAAGATTATAAGTCTCACAGGCGACTCGATTCGACCCGCTGCTCGCGGCAGCTTGGAAACATTGTTGTCTTGGTTTCGTTTCGTCGCATTGAGCAACGCGTCTAAGGGGCAGCTGGCCGTCTGGGCACCGGAACCTTCGGTTCCGGTGGTGTGGATCTTAGTTCGTTAGGGTTCAGGATGTGTTTGTTTGTGTTGGTGGGTGATGAGGCGGGGGGTTGTTACGGTTTGTTTGGGTTTCGGTGGTCGCTAGACTTCGGTGTTTGTTGAGGTTTGGGGTTTGTTGGGGTTTAGGGTTTGTCAGGGTCTAGGGTCGGTTGGAGTGTAGGTTTGTATGGTGGTATGTTCGCTCTGTGGTTTCTCTGTTTTGTTGCGTGCTTGTGCAAGGAACTTGCCAGCAGCTCATCGGACGTGCCCGCCGCTTGACTGGTCTGCATTGCAGTGCTTGTGCGTGCGTGCGCGCGCACGCGTGTGTGTGTGTGTGTGTGTGTGTGTGTGTGTGTGTATGTGTGTGTGGTGCCTGCTCTCCGTGTTTTGACCCTTCGAGGTGATGCTTCCACCTGCCGTTTTGGAAGACCAGGAGGTGGAAGCATTGTCGGCGGAGCTCGGCCTCGGTGGCGGGGAGCCCGAGGGTGGGGATGCAGGATGATGAACATCCTGGGAGAGAGAGAGAGAGAGAGAGAGAGAGAGAGAGAGAAACGAAGGGAGACAGGGAGGGGGTAGAGGGAAAGAAGCGGGTGTGAGAACACTGTTGATCAGGAGAGCCCGACCAAGAGGCCGCGCATCATGGGGCCGCCTCACGGTTGCACTGACTCTACTACTTTGCCCGCGAACTTTATCCCTAATGAAATGAACTTGTCATAGGGTGCTGCCGCGGTCGTACAACACGGACTGGTTGCCGTGCTACATGTGCGGCTGGTGCCGCGCTGCCCTTCGCCGAGGCTCAGGGCTTGTGGTTTGCGGTTTGCGGGTTTTGTGCTGCGGTGTGGTGGCTCCTTCCGTGCGCTTCTTGTCCGCCCACTTTGCAGGCGCAGTGCTGAGGTCCTGCCGGTGTGAGCAGCCGTTTCCGCGCCAGAGGGCTGCGCCTAAGGCGAGCCCGAAGGTCAAAGCTGCGGCTAAGGCCAAGGCAGAGGCCAAGGCCAAGGCCAAGCTTCTTGCCCGACCCAAGTAGGTCCCCTTTGTTTATTTCCACCATCCATCTAGTCTTAACTTAATCTAACTACCTATCTTTGTTGCATCCTATCTAACATAGCCATAACTTCTGTTTTGCGGGGCCTTGGCCGTTTGCCATTTCCCCTTACTGCATGTGCATGCTTTTTTTTCTTTTCATTATTTCTTTTCTTGGGGTCCCCGATTAGGGTTTTGTGTTGGATACTTTGGCTTTCCGTGGTTGGTTTGTTGGGAGTTTATGGGGTTTTAGACGCGCAAGTCGCCGCTAATTTAGTTCGATTCAATCGGGGACCCGGGGGTAGTAAGGTCGGGGGTTTGTCCGGAGCGAGGTTCGCCTCCAGATGCCGAGGACAACCCCCCGACCAGAGCGCCCCTTGTACATACTGGGGACGGTAACTTGGTTTGGTTATTGGGTTTAGTTATTGGATTTGATTGATTTAGTTGGGGTTTGGTTAGTTCGGTTCGTCCCCGTTTCACGGGCCGTGGGCTTTGCATCGCACTTGGTTTTGTTGTTGGTTGTAATTGTTTTTACTTACTCTGCTACGGCAGCTCTTAGTTTATGTGCTATAGATGCAAAGCCCTGCGGGATGCGCTCCGTTAATGCGTGGCCCTTTTCTTGGAACTGTAATTAATGAATTCGATCCTTGTCCTTTTTGCTTTTTTTTAATCTCTTGTTGCCGAGCGCCTAACACCAGCATCGGTGGCTCGGGGGCTGGGGCCGGCATATTTTGTTGTCTTTTTTGTTTTCACCATTCCTTTGCATTTGCGGGTAAAATAGATTGCACCCTTGCGCAGCTGCAGTGCCTGCTTTTGCATGCCATTGTCGACTGCATGGCTTGTGCACCTTTCCCTGACTTCGCTTGCCTTGTCAGGTCGTGGCCTCTTCGCTCGCCGGGGACTCGGTTGCGCCGTTGCGGGTTTTTGTTGTTAGTTGGTTCGGGGTTGTGGCGTGGGATTTCCGGTTTGCTGGGCTTGATTTGTGCATACGGGCTTCCGACCCTCGAACCTTCACGCTCCACGTATCGAAAGCCTAAAGCATTCACCTTATGTAAACCTCGAGCCTTGAAACGCTGGGCCTCCAAACTCTTAGCTCTTCCGCCCTTCCCTGCCTCCTCCACCTCCCCGCTTTCTCTCCTTTGGGGCTCAGAGGCAGCCAGGTTCTGAGTGCGTGCTCTTCGGGATCTGTTGTTAGGGTTTAGGGCACTCTGGGGTTCAAGGTTTGTTAGGGTCTGGGGTTCGTCAGGGTGGAAGCTTTGAAGGGGGTTTGGAAAGGTTAGTGTTTGCTAGGGTTGAGGGTTTGTTGTGGTTTATTTGTTAGAGTTTGGGGTCTGTCCGGGCCTAGGGTTCGTTGGGGCTTAGGCTTTGTTAGAGTTTGGGGCCCTGTTAGGCTTTAGGGTTTCTTAGGCTTTAGGGCTCGGTAGGGTTTAAGCTTTGTTAGGCTAGAGGGTTTGCTAGGGTTTAGGGGCTCTTGGGGTTCAGGGTGTGTTAGGGGTTTATTTCTCTGTCCGCCCAGGCTCGGCGATGCTGCTTTTGCGTGGCCGGGCCCTCCCTCGCGAGGTTTCAGGGCTTCCAGGTGGGTTGGGGCTCCGAGGCAGAGAGGTCCGAGTGCGCGAGGCTTGGGTGTTGAGGGGTTTTCGGACTTGGAAGGTGGGTTGGGGCTCCGAGGCAGTGAGGTTTGGAGTGCGTGCCGTGCTTTGTGTGGGGGCTTCGGGTTGTTAGGGTTTGGGGTGTGCTAGGACTTAGGGTTTGGCAGGGTTTAGCGCTTGTTGGCTTTTAGGGCTTTTCCGGGTTTGCGGCTTGTTGGCGTTTCGGGTTCTGTTAGGCTGTTTGGGTTTCGGGTTTCTTGGGGTTAAGGTTTCGTGTCTTGTTCGGGGTCCTTTCGGGCATTGGAAGGTGTGGGGCTCCGAGGCAGCCTGGTTTAGAGTGCGGGCGCGCTCAGGGCTCTCTGCAGGGCTGTGTTCTTTTTTGGTTTAGGGTTTTATGTTCGTGTTAGGTTCCTTGGGTTACCCTAGGCTGCCCTGCGTCCGGGATCCCCGGCCCCCCGCCTTCGTGCCCAGGTGAAGCCTTCACGCCGCTGCCTCGTGGGCTTTGGTGGGTAGGGTTTTCGGGGTTAGGGTTTTAGGGTTTGGGGTTGCAAGAGCCTGGTTTAAGTAGATTGAAGGGTTGTTATTTTGTTTGTGGAGTTGGGTTCTGTTGCATGGGGCCGCGGTGTCTGCAGGTCGGGTCAGGGCTGTGGGATTGGGGTTTGTTGCCGTGTTCAGGGCTATAACGAAGGCTTTCGAGATAATGGTTTGGGGTTGGGGCTTTGGCGTTTTCTTTATGGTCGAGGCTGTATCTTATTAGCGGTTCGGGGTTTGTAGTCCAGAGTTCCTTCTAGGTTTTGTGTCGCGGTGCTTTAAGGGGTTAGTGCCTGGCTTCGACTTCCATTGCATTTCCGTCCGTCACTCTAGACGTTTCAAGTCCCGAAGAAGTCGACCTGAACCCGTGAGCTTATTTATTCGGAACGCTTCAAGTTTCGCGTTCTTTTTTGATATGTGGGTGCTTTGTGTGAGGTTGCTTCTCGGGTTGTTTAGGTTGCTTTGGGCGGGACGTACGTCTTTACATTTTTGCTCAGGTGCAGCTTCGAACGCTTCCGCCCTAGCTTCTTCGTCGTACTTGTCCGGGCCACGGTTTGTGCCTGCTCTGCCGGCTTGGGTGTCGCACGGGGTCTCTGCTTGTTGGTATTTCCGCTTCCTCTGCGGGCTTCCTTCCTGGTTTTGGGTGCCTTTGTGTTCCGGATTGCTGATCTGGTCTAGAGTTTTGCTCGGGTTTGGGGTTCGGGGTTAGTTCAGGGGCCGTATCGTATCTTCGGGTTTTTGTTTCACGGCACTTCTGCAGCAACTGGCTCCAAGTCTGGACATCGCTCTTCGCCGTCTTTCTTCTCCCAGGTGCATCACGTCTTTCTGTGTCTGTCCTTTCCCTTTTCCTTCTTCTCTCTTCCACTGTATGCTTCCCTTGTCGAGGTGCCCGAGAAGATGGTGCGTGTTGTGCTGCTTCTGGCGCTGATCCTGGTGGCGGGCGTTTCCTGGATTGCATTTGTAAGGTAGTGGTTCACGAGAGGGTTGCTCGGGGTGCTCGTTCTGGTTGGTTTTGTTGTGGGTTCGTTTCGGGGGTTTGTTGTTTTGGTGCTTCCTTGTAGGGTTGCCCTTTGTTCTTCCAGGCGGCGCCGCGGAGAAACACTCCCCCGCCAGACTGTGCCACTTGGCTTAATGTGCTGTTGTCTAGCTTTTTTTGCTTAGTGTTCTGTGGGACTCAGGCGCGGGTAAGGGGCCACGCTACTCGGCCTTTTTATGTTTCGGGGTGGTTGGTTGGTTTCTTTGTGGTTTGTTTCGCCTTGTTGTGGCTGTGGGGCTGACCTTAGGAGGCACCCGTGACACCGCCGTTGCCATCTGTGCCTTGGCCATGTGTTCTCTCTTTTTCCCTTTCTCTCTCTCTTTCTCTCTCGCTCTTTCCTTTTCTCTTTCTCTCCCTCTCTCTCTCTTTCTCTCTCCCCTTCTGCTCGCACTCTTTGCTACTATTCATTCTTGACTTAGGAACCCGCGGCGTCGTCGTCCGCGTCCATCGAAGCGTCTTGGCTTTGTCTCTCTCTCTCTCTCTTTCTCTCTCTCTCTCTCTCTCTCTCTCTCTCTCTCTCTCTCTTTCTCTCTCGCTCTTTCCTTTTCTCTTTCTCTCCCTCTCTCTCTCTTTCTCTCTCCCCTTCTGCTCGCACTCTTTGCTACTATTCATTTTTGACTTAGGAACCCGCGGCGTCGTCGTCCGCGTCCATCGAAGCGTCTTGGCTTTGTCTCTCTCTCTCTCTCTTTCTCTCTCTCTCTCTCTCTCTCTCCCTCTCCCTCTCCTTTCCAACTTTTTCCTTGTTTTTACCCTTCTGCTGCCGGCAGCTTTGGACTTAGGAGCCGGCCGCCTCTCCTGTTTCAGCAGCAACCTGGCTTTGGTTGGGGTGGTTTTTCTTGCGGGGCTTTGTTTCCATCGTTTCTCGCTTTCTCCCTCTGCTTACACTGTTTGTTGCTGGTCGTTCTTGACTTATGATTCTCCGGTGGCATCTCTTGCCCTTCCCGAAGTGTCTTGGCTTTGATGTTCTCTCCCTATCTCTCTATTTATCTCTTTTCTCTTTATCTTCTCTTCTCTTTCCGCGGTTTGCTTCTTCGTGATGACTTAGGACACTGCGGATGTGGAGTCGTCCGTCCCCTGGGAGTCGGCCCCCTACGTTTTGGTAGAGCTCTACTCGTCTGCTTCTTTCTATTCTTTTCTCTACTCTCGCCTCCTATTGCGTGAGGCACTTGGACCCCGAAGTCGCGGCTGGTGTTCCTTGGTTTAGGCTGTTGTGGTTTGCGGGCGTGCTTTCGGGGGTTCGGGTTTCGTTGGTACGCAAATCGAGGTTGTTTGGGACGAGGATGAGGACTCGGAGGAAGTCTTTGAGTGGGACGTGGCGGTTCCTTGGCTTTACTTGTCGCGGGCTGTGTTTATGCTTTCGGGGTTTCGGGGTTTCGTTTCTGCATAATCTGTGGTGTTGGGCATTGCATCTGGAGGAGTTTCCGGAATGTCCGGAACTCGTCGGCGACCTGCCAGAAAACGACGTGGGCGGCTTAGTGTTCCAGTTGGGCTCGTGGACGGCGGTCACTTCATCCTGTCGGGATTTGGGGTTAGGGTTTAGGGTTTTCGGGCTTACGGTTTGGGGGTTTCGGTGTTTCGGTGTCTGGGTTTAGGGTTTCCGGGTTCCAGGGCTGGGGTGTAGGGTGTCTGGGTTTCAGGCTTAGTGTTTAAGATCCCGGCTTGGGTGTTGTTTTCGGTCGCGAGGCGACGCGCTACGATTCGGATATCGCTGCAACCTGGTTGCATTGCTTGTGTTGCTCTTTTCTTGCTTCTTCTTGGGTTTGCTTGGTGTGTTGCTTTCGAGGCGTCACTGGACTTTCCGGCGGAACCAGCCGTGCCTGCCGTGGCTTGGCTGGTTTTTTTTGTTCCTTCATGTTTTGCGTTGTACTTTCTGTTCCGCGTGCCGTGTGGCTATAAGGAGCTGGCGTCCTGTGTCGTAGCTTGGCTGGTCTTGTGTTCTCCCTTGTTTTGCGTTGTACTTCTTGGTCTGCATGCCTTGTGGCTGTAAGGAGGTCGCCTCTGGTAGTGGCGACATCCCCGCTCCTTGGACCGGGCTTGTTTTTTAGTTATGCTTTGGGGTGACCTCGCTTGTTTGCATGCGTGAACCGAGGTCATGGTCCCTTCTGCCGACGGGGATGAAAGCCCTACCAAGCGGCAGCGGCGCAACCGGCCCGTCGGTCCCAGGTTAGGGTCTGGCTTGTTTATGTCTTGGGCTTCGGTTTAGGTCGTTAGTTCTGCTGTGGTTGTGCCGTTCGGCCTTTGCTTGCCCCGCCCTCCCTCCCCCCCCCCACCCTCCGCTCCCACCCTTGGAACAGGAACCGGTACAACGTGGCCTGGTTGCCCTGTGGCGAGTGCCCACGTTGCCTCGCCAACCGGTTGCGAGGCCTTTGGGTGTTCTGTGTGTTTGGGGATTGCGGTTCGCGGGGTTTTAAGGTTCTATATGTTTCGGTTTCGTAGGACTTCTGGGTTTAGGGCTTATGGGGTTCATGGCTTTTTTTTTTCTTATGGTCTTTGGGTTTAGTGGTTCTGGTGCCAGGGCTTTGATGCGGGGGCTTAGGGTCTGGGTCTCGGGTTTTAGGGTTCGGGGTTTCAGTGCTTGGGATTGTGGGGTTTAGGATTGTTTTCGGCTTAGTACCTTTTTTGTCCGCCGTTTAAGGATCTAGTGCTCGGGCATGTAAGGTTTCGGGTCTAGTATTTTGGGCGTTTGGGGGGATCTCGGTTGTTCTTCTGTCTGCCGACAGGACGCGTTCAGCGGAGTGATCGCTGCGATGGTCCAGTGCCTCGCAACCAATTTTTCCGGCAGCGTGCTACGCCTAAGGCGGCCGCTAAAGCCAAAGCCGAGGCAAAGGCCAAGGCTCATTTTTATCAGAACCCGCCTCGTAAGTAGGCCTGGGTATTGAGGGGTTGGGTGTGTATGTAGCTATCTATGTAGTGTTGTCTAACCCTAGGGTATTATCCTTTATGTATGTAACTTTGTATGTATCCTGGTCCATCTATTAAAGCGGTAATTAATTGTTTCACATCGCGGGGTCTCGGCCGTTTGCCACCTGCCATTTTCTTTCTTTAAAAAAAAAATCTTTGGTTGCTCAGTCCGACTTGTACATGGGTGTGTGTGTGTGTGCGCCTGTGATGGTTTTAGTAGCTGTGATAATAATAGTGCTAATACTCGTAATAGGAGTAACAATAATAGTGGCAGTATATAATAGTTCATGGTGACGGCAATACGAATCGACATGACATCTCTACTTGTGTTGCCGGTAGTCGGACTGAGCGACCGGGGGGGCCGGGCACGTCTTTTGCGGGACTGTTAATTTCCTTCTTTGGCATAGACCTTTGTTGATTCTTATTTGTGGGTTGGTCTAGGAATGATAGCTGGTTGTCATTAAGGAAATTACAGTCTCGCAAACGTGGCAACTTGCGGGTCGGTGTGTCGGAGCGAAGCTTTGCTTCCAGATGCCGAGACACACCGACCCGCATGGGTTCCCGCGATGGACAGCTTCGTCAGTTTTGGTTCTGCAGTTTGGTTTTGTTGGAGTGGAACTGGCATCGTTTCTTGGAGATAGGTCTTTCTTCGTTTCGTGGTTGGTTAGCTGTCCATCGCATTTTGTTTCACGGGCCGTGGACTCTTTCTCCCAGGCTTGGTTGTTGGATCGTGCCGCTAGGTTCGGTTCCTGAGTAATCAGATACAGGCATGCACCGCTGAGTGACTTGCTCCGTCTGTGCAATGGTTTTGGCGTTGGTGGCTGTGGTTATCGTATTTAGTTTGTTCTTCTTGTGCCTTGGGGAAGGAGTCCTTCGGGATGCGCTCCGTCAATGCGTGGCCCTTTTCACCTGCCGCACTGGAATTTGTTTGTTTCACTTGAATTTGTGTGTTGCCTCTTTGTATTTCTCACTTCCATTCTCGCTCTCTCATCTTTTTTTTCTCTGTCCTTCTCTCTTTCTTTCTCTCTCTCCCTCCCTCTCCCCCCCTTTCCCTCTCTTTGCCCCGCTTTTTCTCGCATTTGCCGAGCGCCTAACATCAGCATCGGTGGCTCGGGGGCTGAGGCCGGCATTTGCGTTGTTTCACACTTCCTTGTGCATCTGTCGGTTAAAAGGAAGGTACTTTCGTCGCCTGCGGCACTGCATGGGTCTGTGCTTGCATCTGTCCGCTCTGCCTCTCCTCCTTGCTCTTCCGTCTTCGCCTGCCTTCCTTGTGCCCAGGTCCGACCTCGACTTGGGCTGGTGCCCTCAGAGGTTCCAGGGTTTGGGGTTTGCTTTGGAGGCCGGTTGGGGCTCAGAGGCAGCGAGGCAGCGGTCCGTGCGCGCAAGGTTGCAGGGTTTTTGGGATGTGGGCTTTTTCGCAGGCTGCGAGGTCTAGAGTGGGGTGCAGGGGTCGTTGCCGGGCCTTGGAGGGTTTTTGCGGCTTCTTAGGTCCTCTGTGCTGTCTTGCTACCCTGCGCTGCTCTGTATGCGGGATCCCGGCCCTTCTACCCCTCCCTGCGCCCAGGTCCGACCTTGTCATTGGCCGGTGCCTTCAGAGGTGTTAGGCTTTGGGGTTTGTTGCGAAGGTGGGTTGAAGTTGAGAGGCAGGGAGGCTGTGGTCCGTGCGCGCATTCAAAGTATTCGGTTTAAGGGTTTCGGGCTAAGCTTGTGGTGCTCAGGGCTCAGGGCTTAGGGCTTTGGGGTTGGGGTTTGAGGGCTAGGTTTCCTAGGAAGGCTGCTTTACGTAAATTTAACGGTCTCGGTTCTTGTGTGTTGGGGCATGTATCACAGGGTTTGGTGACTGTCGGGGTTGGGCTTTGCCGGGGTTTAGGTCCCGCTAAGGTGTAGGAGTTGGTGCGATTTATTTGTTGGGTTTCCTGCTGTATCAGGGCTCAGGGTTCGTTACGGTTGAGGCCTTGTCGGGGTTGGGCCTTCTGCTGGGGTTCAAGGTTTGTTGGTGTCTGAAATCTGTTAGGGTTCTGTGTTTGTCAGGGTTTAGGGGTTCCTAGGGGGTTTGTTGCGGTTTAGTTGTTGGACTTCAGGGTTTGTTGCGACCTAGGGATCAGGCTGCGTTGGGGGTGAGGGCTCTGCTAGGCCTTAAGGTTTGTTAGGCTTTCGGGCTCGGTAGGGTTTAAGCTTTGTTAGGCTAGAGGGTTTGCTAGGGTTTAGGGTCTTTTGGGGTTCAGGGTTTGTTAGGTGTCGTTTTCTTTCCGCCCAGGCTCGGCGGTGCTGCTTTTGCGTGGCCGGGCCCTCCCTCGCGAGGTTTCAGGGCTTCCAGGTGGGTTGGGGCTCCGAGGCAGAGAGGTCCGAGTGCGCAAGGCTTGGGTGTTGAGGGTTTTTTGGACTTGGAAGGTGGGTTGGGGCTCCGAGGCAGTGAGGTTTGGAGTGCGTGCTCTTAGGGCTTTTGTTGTTAGGGCTCAGGGCATTCTGGGGTTCAAGGTTTGTTGGGGTCTGGGGTTCGTCAGGGTGGAAGCTTCGAAGGGGTTCTGGACAGGTTAGTGTTTGCTAGGGTTGAGGGTTTGTTGCGGTTTATTTGTTAGAGTTTAAGGTTTGGTCGGTCCTAGGGTTCGTTGGGGCTTAGGCTTTGTTAGAGTTTGGGACTCTGTTAGGCTTTAGGGTTTCTTAGGCTTTAAGGCTCGGTAGGGTTTAAGCTTTGTTAGGCTAGAGGGTTTGCTAGGGTTTAGGGGCTCTTGGGGTTTAGGGTTTGTCATTCTTTCCTCTACTCCTTCCGCCCAGGCTCGGCGGTGCTGCTTTTGCGTGGCCGGGCGCTCCCTCGCGAGGCTTCAGGGGTTCCAGGTGGGTTGGGGCTCCGAGGCAGAGAGGTCCGAGTGCGCGAGGCTTGGGTGTTGAGGGTTTTCCGGACTTGGAAGGTGGGTTGGGGCTCCGAGGCAGTGAGGTTTCGAGTGCGTGCCGTGCTTTGTGTGGGGGCTTTGGGTTGTTAGGCTTTGGGGTGCGCTAGGATTTAGGGTTTGGCAGGGTTTAGCGTTTGTCGGCGTTTAGGGCTTGTCCGGGTTTGCGGCTTGTTGGCGTTTCGGGTTCGGTTAGGCTGTTTAGGTTTCGGGTTTCTTAGGGTTAAGGTTTCGTGTCGCCGTGGCCAGGGGCTAAGCCTAGGCCCCCAATCGTGAAAGGAGCCGGGGGGTCGAGCGGGAGCACCACTCGCTAGTCCCGGACCCGTCGGCTCCTTTCACTTCGGTTTTTTTTATTTTTGTGGTGCGATGGGGTTGGTGAGTCGAGGGGGTCGAGTGCCTAGTTTACTCAAATCCTCCCGCGGGGTTCCGCCAGCTTCGCTTGGTTACATGGGTTTCAGCCTACTGGAACTGTACAATTCTTGTAGAATTACTTCAACCAGATTTGTGGTGACGCTTGGATTCTTTATCATTCATAAGCCCATGGGCTCCGAACCAGAGCCCTGCATGCACCCTTTGTGTTCGGCTCCCTTTGCCCTTGGTAGCTCTTTGTTTGCGTCTTTCGTGTTGTGCAGGCTGTGGCATCCTCTTCCATGCGACATCGCCACTTCCCGTAGATCCTGGAGAAGGTGCTTGCATGTGCTCACGCCATGTGTTGCTTGGGTATTTCACATTGCTGTACTTGCACAGCTCAGAAGTGCCAGTGGCGAATATCTTGGCTTGAGCACCCAGATTGGGCATCCCTTTGTGCAGTCATCGTCTTTTGTTGCTCCCGGTGATGGCTACACCTCCTCCGATGATTGTTTCCACCGCCACGGGAGTGCAGCCGCCGGTCCAGCCTGCCACAATCATCGTCGCAGAGTCTCGACTTGATCATGTAAGGTTTGTTTTTAGTTGTGTCCGTGTCTAATTGCTCGTCGTTCTCGTGACTCTGACTGCGCAAGCAAGGACAACTCCGGCTTGCTTTTTGTGCAGCCGGTCGTTCCTTGACTGGACCTATTCTGGCCGCGTGCGTTTATTGCCTGCAGCACGCTGTTATGTTTGCCACATTTCGTCCCTGAAAAGTTGTTTCTTCTGAGGTGCCGCCGCCTATGCCGGCCAATATTCTTATCTTCACGGCGTGTCTCGTACGCACGGATTTGCAGTCTCGATCTGACCCTGTCGTCTCCCATGAATCCAAGGCCGGTACACCCGATTCATCAGGTCAAGGCAGCGCTCGGCGGAGGCTGAGGTCGCGTTGCTGCTGCCCAGTGTGATGTAACACACATACATACAGACCAACACACATGCACAGCAAAGTGGAAGAACGGCAGGAGGCGACGAGATGCTCGAGCAGACTTGCCAGTTTCACTGAGGGGTGGCAGCAGTCGCGCTTTTTGCTTCAAAAAGTTGCATGCTTTGGGAGTCCTGTACCACCCCACCTTTCCTATCCCTCCAACCCTAAGATTTCAGGGCACCTTAACCCGTTCGTATGGTAGGAGTGCCTATCGAGAGCCCTGCGTGCACCCTTTGTGCTCGGCTTTCTTTGCCTTTGGTAGCTCTTTGTCTGTGTCCTTCCTGTTGTGCAGGCTGTGGCATCCTCTCTGACATGGTTTGTCGCGGCCTGGGGTTCGTTGCGGTTTAGGCTTTGTTGAGGTTTAGGGCTCGCGGGTGTTTCGGAGGCTCGTTGAGGTTGTCCGGTAGTGCATGCTCCAAGCCTTTCCTTCCCCTGCCCTCCTTCGGTTAGGGCTTGGGCTTTGTTGGGGTTCAGAGCGCTGTTCGGGTTTAGGGTTTGTTGGGCTTTAGAGCTCGATGGGGTTGAAGCTTTGTTAAGGTTAGCGGTTTGCCAGGGTTTAAGGGTTCTTGGGGTTCAGGGTTTGTTAGGGGTTTTCCTCTCTTTCCGCCCAGGCTCGGCGATGCTGCTTTTGCGTGGCCGGGGCCCCCCTCGCGAGGCTTCGGGGGTTCCAGGTGGGTTGGGGCTCCGAGGCAGAGAGGTCCGAGTGCGCGAGGATTGGGTGTTGAGGGTCCTTCGGCTTTGGAAGGTGGGTTGGGGCTCCGAGGCAGTGAGGTTTGGAGTGCATGCTCTTAGGGCTTTTGTTTCTTAGGGTTTAGGGTTGGTTGGAACGCAGGGTTCGTCAGGGTTTAGGGATCGCCCTCGTATTTTTGGGGTTTGGGGCTAGGGTTGCGGGTAGGTTGTTTGGGTCATCTTATTTACTTAAAACCTCGTGGGGGTTAACCTTCTCAATATACTTAAACCTTTCAACTTACTTAAACCCTCGTGGGGGGGGGGGCAACCCTTTCAATTTACTGAAACCAACCCTTGCGGACGCTAAGGCTTTTCGGGTTAAGGGGTTGAGGGTTTTCGGGTTTAGGGTTAGGGTTTAGGGGTTTCGGGTTTAGGCGGTTTATTTGTTGGAGTCGAGGGTTTGTTGGGCCTGGGCTTCGTTAGGGCTTGGGCTTTGTTGGGGTTCAGAGCGCTGTTCGGGTTTAGGGTTTGTTGGGCTTTAGAGCTCGATGGGGTTGAAGCTTTGTTAAGGTTAGCGGTTTGCCAGGGTTTAAGGGTTCTTGGGGTTCAGGGTTTGTTAGGGGTTTTCCTCTCTTTCCGCCCAGGCTCGGCGATGCTGCTTTTGCGTGGCCGGGGCCCCCCTCGCGAGGCTTCGGGGGTTCCAGGTGGGTTGGGGCTCCGAGGCAGAGAGGTCCGAGTGCGCGAGGATTGGGTGTTGAGGGTCCTTCGGCTTTGGAAGGTGGGTTGGGGCTCCGAGGCAGTGAGGTTTGGAGTGCATGCTCTTAGGGCTTTTGTTTCTTAGGGTTTAGGGTTGGTTGGAACGCAGGGTTCGCCAGGGTTTAGGGATCGCCCTCGTATTTTTGGGGTTTGGGGCTAGGGTTGTGGGTAGGTTGTTTGGGTCATCTTATTTACTTAAAACCTCGTGGGGGTTAACCTTCTCAATATACTTAAACCTTTCAACTTACTTAAACCCTCGTGGGGGGGGGGGCAACTCTTTCAATTTACTGAAACCAGGTTGTTTGAGTCATCTTATTTACTTAAAACCTCGTGGGGGCTAACCTTCTCAATATACTTAAACCTTTCAACTTACTTAAACCCTCGTGGGGGGGCAACTCTTTCAATTTACTGAAACCAACCCTTGCGGACGCTAAGGCTTTTCGGGTTAAGGGTTTGAGGGTTTTCGGGTTTAGGGTTAGGGTTTAGGGTTTTCGGGTTTAGGATTTAGGGTTTTCGGGTTTAGGGTTAGGGTTTAGGGTTTTCGGGTTTAGGATTTAGGGTTTTCGGGTTTAGGGTTTATAGAAATTGTTAAGGGTTTGGGTCCCAAAAACGTTTTGAACGAAACTTTTTGACCGAAACGTTTTGACCGAAACGTTTTGAACGAAAGTTTTTTTTTGCGAACCATGTTTTCAGATTCGCTGGGGGGCTGCGAAACGTTTCGACCGAAACTTTTGAGCGAGACGTTTTGACTGTCCTGAGGCTGGGGCCCCGGGGGGAGGGGGGGGGGCGGCCACGAAATTGGTTCAGTGCAAAAGTTGCAGTGTACTCGGTGTCAACAGCAAACGCCGGGAGAGAAAGACAGGGAGGGGGGGGGGGCGGCCGCGAAATTGGTGGCGTGCAACAGTGGTAGTTACTGGGATCGTCATCGCGAAGTTGATGTAGGATGCCCAGGATCACGTGAGCAGGGACGAGTAGACGAGTCGAAACTTTTGGACGAGACGTTTTGACCGCCTGAGGTTGAGGCTACGGGGGGGGGGGGGGGGGGGCGGCCACGAAATTGGTTCAGTGCAAAAGTTGCAGATAACAGTAGCATCATTGTGACTTTCAAGTCGCATAAACAAGTTCACGTGAAAACGTATGTACTCGGTGTCAACAGCAAACGCGAAGACTTTTACCAAATTTGACACGAAGCTTGGCGGGAGAGAAAGAAAGGGAGGGGGGGGGGGGGCCGCGAAATTGGTGGCGTGCAACAGTGGTAGTTACGTAGCTACTAGGATCGTCATCGCGAAGTTGATGTAGGATGCCCGGGATCAATATGTTCGTACTGACAGGCTTCTGTCATGATTTCGAAGGCATTTGAATGCTCAGATGCTCTCAGTTGCATTGGAATGCCCTTAAAAGGGCTCGTTAGGTCACCGAAAAGGAGAGCGGGGTAGGGAGGGAGGGAGGGAGGGAGGGAGTGAGGGAGGGAGGGACCTCAGGAAGTGTTGTGGCATACTCTCAACCTGCGAGGATTTTCCCCGCTCATATGCTTTTGTTGATGTCTGCGCTTTGGGGGGTCTTTTTGAGGGCCTCCATTAAAATCCGCTGTGAGAATTGCGCTGTTGTTTTGCAGCCTTGCTGAACTTGTGCCCGAGCTGCTCGTTTTCTTGGTCAAGCCGTGGGAGCGGGGGTCGGTGGGGCGGCGCGGGCCGTCGGAGCGAGCGGCGTGCGGCCGGGACCTCGGAGTGCAGCCGTGGGACTGTTGGAGTGTAGGTAGGGCCGCGTGTGCGGGGCTTCGGGTTTTGCTTGAGGTTTCGTTATGCTGGCCTGAGGGTGTCTGGCAGTGCCCGGTCTTGCCCCTCCTTTAAGTCCTTCTTCAGCTCCCCTCTGCGCTTCGCCTCAGGTCTGGACCTCTTCATCCCGGTCGGGCACTCTTTGCCGAGGCTTCGGGGATTGCAGGTGGTTTGGGCTCCGAGGTAGCGAGGTCCGAGAGCGCAAGGTTTGGGTGTTCAGGGTTGTTTCAGTCTTGCGAGGTGGGTTGGTTTGCCGAGGCAGTCAGGTTTAGAGTGCAGCCGCCCAGGGTACCTGTTCAGGATTTCGCGTTGTCTCGGGTGTGGTAGGCCCTGAACTCTTTTGGGTTGCTTAGGTCCTATACCCTAAATCCAATACCTGATGGCTTAATTCCAAAGCTCCACATCCGAAACCCGAACCCAGATCGTAAGGTCGAGACCTTAGCTCCAAAACTCCCAATCCAAAGCTCCAACTCCTGAAGTCAAGCGCTAGTTCTACTCCTGAGCTTCAAAACCGAAACTTTCAATCCGAAACTTTGCATCCCAGACGTTTAATGCCTAATGTGAAACCTTGCAATTTGGCTCGGTGGATAACTCCATCGCTCTGCAAGGGTTGGGCCAATTGAACAGGAAGGATCGATAGGAGTTGTCAGTCATTGATTTCGAATTTTTCATACACTTGAGGGTTTAGGGTTTAGGGTTTAGGGTTTAGGGTTTATAGAAATTGTTAAGGGTTTGGGTCCCAATAACGTTTTGGGCGAAACGTTTTGACCGAAACGTTTTGACCGAAACGTTTTGAACGAAATGTTTTGAACGAAAGTTTTTTTTTGCGAACCATGTTTTCAAATTTCTGGGGGGGCTGCGAAACGTTTTGAACGAAACTTTGGAGCGAGACGTTTTGGCCGTCCTGGGGCGGGGGCTGGGGCTGGGGCTGGTCTTTTGCGAACACTCTTGGGGAATGGTATGGGGGTAAGCATTTGGGTCCCAATAACGTTTTGAACGAAACGTTTTGAACGAAACGTTTTGAACGAAACGTTTTGACCGAAACGTTTTGACCGAAACGTTTTGACCGAAACGTTTTCACCGAAACATGTTGAACGAAAGTTTTTTTTGCGAACCATGTTTTCAAATTTGCTGGGGGGCTGGGGCTCTTGGGTGCCAAAAACGTTTTGAGCGAAACGTTTTGAGCGAAACGTTTTGGGCGAAACGTTTTGAACGAAACGTTGTGACCGAAAGTTCTTGCCTGGGCTGGGCTGTGGCTGGGCTGGGCTGGCCTAGGCTGGGTCGGGCTGCTTGGACTGGCTGGTGGGCTGGGTTGCCTGGGCTGAAGGTTGTAGAGAAATTGGTTTATCAAGAAGCTTGCTCCGATTTTGAGCTCTAGCTAAATGTTGGCCGGGCCGTACCGGTGGTTACAAGTTCGTAGAGAAACTGGTTTATCAAGAAGCTTGTTCAATTTTTAACTTTTGTGTTGGGCCGTAGCGGTGGTTACAAACAAGGACAAGCAATTTCTATTTATCACTTTCTTGAGGGTTTAGGGTTTAGGGTTTAGGGTTTTGGGTTTAGGGTTCAGCAGCTCCGGGTCGAGCAGTTTTAAAGTAGTGTTGTGTCTATGGTTTAAGAATAACACCCACCCACCCTCAGAATCCCATAACATTAAGAAAATAAAGGGTTTTTTTTCATTCTTCGAAGCGCCTAACAACAACTTAGCTTCACACACTTCTATGACTATGATGTTATAGTTAAACCCTAGGCCCTAAACTCAACTACTGCTTGGTTGAAGGCCAGCACGAGAATGTTGTTGTTCGGTCTTCGTCGACATTCTCTTCAGACGCTTCCAGTTGCTGCTGTCGCTAAACCCTAATTTGCTTATGGTGTCAACACAACCAGCTGAAAGATTAAAGTTGCGGAGCTGCTGAATTCTAAACCCTAAACCTTACATACAACTATTACAGATCGTAACTTTCCACTCCTTCGATCAAGCAAGTGCTGTTTCTTTACAGTCGTTCTTGCAACACGCTACACTTTAAGAGTTAATGTTGCCGACCAGTTTTCTAAGAGAGCTAGTTAAGAAACGCAACATCGCCCTAACCCGCCGAAGCTGCGGTCACGCCATCGCTTTACGATAGCAACCATAGCTGTCAAGTGTCATGACTTGAATCTCCTCAACTAGCAACCACAGCTATCCAGCTTTCTAAGAGAGCTAGTTAAGAAACCTTCACCGCCAGGCCTTCAAAGACCTTTTCGCGCGCGCGCGCGCGTTGTTGGCGTCAAAATGTTCCAGTTTCATATATATGCCCCTCAGGTCGTGACAATCTCTCGGCTTGCTCCTGAGATGCAGCGACAATGTCTCGGCTTCCTCCTGAGATGCAGCTTCTATGCACACTATGCGCGCAACTACGTGTCAAGCAAGCAACTACGTGTCAAGCAACTCCGCAGGCCACTCTTTCGATGCTTCTAAGCTTTGTCTGCTGCAACTCCCCAACCCACCCTAGATCCTTCAAACCTTTGCCCGGCTTAAGGTTGCTTCGACACCTGCCTGCACACGAACTCCAACGATACGCCTTGTGCTCGGACCCTGTTCTTGCCAGCTTTGTGCAGTGTAATTCAAGCAACTCCCCAACCCACCCTAGATCCTTCAATCAAGAATGTCCCCAACCCACCCTAGATCCTTTCAAAAGTTTGGGCCTTATTCCACGAGACCCATTAAGGTTGGTCTGGACTATTCCACGAAAGTTTGGGCCTTATTCCACGAAAACCATTAAGGTTGGTCTGGACTTGGGCCTTATTCCACGAAAGTTTGGGCCTTATTCCGCGAAAACCATTAAGGTTGGTCTGGACTTGGGCCTTATTCCACGAAAGTTTGGGCCTTATTCCGCGAAAACCATTAAGGTTGGTCTGGACTTGGGCCTTATTCCACGAAAGTTTGGGCCTTATTCCGCGAAAACCATTAAGGTTGGTCTGGACTTGGGCCTTATTCCGCGAAAGTTTGGGCCTTATTCCACGAAAACCATTAAGGTTGGTCTGGACTTGGGCCTTATTCCACGAAAGTTTGGGCCTTATTCCGCGAAAACCATTAAGGTTGGTCTGGACTTGGGCCTTATTCCACGAAAGTTTGGGCCTTATTCCGCGAAAACCATTAAGGTTGGTCTGGACTTGGGCCTTATTCCACGAAAGTTTGGGCCTTATTCCGCGAAAACATTAAGGTTGGTCGGACTTGGGCCTTATTCCCGAAAGTTTGGGCCTATTTAAGGTTGGTCCGGACTTGGGCCTTATTCCACGAAAGTTTGGGCCTTATTCCGCGAAAACCATTAAGGTTGGTCTGGACTGGGCCTTATTCCACGAAAGTTTGGGCCTTATTCCGCGAAAACCATTAAGGTTGGTCTGGACTTGGGCCTTATTCCACGAAAGTTTGGGCCTTATTCCGCGAAAACCATTAAGGTTTAAATTACTATATGATAAAGAAATTTAGGGTTTAGGGTTTAGGGTTTAGGGTTTAGGGTTTAGGGTTTAGGGTTTAGGGTTTAGGGTTTAGGGTTTAGGGTTTAGGGTTTAGGGTTTAGGGTTTAGGGTTTAGGGTTTAGGGTTTAGGGTTTAAGGGTTTAGGGTTTAGGGTTTAGGGTTTAGGGGTTTAGGGTTTAGGGTTTAGGGTTTAGGGTTCAGCAGCTCTGGTCGAGCAGTATCTAGTCAAGTTCGCTAGTAAGAACCTGGAAGAATACCCACCCACCCAAAGAATCCCAATACATAAGAGTTAGAAATTTTTTTCGTTACCCTCAGACGACATCAAACCTCAAACCCTACGCCTTGATTTCTAGCATATACTTATGTTTCTCTTGCTGCAGTACAGAAAGAAACATGACACATTTCAGGCCGGAAATGTATCATTTTTTCCGCCTTACAGAGTGTCATCGTTTCCGCCTTACAGAAAGAAACATGACACATTTCAAGCCGGAAATGTGTCATCTTTTCCGCCTTACAGAAAAAGCATGACACATTTCAGGCCGGATATGTGTCATCTTTTCTGCCTTACAGAAAGAAGCATGACACACTAAAGCCCAAACCCTAGGCCCTAAACCCTAAAGCCCAAACCCTAGGCCTTAAACTTAAAGCCCAAACCCGAGGTCCTGAACCCTCAAGCCCAAACAAACCCAAGGCCTTAAACCCTAAAGGCCAAATCCTAGGCCCTAAACCCTAAAGCCCAAGCGCTAAACCCTAACCCTAAAGCCCTAAGCCCTAAACCCTGAAGCCCAAAACCCTAGGCCCTAAACTCTAAAGCCCAAACCCTAGGCCCTAAACCCTAAAGCCCAAATGCTAGGCCCTAGGCCTTAAACCTTAAAGGCCAAACCCTAGGCCCTAAACCCTAAAGCCCAAACCCTAGGCCCTAAACCCTAAAGCCCAAACCCTAGGCCCTAAACCCTAAAGCCCAAACCCTAGGCCCTAAACCCTAAAGCCCAAGCGCTAAACCCTAAACCTCAAAGTCCTAGGCCCTAAACCCTATAGCCCAAACCCTAGGCCAAACCCTAGGCCCTAAACCCTAAAGCTCAAACCCTAGGCCCTAAACCCTAGAGCCCAAACCCTGGGGTCCTGACGAAAGCCTGGTGCAACACTGGTGGGACGGGGGGTCCTGCCGAAAAACTGGCTCAACATTGGGGGGTCCTGCCGAAAAATTGGCTCAACATTGGGGGGTCCTGCCGAAAAATTGGCTCAACATTGGGGGGTCCTGCCGAAAAATTGGCTCAACATTGGGGGGTCCTGCCGAAAAATTGGCTCAACATTGGGGGGTCCTGCCGAAAAATTGGCTCAACATTGGGGGGTCCTGCCGAAAAATTGGCTCAACATTGGGGGGTCCTGCCGAAAAATTGGCTCAACATTGGGGGGTCCTGCCGAAAAATTGGCTCAACATTGGGGGGTCCTGCCGAAAAATTGGCTCAACATTGGGGGGTCCTGCCGAAAAACTGGCTCAACATTGGGGGGTCATGCCGAAAAATTGGCTCAACATTGGGGGGTCCTGCCGAAAAATTGGCTCAACATTGGGGGTCCTGCCGAAAAATTGGCTCAACATTGGGGGGTCCTGCCGAAAAATTGGCTCAACATTGGGGGTCCTGCCGAAAAATTGGCTCAACATTGGGGGGTCCTGCCGAAAAATTGGCTCAACATT
>CAJNDT010003768.1:0-182500 GCA_905221615.1 Symbiodinium sp. CCMP2592
AACACCCTAAGACCCAAGCCCCAAAGGGCCTTTCCAGTGCTGCTCCCAGAAGATGAACCCTGAAACCCAAGCCCTAAAGGGCGTTTTCACGTGCTGCTCCCAGAAGATGAACCCTGAAACCCAAGCCCTAAAGGGCCTTTCCTCAAAAGCTAAACACCCTAACACGGAAACCCCAAAGGGCCTTTCCAGTGCTGCTCCCAGAAGATGAACCCTGAAACCCAAGCCCTAAAGGGCGTTTCCTCAAAAGCTAAACACCCTAACACGGAAACCCCAAAGGGCCTTTCCAGGCTCCCAGAAAGATGAACCCTGAAACCCAAGCCCTAAAGGGCTTTTGCCCAAAAGCTAAACACGCTAAGACGGAAACCCCAAAGGGCCTTTCCAGTGCTGCTCCCAGAAGATGAACCTTGAAACCCAAGCCCTAAAGGGCCTTTCCCCAACAGCTAAACACATGACAGTGTGCAGCCAGCAGCAAATAAGATAACCACGTCGATGTCACTACAGACCCTGCGACCCCTCCGCACATTCTTGGCCAGTCAGGAAATGGGACAGCTCTCTCTCTCTCTCTCCCGCTCTGCATCCCTTGCTTCGTGCCACATTCCAAGTGCATCCAGGTCAACAGAGTCACTGCTCCTGAAGGTCATACTTCCGCTACCTGCGCCGGGATAAACAGGAACAAATCCGAGAGGGTGTTGGCTGCAGAACGACACAGGGCAAAGCGTGACATGACGAGCTTTTTCTGTACAGTGGAACGGGAATGCGCCGAGCCGAGCTCCTCATGCCGCCTACCGGCAAGTGTTGTGCCCATTGGTCAGATCAAAGTTGCAACAGAGTATGGTAACCGAAGCACCGGCGCAGTGCGAGCAGTCCATGCCCATCCACGAGGCCCCCAAAGGGCACAAATTACTCCATGGAGTCTTTGCATTGCCCGTTGCTAGCAATGAAACTGCCAGGTAGATGGAGCAATCACCGTTGGTGTCACACACCAGGGAACCACTGAACCCTGAACCAGCCCACCAAACTTCACTGGTGGATCCGACCGAGAAGCCCATATCCAGCGAGATCCAGCCGGAAGGCTTTTTTCCTTGTAGAAGGTCTTTCAGAAAGTTCGTGTTGCCGGCGCTCAGGCCTACGGATCCGGCGGTGCTAGTGCTGAAAGCTCTGGTGTAGCCTGTGGCAGCAAACTTGCCGAAGTCCCCGATGCAGGCCAACAGTGACCCGATGGCTTTCGCGATTTTTTTCACGACGGCCACCACAGCCTTCCAGAAGCGGCGTCGCCGTCGGCGGCGGCCCCAGGACTGTGAGGAAGCTTCAACTTCATCCATTTGGAGAGCTGACATCCCAGTCTCGTTCCTGTGCCCCATTTCGGCTGTGGGCTCATCTTCGGCCTCCATGGCTGCAGCAACGACGTGCCTGTCCACCAAACGCACCAACTTCCACTCTGGAAGCGTCTCGAGAAACGGCACGGCAAAGTCCTTCAGTGCCTGCTTGTTTCTGCGATGATAAACCTGAGCTACATCCCACGAGCTTGGTTGTTCTTGGTTCATGCGGGCGAACTTCTGGATGAAGCTGAAATCGCGATGGTTGTCAGCGATGAACTTCTGGATGCGGTGCTGAAGAAGGAAACGCATTTTGATGTCAGAATGGAGCAGGGGCACATGGCCAAAGTCAATCAAATCAAGCGAGTGACGATGGTGACGGAAGAAGATGTCCCAGTAGTTAGTGTGGTCGCAACCCAGCTTCTGGCAGGCACTGAACTATGACTGCTGTAGTTTGTTAATGGTGGCATCCATGGAACTGTTCAACCCGTGCGCATCCAGGACTCGATGGCTGTCGACAGTGGCCTTGTGCAAGGCTGCTGCGGTCGCCATGGCTTCGGCATGCTGCGCGTCAGCTGTTGCTGTCAGCTGAAGGAGGGATGAGTCGTGCGCAGAGTCGTCACAACTGAGTGAGTCTGGCAACGAAATGTCGTCAGCCAGAACATTCCCACCCTCCTCGTGGACCAAGGAATCCCGCAAAATGGGCCACATGATCTCTTCGAAGCGCGTGAGCTGCTCTAGCATGCCAGCATAAAGCTCGATGTCAACATGCTCGGGGACTGCGGCTTGAAGGAGACACGCCCCCACCCGGAGGCATGGCATAATGTTGGGGACAAGCCCCGGTGCACAGAACTGCATAGCTTGCCCTTCACCAAACTCATAGGCAAGGAAATCGTGCAGGACCGCATAGTAGCCGGCAGTCTTGTCAACCACAAACTCCTCATCCAGCTGAAACTTGCCGGGATGGTAAGTGATCACACTCCTGTCCAGCATCTCATTTCCGTTGCGAATGATACCGGTGCAGTTCGTCAAGTTTTGGAGCACCAGTGGGAATGCAAGTGCCAGCTCCTTCAGAGCATCCGCATGAGCATTGACTAGGGCTGTCGTTGCAGGGTCGTTGGCATACTTGAACGCCTTAAGGCAGTATGGCAACCACAGGAAGGTTCCCAGCTTCATCTCGAAGCAAACTGGTGGCGCAAAATGCTACGAGGCTGGAGCCTCGACAAGACTCGGGCCGAAACGTCTTGAAGTTTTGAGGACTAGGCGGAGTTCGACGGTGTCCCTTCTTCAGCTGCCGTGACGAATCCACTGTGCTTAACTGACGTGGACTTAGGACGGGGACGTAGGTTCACGTCCTTCCGCCCTGCGTCGCGATGCAAAGCTCTAGGCTGGCGTGCCACGGCGGGCCGTGATGTTGCCTCAACCTCAAACCGACAAACAGTCCTAATCCAATCAAGCATGGTCAGCAGCCTGAACAAAGAGGAAGCGGACCGAGGGAAGACCCCACTCTGGCCTGGATGTCCTGTAGACGACGGCACGACCAAGTGCCGCCAGCAATCCACCCTGACGAGATAACCAGTCGATCTCCTATGAAGCACAATTAACGTAAGCATCGGCTTGAACATCTTGTTAAACTTTGGAACCCCCTCCGCGTGTGCATATGCCCTTCCGCCAAGCTACAAAGCAGAACTGTCAACCAAGCCGCTGCGAGGTGACGCTCAGCCAGACCCAAGGAGCGGCAGCATCTACAGCTACTTTCCGTGCAACCCGTGAATGGAGGAAAGCAGGCAGCGCCACATTCACCCCTATTCGCCTTGCTACGGACGAAAAGCCAGAGCCGTCTGGTCTGCTGGGGCGTGGTCTGCAGGTTGTCCTGCACGAAAGAGGCTAGTCACCAAGTCCGTCCATGCCGTGCAGCCAGACGAACAAAGAAGACATGCTCCACTCTCTTTGAAACTGCTTTTGACCAGCACTGGCATCTGTCGCTGGTCCTGTACCCGTCGCATGCCCCGCTTGACTTGAAAACTTGAACGCCGTAGCCAAGTCAAGCAAAGCCCGCAGCTCAAAACACGTCAGTGCTGCTACCTCAGCTGAGAAGCTCACACAACGACGAAGGATGCAAGTTCGAAGCGCTCAAACTCCGGCGTTGCTGAGGCACACGCATGCAACCTATACATCGTCCGTCTTTGTGTGGCAGCATGAACCCGTAGCAATCTGACCTGCGAGCTAGGCGACGGCAAAACCCCTAAGCTGAAAAGTCATCGAAACCAAGTGCTGGGCTTGGATGTGCAGCGACTGACTTCGATGTCTTCGTCTTCCTTCACCCAGTTCCTGTCCTGCAAAGTCAAGCTGAGACGCCGCACAGGGAGGCCGAGGTGGGAGAGCGGGATTGATCTGAAAAGCTCTCCTTCTGGCTGTATGCGTCAATCTTGCTTGCTGCGATGGACATTTCCTCTTCCGCTTTGATTGCCTGATTTCAGGGGCTTGCAAGAGGTGCAAACATGGACACTCAAAACTTCAATCTTTGTCATCGCCCTACTGTAATCAGCTCAGACAGCACGAGCGAAATTCGGCTTGAGGTCAGCACTTTCTTCAGGTATGCCTGACAGCATTCAAGCTAAGACGCACAGCATCTTATCAAACTTCGAGTTCACACAAAAAAAGCGCGCTCAAAATACATTCAACAAATACATGTCTGGAGTGCAATGTTATGCGGCACCGGGTCGATTGGAAAAGCGTTGCCAACGAGCTGGAAGCCACCATTGTCGTCCTGCAAGGTCAGGGAGCCAGGGCACCGCAGAACATGTACAACATGTACAAATTGGCAGTCAGAACTTTGGGACACTCAAAACTTCAAACTTGGTCATCGGTCGTGCGAGGTTAAACGTGGCACAGTATCCCGGAGCTTTACGAAGCTTGGCAAAATTATAGCAGATCTTGCGGCAGTGAGGTCTATGGTCTCGTCGGATAGCTAGTCACAGAGGACGGAAACTCCTCAACTACTGATTACATCTGATTACTCAAACTACTATGGGACCGGGGTGACTGTTGGAGGGGAGTAGTGTCGGGGCCGAGGAGTTAGGCTACCGATCGCCAAGACACGGTACGGTTGAAGCTGCCATCGAAAGCAAAGCCAAAGCAGGCTCATCGTGCCTGGGCAGTTGCCGCAAGAAGACTGCATGGGCCCCGAGACCTGTTGCGGGATGCAAACCACCTACATTGACTCGTTGGGATGCTACAAAGACGACTGCCAGGATTGGGTGCGAAGACATTGCCATCATAGTGCTGTAGCGTGCTGATCGACAGTCACTGGCTTCAGGTTCTGCAAACAGGCTCTGCAAGCCAGGTATTGAAAATAAACATCAGTCCCTATTGCTCACACACTTAGTGAAAGTGCCTTGCCAACTCGTATTAGTCTTATCTTCCCATCTGATCGCTGCATGCAGCTACATAATTAGACCGCACCCCTTCGACAAGTACCGGGTGTAAGGAACAATAAGTCTTACACAACCATGACACTATGCCTGCAGCAGACTAGCAAGAAATGTCAACATGCCTTTTGCATCAACGCCGGGCGGAGGGCCTTGGAAACATCATGAAGTTGCAGCTACAGCCCATGTCAGTCTGCTTCTTGCAGATGGACTGGTTAACCCACGGAACTTCGGATGCCGCATGTGTTTACGTTCTGGGCGTAAAAATGCTGTAGGACTATAAAAGCCTAAAGCCATCTACAGCCCTATCTGGATACCGAAGTTACAGGCGGCCGCAATCCCAATTCGGCTTCGGCTCGCTAAACTGTAAGCTGACTGTAGCTGCAACTTCTGCCGGGCTTTGCTGGCTGTCAGGACGGGTTTCTGACAACGAGGCGTACCTATGTGTACCACTACGTGTACCGTTTTGTTTCTCAAAAATCCCCTATTCACCTAATTTCTGGAACGCCCGTTGGGAGCGAGAGGAAGATGCTAAGGACAGTGCTGGAAGAGTGGGCCCGGCCTCTTCGAACCAACGAGACTAGCAGCGACTAGCAACATCAGCCAAGTAGCATAGATACTGATGGCTGCGAGACCCACCAGATCTCCGCCGCACACGTACGCAAACAACTATCGCGCAATCCCACATTCCAGCGTCCTGAACAAGCCTGATCTAGGGGCCCACGAGACCTACGAGCTAGACCACTCTCTGTCAGTAGTCATCCCACATGACATCGCACTCTTTCAGGCATTGCTCAATGGACCTTACGAAGGCCTCGTCGTCCTGGCAGGTATTGAGTTTGTGCGTCTTTTTCCATGACCCAAAACGAAACAAATACTCTCTGGACTTAAGAAAGATATCGTCGGGTTGCATTCATATACGTAAACTCTACAGCGATGCATGGCAACATGAAACGACAAGTTCCTGATAAACTACCTATGAACAGGTATAAGATAGGCTCTTGCAAGCGTCCGGCGCATAGTCTGAGGCTTGGTCCAAGGGCTATCGACCCTGACTCCAACCCGAGACCCCGAACCCTGAAAACACGCCCCCACCCCCACAACCAGCCTCGTCTGGGAGTGTCGTGTCACTTTGGTCATCGTTGGCCAGCGGTGCGCCTGGGGCCTGCACGAACAGGTTGATGGTTTTAGGTGCAGGATCGTCCAATGTCCGGTGCTCGACTAGAGGGCCGACAATCGCCAGGTTTTACAGCTACACAATGCTCAATCGAGGTGTGCTGGCAAACACAAGGTCTCGGAGTGTTGAGGGTTATGAAATGAAGCGCATTCTGACAGGCCCTGATAGGCATGGCTCCATTCATTGCTGATTGCCTCTGGGCTACTGCATTGGTTTGTGTATGCATTCTGCACATCTGCATATACATACGTGTATAAGCTTTTATGCATATGCATGTATTTAACTACAGAACCGGACCCGCTGAAGGCCCGTTCTCACACTGTATGGTTTATACGATAAGCCATAGCACCGTGCTCCATATAACATGTATGGTCAAACACGATTCTCTCTCTCTGCCCCTGCCGTTGCATAGTGGATTTAGTTGGAGCTTCATTTAAGGATGCATCCTCCAGGCTGAGAGCCCGGGTCTTCGGCCAATCCCCGGCAGGGGCGGGGGGGGGGGGGCAAACCTTGTTTTTCTTGGGGACTCTCCTCCTCGTACATAAACACAAAGAATACATACTCAGATGTATCTACAGAGGGCGAAAGAGAAAGTATGAGGAGTACGCCGGAATATGTGCCGACACTGTTCGAGTATAGGTGCTCCTCTTTCGTATGGTAAGGGTATAAAGATAATCAAGATAAGCCAAAGGATTGCTGCTTTCCGAAGAAATCCGAACTCCAATGCTAGAAGATGATGTGTGGGTGACGAAGCCAGTCATGAAAAGCACCTTGTTTGTTCGAACACCCGAAGCCAGTGACACTCCCCCCCTCCCCCCCAACAACTAAAACTCAATAGGGAATGACGGGCTCATTGGGGCAAGTGGCGGCATGCACCCGAGACCCCATACTGTAGGTGACACAACAAGTGTGAGCAGTAATAGCTTTTTCGCAGACCCGACACGCCGAACGATGCCAGTAAATGGTTCCCAACAAAACGAAACCTAAATCGATCATGATGTGCTCTTAGTCCATAGGTGTGAGTGACGAGGATGCGAGACCGCAAACGGAATGATGTGGTTCGTAAATGAGACACCAAGAGGCATGGCTGGGTTCCCAGACCCCGTAACCTTCAATAGGGTATGGTTCAGACGCATAGATAGGCTGGCTCGCTTGGCAACAGCGATGCCATGAAAGGCCCAAGAAGCAGCAGTGACTGGTGCGGACCCGTTGTGCGGACCCGTTGCACTTTTTCTAACATGCCGCTAGTTTCATAACGAGAAGATGGGTGGCGCTCTTAACTTTCGAGAGGATGACCTGGTCCAATAAACACACAACCGAACTCAGAAAACCACTAGTAAGGGGATAGGTGCCCAGAAAACCAACACTAAACACCAAACCCTGCGCCTCCAGAACCCGATGGGATTGTCGGGTAAGTTGTGTGGCAAGCCCACACCCTATCATGGGCAGCAAACCACTGGCTCCCAAGAAACTCCAATTTCGTCAGAGATGATGGGTGGTAAAAGGACCGAGTAGGTGCCCAATCTTATTTATAAACCCTGAAAGGAGTGAGTGGATCCCGAATGAGAACGAATTATGGATGGCAACCCCCAAAAGTTTCAAAGTATAACGGATGGCAAACCTTTACCCGTAAACTAAACCGTGTTACTGGGGCATGAGAAAACTTCATAAGCCCCAGTCCACGTTTCTTAGAGGAGATGACATTTGACCGAAGCTCCCACTTTAACATGTCTATATGTGTGTATGAACGTACGCATACTTAGTTTTGTACTGTTTGTATGCATGCCCACCTGCATGCATGCATGCATGCATGCATGGATGTGTACCTGTGTGTGTGTCTCTGTGTGTGCGTTTGTGTGTGTGTATGTGTGTATGTGTATATATATATATATATATATCATGGATGGATGGATGGATAGATGGATGGGTGCCTGTCGACATGCAAATGCAATTAATTGTGTGGATGTATGTATGTATGTGTGTATGTCAGTGCTTGAGACCATACATGTTATATGGAACGTCTATTTTGGTTACACCCACAAAACGCAGGCCTCCACAGTGTCCTTTTCTGTGAAAGTAAAAACAGACATACAAGCGATTTTAGCACATGCAAAAATACGGGCGTACAAACAGGCATTACATCATATTTACTTCATTTGTCACTTACGTTTACGCTTACATTGCATACACACCTACATGCAAACGTACTTACTTGCTTGACTACTTCCTTACGTACATACATACATACATGCATAGAAGCGAATAGACACATAAACAATGACACAAAATGCTTCTGACGGAAAAGCACAAACCAACACCTCTCCCTGTTTCTCTCTTTCTGTCTTTGCATGTCAATGTAGCTGTATGCATACACCACACTCAAAATAATATCTACATACATTTATGTACGTATGCTTATCTATATATATATATACATATATACATATATATGTCTGCACATGCAAAACTCGCGGGAATGCATGGCAGTCACGACCCCCACTGGATCCCAATCACCAAGCATCCTTACGTTCTAAGAGGACCCCAAACACGAACACCTCCCCTC
The DNA here is from genome assembly GCA_905221615.1 of Symbiodinium sp. CCMP2592. Lineage (NCBI taxonomy): Eukaryota > Dinophyceae > Suessiales > Symbiodiniaceae > Symbiodinium > Symbiodinium sp. CCMP2592. The sequence goes on from CAJNDT010003768.1 coordinate 8,488, forward strand.
AATCAACACACAAGACCGCATCTTAAGAAGACACACAAACCACATTCGAACACGACACAAAACAACCGTAAAACGTTCGCGCCTAAACGCCACAAGGCCCTGAACCTAAGCCCAAAAACCACAGAAAGTCACGAACAGCTCCCAGATCCTTGCCTTGCCGCCTTTGGCCACCGCCGTGGCCGCGGCGACGGCTGCGGCTGAAGGCCCTTCGGCCTGGCACAGAAGAGTGTTTATATACGTATAAATAGTACGTATCTATGTATGTATATCTGAATACACACCTATCTTTGTGTATACCTTGACACACACATATACATATACACCTACGTACATAAATACCGAACATCGTGAGACGTATATCACCAGCTAAGGTAACATAGCACAACATAGCATACCATGCCATGCGAATATAAATAAATATATATATATATGTATGTATATATGCTACCCCCTACCCAGGGTTTCGTCTGTATGCTGATGGGCTTGCTTTAGTGGGCCGAGTGGTGGGGCAAATCGCAAACACAAGTCCACCTTGAATTGTTGATGTCGTGTCAAAAGTCTGTGCCGAAAGCAACCTATGTGTTTGCCTGACTATCATGGGCAAGCACGAAAGAAGTCGGACAGAAAAGTCTGCGAGTGCACGCGCATGGTCGCGATAAGCCGACATATAGTACTAGTAGTGAGCGAGTGTGACAAACCTGCGGGGTATGGCGAAGCAGGCCTACTGAAGGTCACTAAGACAAAAAGCTTTGCACGCCATGGGCGGTCATACTGTAGCATCCCCATGGCCATGCGCGCGGATTTCGTATCAAGGTGGAACGTGGCTATGTTCAATTGGCTGTCGTTGTGGTTTTCACACACGCAACAACGTCATTGCCGTGGTGGGTTCTGCAGTCTCTTGCATGAATTACTGTGTTCATTGGTTCATACCGCCATATATGGAATGAGCCCAAAGTAGTGTCATATAGTGTCATTCTACCTGTCAAAACCTTTAGTCTTCGCAGCATTGTACAATGATTCATGTGTATCTGTGTATCTGTAAAAAAAGCAGTCAATAGCGACAACAGTATTCGTTCGTGATTCACTATGGTATGTGTAGGTTTCGTCATTACTGGAAGTATAGTCTTCATTGCCTTAGGAATCCGATCTCCGTTTCTTTTCTCAGTCATGAAACTGCTACATAGTCTGTTCTTCGATATCGAGTGCAAAACATCAAGTGTGGCTTTAGCATTTCCTCTCACAGTGTCGTTATCACATCTTTTAAGTTTACAAGTACCATTATTCCTGGTACTGTGGTTAGCATGCTTCATCAATACCCAGCCATTTAACACCATGCACCTACTGTTGTATATGAGAATTTCTGCGTCAAGTTTTGCAGTGTCAGGTACCGTTGTGATTATTCATTCAGAGTACTTCATATATTGTTCAGGAACCTTGCTTGATAATAACCAAGCATTGTAAAGTAAATGTAGTGCTTGCTGAGTCCTGTGTTTATACATTTTGTTAAATTAAGTATACACCTAACCGAGAGCACCTCGTGAATGCGTACACGTGTGCTTGTAAAACTTCTGGGTAGGGTGATGGTTAACCAAGTGACACATTTGCCTGTTTTTCACCTGCTAAGAATGGGTTGTTAGTGTTCCAAGTCTAGTAATCAAACACGCCGTGGCTGCGTATTACACCCTAGGTTGTGTGTTGTGGTTTATTTGTCGAGTTTGCTAGGTTTTCACGCCAGGTGATTCGACATGTTTAATCCGAGTTCGGTTCATCAAAAGTGTGTGCGTCATACAGCTAAGATCCAGTTTACTGGTCGCAGAATCGTTTTGCACTTCTGCACCTCGAAAATGATGACAAGTTGACCATGATGTATGTCAGAATTCTGGTGCAAATGATAGTATTTTGATTAAGGGCTCTTCGTCTTTATTGTAAGCACCAGAGCCACACTAAAGAATAGACAAACACAACGACCGAAGACCCCCATGCAAACACCAAGCAACATCAGTAAATGCTTTATACATATATCTTAAGAAGAGGGTGATTAAAGATTAAGCCAGTATAAGTATGTTCGTGCAGCAATAGCTTTCCCATAATCGAGTTTTGAATCTTAGACATGAAGTATAGCTTTGTCCGTTATAAACAGAAAAGCCATGAACCAGTGTTCCCACAGTAGCCTCGCCAAGCGAGATTATTACCAAGCTTCGTGTTGGACCAACTAGTGCGTTTCATCAAGGATGCAAATACCTTACCGGCTTGTTTTGAAAACACCTTGCGCGAGTACGAAAGATCTGCTCAATCGCAAATTTCGGTAACACCGTCTTGAAATATGTACCTGTGGACAATGCTGGCGAAACCAACATTTTCAGCCATTCCCATGAACCTCAAGAAACTTTCGGGAGCCGGAGCCATAGTTTCGGGAATCATGGAAATATTCGAAATGTTGAAAAGCCAACAATTTCCATGATTCCACACAGACAAACCATGGAAAATGTTGCTTGTGCCAACATTTCCAACAATCTCCATGAATTTGGAAAAACCTCGGGGGCCCGAGCCGTAGTTTCGGAAATCATGGAAATAAATCGTTGGAAATGTCGGTAAAACCAACATTTTCCATGATTCCCAACAGACAAATCATGGAGAATGTTGGTTTTGCCAGCATTTCCAACACGTTCTGTGAAGTTGGGAGAATTTTCGGGAGCAAAAATACAGCAAACAGTACGCTTAGAAGCCTCGGAAGCTTTAGTAAACGAAAACTTGCTTTCCCAGAGACGCAACGACCAAGGAACACAAGCAAACATTGGGGAATTTGGGGACAAGGCGTCTGACTGGAACAGGACACAATCTGGGTACCGGGTTACCATATAGATACACATATATATATATGGTGCCCCCCCCCCGACGTACCTACCATTTTTATGCTTTCCTGCTCAGGTGCCGACCTCAGCACGTCGATTCAGCTCTACGGCATCGAGGGGCCGTGGCTTGCATTATGGCATAGGTTAAATCGTGCTCCCCCACACAGTCCCAATCGTGCTCCCCCACACAGTCCCAATCGTGCTCCCCCGCACAGTCCCAATCGTGCTCCCACTAAACAGTCCCAATCGTGCTCCCCTACACAGTTCCAATCGTGCTCCCACTAAACAGTCCCAATCGTGCTCTCCTACACAGTCCTATAACCGCGTCCAAAACATTGGAAAAACCAATAAAATCGCATACCAGGAGCTCAAAACATTGGAAAAACCAGTAAAAACCATAAAAACCATGATTTTCAAACTATCTCCCTTGGGTGGTGTCGCGCCTGGACATAATTCGAAAATCATAGTGTTTATGGTTTTTATTGGTTCTTCCAATGTTTTTGGCTGCTGAAACGCTGAAACATTGGAAAAACCAATAAAATTGGCACACAAGGATTTCAAAACATTGGAAAAACCAATAAAATTGGCACACAAGGATCTCAAAACATTGAAAAAACCAATAAAATTGGCACACAAGGATCGCAAAACATTGGAAAAACCAATAAAAGCGTCACACAAGGATTTCAAAACATTGGAAAAACCAATAAAATTGGCACACAAGGATTTCAAAACATTGGAAAAACCAATAAAAATGTCACACAAGGATCTCAAAACATTGGAAAAACCAATAAAAATGTCACACAAGGATCTCAAAACATTGGAAAAACAAATAAAACAATAAAAACCATGATTTTGAAACTATCGCCCGGGAGTGATGTCGCATCTGGACATAGACTGAAAATCATGGTTTTTATGGTTTTTATTGGTTTTTCCAATGTTTTCAGCTTCGGAAAGTCGGAAACATTGGAAAAACCAATAAAAATCATAAAAACCATGATTTTCAAATTATCGACCCTCCCCGGACATAGTTTGAAAATCATGGTTTTTATGGTTTTTATTGGTTTTTCCAATGTTTTCGGTTTCGGAAAGTCGGAAACATTGGAAAACCAATAAAAACCATGATTTTCAAATTATAGTCCCTCCTCGGACACAGTTTGAAAATCATGGTTTTTATGGTTTTTATTGGTTTTTCCAATGTTCTCGGCTTCTGAAACTGGGAAACATTGGAAAAACCAATAAAAGTGACACACAAGGATTCCAAAACATTGGGACAACCACTGCCAGTTGCAGATTTGAAGCTCAAGGCTTTCGTCAGTCATCAATATCCTGAGTGCCATGTCTTCTTTGGACGTTTCGATATGGAAGGGCTTGCCGCACGATGTGGCAGATTGCATCCTGAAGCTGGCTTTGGGGCATGTGCCAGAAGTTGTGGGTGCGGTGCCTCGAGCGCCACACCCATCAGAAGCCTCCCGCATTTTCGCAAGACTTCCTTCCGGACAACGGGTGTCTAAAAGTTAATGTTTCAAATAATATTTATTGTAGTGCTACTACCTTTCAGTCCATAATTCTTTTTGTGAAAGACTTGAGCAATGCAGGAACAGTCGTGTGGCGAACCAAGTGCAATTGCTACGCCTTCGACGACGACGGCCATGAACGCCCTCTGACGTCGCTCGAGTACGTACTACTGTTCAACGAGTTGTCCAAGTGAGGTTAATATGCCATATCGTCTGAGGAGCTCACCAAGTGATTCTCCGGATTCATTGTAAATTGTAAGCAAATTTCCAGAGCTCACCAAGTGAGCTTCGTCATAGCTTTCACTGTTTCATTCTGCACTTTCCGGAAGAAATCATCACAATCATCTCTGTACTGCGATGATTAGACATGAGCCTCTAAATGATTCAGAAACCATCCGAAGTCTGACACAGGTATTGTTTGCATCAGTTCCAAGCTCGTGCAAAGCATAAGCTACTAGACCCGGCTGATTGCAAGAAGAAAATGTCGGTCTGGATATCACTAGTGTGTGGAGGAAGTGTGTGCCAGCAAGCAGTATCGATGTTGCGCTTTGATTTCGTTCATGTCTGCTAGTTTTCTTGGATCCAAAAGCATAAAGCAGTGTAGTCCATTCTTTCTTCGCGTCACACTTTCCGCGATGGATTGCGCAGGACGTGATGGGAACGCCTCTCTCAACACCGGCATCGAAGCCACACAGGGCATGCATTTATCCAAACCTTTGCCCTTCCCAACCTTCACTGACCAAGCTCCTGGAGGAATGTCGGTAGCGGATCTTCCCTTGCAAGAGCTCTCTGGCGCCAACACCACCCTCAAGCATTTTGTTGACATCATCCATGACGTCGCGCCCCCCCAACAAGTCGGACATCGAATCGGCCGTCACACCAGGCAATTGGAGCCCCTTGGACATCCCGGCGCCTTTCTGCCACAAAACAGATATGGAGATCAAGCTCATCACCCAGTTTGTGGTTCTACCTCAGCAGAACGACAATCTCACCGTTATCAAACACATGTACTGCCACGAGTTCAAGCTGAACAAGTCCACAGTCGAATCCTTGTGTCATAGTGAACCGCAAACCTTGCGATGGCATGGTCAGGCTATGAACTGCCGGAAGGCCTGGCAGTGGTTTCTCGAACAACTGGGGGGCTGGCAGTGTCGACAATATGCGTTGACACATGTTCTTCCGCATCAGAAAGCTGCTGCAGATGCTGGCGGTTCTTTCATGTCCAATCTCACTGAGGAGGACGTCGACAAAGGATTTCAATTCATCGCAGACGAAGCTCCTAATCTGGGCAGCGAGTGGAAAAAGGTCACATGGATTACCAAGAAAGTCAGTGTCAACAAATCATCACCAATTTACTCATGGCCACAGGCACTCGTCGACAAATCGCTGAGAGCCATCCAGACTGATGGTGTCTTGGCACTCCCGGTCGAAGATTTCTTCTTCACTTTGGCAGATGTGGACCTAGACGTTCTTGGCTTCGCCGTTCGTCCCATTATCAAGACCATGAAAACCGTTGCCGCCGGGATTCTAGGAGGCCCTGGCAGCGGCAAGACACCTCTTGCACGGATCATCGCTCTATGTGCTTCGCGATATTGGAAACGCGAACTCGGTGTCTCCTCCCCGGCATCCTTCCGAGAAGCAAGTGAATTTGATTCTGGGATTCGGAAAGCAATCTCTGGTGTTGGTACCCTTTTAAACATCATCATAATAGTGCGGTTGAAACATACTAAGATATTTCAATGCCCAGGATTTCTTTCGCGGACAGCCTGGCCGCAAAGATCGACCGGATGTACATGATGACGGGCGTCTCGGAAGAACCTATTCGCAAAATGAAAGGTTTCACTGACGTCGGTTGCACCATGATGACCAAGGAGAGGTGGGGGCTGCCAAGTTCGTTCAAGGTCAAATGCGTGTCTTTGTGTGCAACGACCATGTTTTCACGGACGCTCTCAAACGATCATCGCTCTGGCTCCATCTCTTACCTGACACATGAAGAATTCTTGGATGTGATCGCTCCAATGTTCCCCAAAGACACAGAAGATCCACACAAGATGGCTGTTCTGAAGCGCTCTAACATCCTTGTCAGTGCCGGCAACTGCTTACTTTTCCGTCGCTTTACCCAAGAGGAGATCACGGTTCCATGTCTCAGCATGGGTGCTTCTGCTGAGTTTCTGAAACCTTCCAGTGGTGACAGGTATCAACAGTACCGCGACACCAATGTCTCCATGCATCCGAATTTCCAGCGAGACGTGCAGTGGGAGGCTGACTATGTGGACGCAATCCTCAATGGTAAAACGCCGCCTCGTCCGGGCATCACTCTCATAAACAGCAATGCCATTCGCCAGTTGTTTCATGGAGATACTCCAGCTTCCAAATCATCTTTCACGGCCGCCGCCTCCCATCAGCAGCTGTCCCGCTCAGGTACACCGCCTCCCAAGGCGCCGTCGGCGGCAACCTCTTCGAATGAACCGCCAGCCCACATCAAGCAGGAGCCCATCGCATTCAACCGCAAGTTGTCGAGTTTGTCAGGTACGATCATTGACTTAGACAGTCCACCACCAAAGGTTTCGCGCAGGAACTCTGCCATCGACGTGCATTCCGGCGAGATCCTTGCAGAGCCTGCCCACACGCATTTCGCTGAGCCCGTCGGCCCGCCATCAGAAGCCCCATCACAGGGTAGCCCTATGGATGTGATGGAGGAAGAACTGCACGATCCCATGGATGATCTCGAGAAGCTGCTTGAGGAGGAAATGGACAGGCTTGTGGCGGCAGAAAAGTGAACATGATCTGTACAAATCCAATACGTCCGCCGTCTAAGTAATCGTATGCACAAACTATGCGCGTGATGCTCATGATGTCCTATACGGTCTTATGCGGTAAAACTGCACGTAAAGAGTCTAGCAATGTGAGTTTTCCTAATCAAGAAGCAGAGCAAACAGCGCATAGTAGTAAGGTGTGATTGCTGTAGATGCTTGATGACCAGCCGCCTGGGTTTACAAAACTAGTTTCCTGCAGTGAGCCGAACAGTTTGCAGCAGGCACTTTTCCGTGATCTTGTTGATGTCTCATCGCGTTTTGTGTAGAGGAAACTTGTTATGGATGGCTTGCCATTTGAAGCGATCAATTGTGTGTATCCACGTCCCTTTGATCTTCCTCAGCTTCACCATGCCGCCCAAGGAGAAGTTCAACCCCTTCCCGCCTCCCAAAAAAGGCGTGCGACGGATGATCGCGAAGAGACCTGCAGCTATGAAGTCTGCGATTTGGAACAAAATTCCTTATGTCAAAGACAATAACGGTGGTCATGTGCGTTTGGAGAAGGCCAAGTGGCGCCGCACCATCCAGGAACTCCTTTCAGCAAGCAACGAGAAGATCATTGAGATTCTTACTGCGGACGGCATTCTCCCTGATTGGAAAGGTTGTGTATGTCCGCATTGTCAATGTGGTAAGCTCGGTCCTCTCACCTCCAATGGCCGCGATGACATCCTGCGCTACAGGTGCAACAAGAAGGGCTGTCAGCGTTATTTTCTTCCTCAACACCTACACCCATTCTTCACGGCAACGAACGGGCCAGAGGGTCACTCGCTTCAAATGCAGGCTGCAGCACTTCTTCTTCGTCTCCTCAATGTTCCGCTGTCCAGTATCCATTTGCTCACACACATCAATCACAAAGCCCTAGAAAGGCTCAACCGCAACATCTTGCTCATGCGCAAGGGCTATGTCCAAAAGGCGGAGAAGGAAATCAAGTTCGGCGGCTGTCCAAGGGCTTGGAAAGAGGTCGAATCGAAGCCGACGAAGCGACCTTCGATAAGAAGACTCTTTCCCCTCAGGAGCTCGGCGTGAACCATCACAAACCAGTGCTCTGGGAGCAGTGGGGAGCCATAGTGCAGCGCGGGGCTCCTGAGACCCTCGTCTTGACCAAGCTAAACCCAGCAATGACAGTTCCTCGTGCGCCCGGTCCTGGTGCCATCAGAAAGGTGGATTGGAAACCTCTGGCCTTGAAGCACATCGCAAACCGAAATGTCATCCTCCACACGGATTCGGCCGGCTCCTACAAAATGAAATTGCCCGGGGTTGTGCACGATGCGGTGGTGCACAAGAAGAAACGTGTCAAGAAGAACGGCAAGTGGGTGTGGTTGAAGCCGACCTTCGTTCGCATCTCGAAGCACAAGTTGCCTGATGGCCGTAGAATTTCCTGTAAAGCGGGCACCCAAATCGTAGATCGCGCGTGGAAACTCATCAAAGCCAGACCAGGAACCAGTATGTAAAGGCATCCTCCTTGTTGCTTGCTGCACAGATTCGCAGTGCACAATGGGAGTACTGGAACCGCCAACGTGATCTCTGGTTGTGTACTGGGCATGTTGTTGCTTCCTACATGGAAGGCATTGTGAGGAGGAGAGTACCGAGTACAGATCTCTGGGCCTCTAACCTGTGATTTTGTGTAAAGTATGCACTTCGTATGCACTGCACACCTGTTTGCCAGAGTCACACAGGAAAGCTTGAGGCTTCAGACTGCCCGAGGGAAACGAATATGCAGTGAGCCAGTGCTGTGAGTGTGTGTGTGTGTGTCGGATGCGGCACCAGCACAGCATGCATGAAGTTGCTGCTCGCGTGGCTCACAGATACGCATTGACATTAGCAATGCACGGCATTCAAGAGACAGTTTCGGCTTGGTGCTAACCTGCAAGCAGTTTATCAGCATGTGGAGCCTGTGACACAATTATACAACCTGAACCCTGGACACTGCAACACTGCAACAGACCTCCGTTCAAAACCTGAAGCTGTGAACCCTTGAGACTGGTGGGTGAGGGATCGCAGACTGTTGATGCTTGTTGCATGTCTAAAAACACCTGGCCGCACTGGTTGTCTCTGGGCACTTTACATGTACACGTATATGCATATATAGATATATGTATGATGATGTGTTCAGGTGTATATGTGTATACAGTAGTTTCTGTTTCTTGTCGGATTTCACTCTGGATTGGGCAAGAAGCTGCCTTATAGAAGACCAAAAAGTGTAGGTACGTCGGGGGGGGTAGCATATATATATATATATATATGGTCACCCCCCCCCCGTTGACAGACCATGCCCTTTCAACTCAGTCGTAGTGCATGGTCTGTGATCGGGGAAGGGGGCACTCAGCTTTCAAAACTCAATTCCAAAATTTCCAAAATTCTCTCCCCTAACTTTCCTGATTTCCAAAATTTCCAAAATTTCCGAAATTTCCGAAATTTCAAAATTTCCAAAATTTCCGAAATTTCCGAAATTTCCAAAATTTCCAAAACGGCCCGACCTAGTGGACAGGATAATTCCAAAACATAAGGGCGGACTTTTTGGAAGTTTTGGAAATCTCGGAAATTTTGGAATCTCTGGACCTTGGAATTGCTTATCAGGAGGGCTGATTGTGACCCATCCGATGACAGACCATGCACGACTTACTTGCAAAGGCAAGGGCTGTCAATACTCATGCCCATATCTAAACGAATATCTCTCTATCTATCTGTCTATCTATATATACATATATGTATTGATACTCCTACATATAGTATTGCCATTGAAAATACTGACATTGACCATTTGTTGAATGCTCAAGCCAATACCAGCATTACTACTAATATTACACTTCTATTAAGCTTAGTACGAATATGCATAACACAAATACTAAGATTGATTAGTATTGCTCTTAGTACTCCTACGCATCTCAATAACCATATTCATATTGATAATAGTGTATATTAATACCAATACTAACACACACCTGTATGTACTAATGTACATAAACATGCATACCACCATATTAAAATACAAATCCTTTAACTCACTCATGTACTCAACTGTTAGAATTTCACGTGATCAAGAGTAATAATAATACAAACATTCTTTCGAATGTATATCATCAATAATATTATAGTACTAACGCTAACACTACTGCTAATACTTAACACAAAATTTAGCTATTGATACTCCTACGAATACGAATACGTAAACTCTTGTGCGTTAACAGTAGTGCTATCACCAACACTAATACGGACTTTCATAATCTGCTGAATATTCAAGAATGCCACTAGTATTACCAGCATGAACACTCGTATTATGGCTGTTACGAGTATAAATAGTCCTATTTCTAACAATATTGACATTAATACTCCTACGAATACCAATAGTATATTCATATTGATATGAAAACTAATATCATTACTAATAGACACCTGCATATACTAATGTACATAAAATACATATCACTATCTTAAGATACAGATATATACATCAGTGCATTCATGTATTAATGCTTTGGCATAGGCATATACCCATATGTGGCATGGACCTTTAGGGTCTATTTGGCAATCCTGCTGGGCTTTGTACTTAAACTGCAACAACACCACGGCGACAAGGACGACGACGACTCGGTTTAGCACGACGACGACTGGGTTCAGCACGGCGACGACAAGGTCTGGCACGACGGTTACATCGGGAGGCCGAAGCGTGTACAGTGTAAAGGTCTCGACAGGAGTTTACGGGTCTAGGGTCTTAGCTCCTAACTATGGTTTACCGGGGTCAGTATACTATGGAAGATCTAAGGTTTGGAGTTTATGAGGATTTAGATGGTTTTACGCTCTCACAACTCGGGCATGCCAGGCGACGTTCTCCGTGCTGGTTTTAGGGTCTATCACAATGTCCTCCCGTCCCTCTCGCGCCGGGAACCATCAAGAATCTGTCTTGTGTATCACTCGTCCTGTTTCTTTCTCTCACCGTTCCTCTTCCTGCCTATCCACTCTGCCGTTTGTCAAGAAGACACAGAAATTGAAGTCATGACAGAGGAATAGGCATGAAGATGGACGAAGTGAACTCTTCATTCTCTCGTCTCTCCCTTCTCTCCTTCCTTTGATTGATCCTTTTTCTGTTTCTTTTCTTGTCGCCTTCTGCTTTCAATGACAGGGGTAACACGAGGGAGGTCTCGCTTCCGCCTCTCTCTCTCTCTCTCTCTCTCTTCTCGCTCTGTCTTCCTCTCTGCCGTGTCTCGCTCTCTCATCTCTTCTGTCCCCTCTTTCCTTGCTCCGTTGCTGGAAGGAATCGAAAACAGAAGCGAAGACATAAGATGGAGGAAGATGGTTGGGAGAAGGAAGGTGGATTCCTCCCTCACTCGGCTCTTTGATTTTTTGGCTCTTGCCTTCTTTTCTCTGCTCCTATCCTTCTTCACAATTAGAAGGAGAAGCGACAAGAACGGAGAGCTCAGGGAGAGCAAGTGATACTGTTCCTCATAATCTCCTCCTTCCTCGTGTTCATTGCGTTGTCCATCTCCCCCTCGCTCTCTCTCTCTCTCTCTCTCTCTCTCTCTCTCTCTCTCTCTCTCTCTCGCTCTCTCTCTCTCTCCCTCCATCCTTTCCTCTCTACTTCTGCACATTTACTTTTCCACTTCTCTCGCCTGCTACATTATGCTTGCTTTGATACTTATCTTTAACTTTCTCTCACTCTCTTTGTCCCATCGCTTGCCCTGTTCCTTCTCCTCCTCCCTTCCCTGCCTCCCGTCCTTCTCCCCTTATCACTCAGAAGGAAGAAGGAAGACTCACAAGGAGAAAGACAAGGGAGTAAGAAAACAGACAAAACAAACGGAGAGAGAATCCGAGAAAGGAGCCATAAGGGACGAAATACAGAAACAAAGAGAGAAACTAAGGGGGAAAGATAATCAAAAAGAGAGACAGAAAGAGGAGGCGATGCATAAAGCAGCCGACAGTGCCTTGACCTCCACGTCTATTCATTCTTTGTTCTTGTCCTATCACACTGTCTCATTGGTGATAAACCAGGAAGAGCTTGTGGAGGGAGACGAGGAAGAAGTGTTCTCCTCTTCACTCACCTTGTGCCCTTCCTCTCCCACCGCTCGCCCGCTCTCCTTTCTTTGATTTTCTTGTCTGGCGGAAAAGTGGGAACCAGGAAGGAAAGTGGAGAAGGGAAAAGACGAGATTGAGAAATGACAGAAAGAAGAGAGATACAGAGAGAGCGAGGGAGAGCTTCAAGCCCAGCAGAGGAAGAAGAGAGAGGAAGATAAGGGAAGGGGCAAGGGGTGGCCAGAAGAAGCGTAAGCCAAAGCTACGTATTGAAAGGGCGGAAGCCCCTTTCTCCTCTTCTTCCTCTTTGCTCTCTTATTTTTCTCTTAGCGCAGGGCATGCATGGAGCTAGGAAAGGGAAGGGGTCAAAGCGGATGAGAGAAAGTAACGGAGAGAGCTGTTCTTCGTCCCTTTCACCTCCTCCTCTCATTCTTCTGATGCTTACTCATGTCAGAAGGGTTTGGAAAGGAGTGAAGGCTAGGGCATGGACTGAAGCGAGGCAATAGGTGAAAGTGGATAAGAGAAAGTCATAGACAGAGAGTGCGGGAAGTCGAGTGCGAAAGAAAGAGAAACGAGGAAGACTAGGAAGAAGGACACAGAAGAGGAAGCCAGAGAGTACCAGTGTTGCCGTATCTCAAAGGATTCCGGGCCTCGCGAGGGCTTTGAGGAGGCTTGTAGGCGCCTTCAGACACTTCCACAACTTTCTGGAAGCCACCAACTTCCTCCCTAAGGGGGCCTCCCGAGGACATGAACACCAAACCGAGTATAAAGAAAGCAGGGGGATGTAGAGAAGCAGAGTGTGGTAAGAAGGAGCAAGGAGAATCAGTTCGCGTCTCCTCCTCTTTTCCTTTTTGAATGACCAGAGGAAAGAAAAGGATAAGGAGGAAAGGCTCTGCGAAGACATAAGGAAAGAAGAGCAGACAACAGAAAGGAAGCGGTAAGATGCGGGAAGACGGTTCGGAGAAGAAAGGAGAATTCCTCCTTCGCTCGCCTCTCTTACTTCCTTGCCCTTTGCCTTCTTCCTCTTCTCTTACCCTATTCATCTTCATAAGGAAGGAGAAATGAAAGAAACGGAGAGTTCAGGGCATGCAAAGGGCACTCTTCTCATCACCTCATCCATCCTCCTTTTCATTGTTCTCTCCAGATCCCTCTTTCTCCCTCCCTCCCTTCCCGTCTACTTCTGCACATTCCCTTTTCCGCTTCTCTCCGCCTATTATGTTCGCTTGGAAAGAATCGCTTGCCCCCTATTCCTTCTCCTCCTGCCTTTCCTGCCTCTCGTCGAAGAAGGACAATTCACAAGGAAGAAGACAAGGGAGTAAGAGAAAGACAACAGAAGCTGAGAGACAATCCGAGAAGGGCAGAAGAAGAACGAGAGCCATAAGGAAACAAACACAGAAACAAAGAGAGAAAGTAAGAGAGAAAGACCAGCAAAAACAGAGGCAGAGAGTGAGAGAGAGGAGGGGAGGGGAAGCGATGCAGAAAGCAGTCGAAAGTGCCTTGCTTGTCCTATCTCACCGTCCCATTGGTAAAAAACCAGGAAGAGGTTGTGGAGGAAGACAAGGAAGAAGTGTTCTCGTCTTCACTCACCTTGTGCCCTTCTTCTCCCACCGCTCGGCCGCTCGACAGAAAGAAGAGAGTTGCGGAGAGGGCGAGAGAGAGCTTCAAGCCCAGCAGAGGAAGAAGAGAGAGGAAGATACGAGAAGTGTGGAGGAAGTGGCCAAAAGAAATGCTACGTAATGAAAGAGGGAAACCAGTTTCTCCTCTGCTCTTCCTCTTTTCTCTCTTATTCTTCTCGGGCATGCATGGAGCCAGGAAAGGGAAGGGGTCAAAGCAGATGAGAGAAAGTAATGGAGAGAGCTGTTCTTCGTCCCTCTGACCTCCTCCTCTCATTTTACTCATATCAGAAGGGTCTGGAAAGGAGTGAAAGGTAGGGCATGGACTGAAGCGAGGGAATAGGTGAAAGTGGATAAGAAACAATGTTAGACAGCTTGCCGAAGGCGGCCAGCTCGCAGCTTGCCTGCGGCCTGGCCTGCTGAGCCTGGTGGGCTTTTGAAGGTGGGCAGGGGCCTGCTGAGATCCGCGGCCAGCACGCCAGGCTTGCTTTGAGGCAGGGCCAGCTGGGGAGCCTGGCCGGGCTGAGTGGTTTGGGTGAGTGAGTGGGGAGAGGGTGGAGAGGAACAGGGAGAAGAGGGTGGGTGGAGAGAGGAGGTAGAGGGAGCGAGGGGTGGGAAGAGGGAGGTAAAGGCAGGTAGAAAGGGGAGCAGAGTGAGATGGCAATCAAGAAGGGTTACGGGTGAAAGGGAGGGGAAGAGGAGGGAGTGGGGAGATGGGTGGAGAGGTAGAGGGAGTGGAGGGTGGGTGCGTTCTTTGGATTGTATAGTCTAAGGGTTTTCTACCAAGGGTTCCATATCAGGGATCTGTACAGAGGATCTATAGATTTCTATAAGGAGTATATAAAGACTGTGTATGAGGGCTCCATATAATCGATCTTTCAAAGATTTTTTTATAAAGGACTCCATTTGTGGGAAACATAAGCGGTTCCTACAAATTCTTTATCTCGAGGATCTGTAAGGTTTACATATCTATGAAGCTTTTCTATATGGGCTCTATAGACCCCATAAGACAAATTAAAAAGTGATGAATGTGATAAGAAGATGATAAGAAGATGAGTGGATGGGAGAAAAAGTGATGGGAGGTGAGGAGACATGAGATGGGAAGGGAAGGAATGAGTTAGGAGTGGGGGAGGTAGGAGGCAAGTGAGAGGGACAGGGTGGATCATTTACAAACGCGTTTAGAGGGACGCTCCTTGCGATGTGTGATTTTTGGCTCTGAGTTCTTACAAAGCCTGAGAGGGGCACACCCCTTGCGATTTGTGATTTTTGAACTTACTTGTCATGAAAACCTTTTGGGGACACCCCTTAAGATCTGTGGTTTTGGGATCTGAGTTTTCACAAAACCTTAGGGGGATATTTAAGAAGGAGAGAAGGGAGGGTGGGGGAGGGTGGAGATTCCAGGAGAGAGAAAGGGGAAGAGGAGAGGTAGAGGGAGTGGAGGTGGGGGAGAGTGAGGAAGGTGAGGGGAGGGGGTAGTGGGAGGGATAGGGAGAGGGAGGGAGGGGTATGGGAGGAGGACGAGGGATGAGGAGGAGGAAGATAGTGAAGATGATGAGGTGGATGATAAAGAGAGGGTGGGGTGGAGTGAGGTGTGTGGTGGGATGGGACGGGGTGGGTGGGCACGGCTGCCTGCTTCCGCACGCCCAGCCTTCCCTGCCCGAGCCGCGACCGAGCAGAAAGCATGTAAATATCGCGCTATAACAAGGGCTAGGGATTTCACACATCTGCTGGCAAAATCTGGCGGTGGTCCAGCAAAACACCTGTAAATACCGCATGAAAACAAGGGCTAGGGATTTCACACATCTGCTGGCAAAATCTGGCGGAAGTGACCTGTGCTCGAACAAAACACATGTAAATACCGCGTGAAGACAAGGACTAGGGATTTCACACATCTGCTGGCAAAATCTGGCGGAAGTGACCTGTGGTCCAGCAAAACACCTGTAAGTACCACTTGAAAACAAGGGCTAGGGATTTCACACATCTGCTGGCAAAATCTGGCGGAAGTGACCTGTGCTCGAACAAAACACATGTAAATACCGCGTGAAGACAAGGACTAGGGATTTCCCACATCTGTTGGCAAAATCTGGCGGAAGTGACCTGTGATCCAGCAAAACACCTGTAAATACCGCGCTAAAACAGGGGCTACGGATTTCACACATCTGCTGGCAAAATCTGGCGGAAGTGACCTGTGCCCGAACAAAACACATGTAAATACCGCGTGAAAACAAGGACTAGGGATTTCACACATCTGCTGGCAGAATCTGGCGGAAGTGACCTGTGATCCAGCAAAACACCTGTAAATACCGCGCTAAAACAGGGGCCAGGGATTTCACACATCTGCTGGCAAAATCTGGCGGAAGTGACCTGTGGTCCACCAAAACACCTGTAACTCAGATCAGAAAACCATAGATCGCAAGGGGTGTCACCCTAAGGGTTTTTGTAATAAATATGTTTCAAAAACACAAATCGCAAGGGGTGTCCCCCTAATTAATTAAGGTTTTGTA
The DNA here is from genome assembly GCA_905221615.1 of Symbiodinium sp. CCMP2592. Classification (NCBI taxonomy): domain Eukaryota; class Dinophyceae; order Suessiales; family Symbiodiniaceae; genus Symbiodinium; species Symbiodinium sp. CCMP2592. The sequence goes on from CAJNDT010003768.1 coordinate 24,791, forward strand.
AGAACTCCATTACTAAAATCACAGATCGCAATGAGTGTCCCCCTAAAGGCTTTTTCAACAAATAGGTTCCAAAATCACAAATCGCAAGGGGTGTCACCGCAAGGCAGGGTGGGAGAAGCGGGGGAGAGGCATGGGGTTAAGGGCAGGGGGCTGGGGCCCTTTTTCGGGCTTGGGCTGGGGTTGGGCAGGGCTGGTAACTTGGAATTCGTGGCTGCGGCTGGGCCACTGGGGCTGGGGTTGGGCAGGGCTGTTGGCTGAGATTTTGGGGGCGGCTGTACTCCTACTACTCCGACGAGTCCTACTCCACCTCCACCTCCACCTCCACCTCCACCTCGGGTGGGATTGTGGGGGCCGGGGTTGGGGCTGGGGCTGAGGGCTGGGGCTGGGGGCTGGAACTGGGGGCTCGCGGATTATACAGGCTTTCTGCTCGATCAGAGATCACTTCCGCCAGATTTTGCCAGCAGATGTGTGAAATCCTTAGCCTTGGTTTTGACGCGGTATTTCAAGCTTTCTGCGTGATCACCGATCACTTCCGTCAGATTTTGCCAGCGGATGTGTGAAATCCCGAGCCCTTGTTTTAACGCGGTATTTACAGGCTTTCTGCTCGATCAGAGATCACTTCCGCCAGATTTTACCAGCGGATGTGTGAAATCCCTAGCCCTTGTTTTAACGCGGTATTTACAGGCTTTCTGCTCGATCACGGATCACTTCCGCCAGATTTTACCAGCGCATGTGTGAAATCCCTAGCCTTTGTTTTGCCACGGAAAGCTGCTAAACCCGTGCTCGGTTTTAGTGTGGTATTTACAGCACTTTGACAAGGTCGCAGCCCGATCGCACCAAATTTTGTCACACAAAGTTGCTAAACCCCTGCTCGGTTTTAGTGTGGTATTTACAGCACTTTGACAAGGTCGCAGCCCGATCGCACCAAATTTTGTCACGCAAAGTTGCTAAACCTCTGCTCTTCAACTTAGCGCTTTTCGGATTCGGCTGGGGCGGCTCTTTCTTGGTGGCGGCTTCGGGCGGGCTGGGCCTTGTTCTGGAGTTCTGAGGGTTGGGGCTGGTGTGGGGTGGGAGTCTTAGCAAAGTGGTGGTTGAGGCTCTGAGGGGAGTGCTGGGCTGGGGCTGCAGGCTGGGGCTGGAGAACTGGGCGGGACAAGGCAAGGCACCGGAAAGCAGCCGCGGGTTGGAGGGCAGGGGCAGGGAGCACAGGCAGAGGCAGGGGGCAGGGGGCAGGGGCAGAGAGGGAGAGCTGGCTGCGGCTGGGGGTGGAGGCCGGTGGGGGCGGGCGGCTGGGACTGGGCAGGCGGGGCAAAGGCAGGGGCAGGGAGCAGGGCCAGAGAGGAGAGGTGGTTGGGGCTGGGGTGGAGGCTGGCGGGGGCGGGCGGCTGGGGGCTGGGCTGGGGGTAGAGGGCGGGGAGGCGGGCGGCTGGAGCTGGGCTGGCGGTAAAGGGAAGGGGCAAAAACCGGTGTAGGGGGTGGGGGTGGAGGCTGGTGGGGGCGGGCGGCTGGGGGTCAGGGGGCTGGAGCTAGAGTGGGGGCTGGGTGGAGGCCACCGACACCTATTTAAATTTTTAAAAATCTTTAAAATCTTTAAAATCTGAAAAGCTTTGTTTTCAAAAATTAAAGATTTTAAAGATTTTAAAAGCCTTTAAAATCTTTAAAATCTTTAAAATCTGAAAAGCTTGGTTTTCAAAAATTAAAGATTTTAAAGATTTTAAAAGCCTTTAAAATCCTTAAAATCTTTAAAATCTGAAAAGCTTGGTTTTCAAAAATTAAAGAATTTAAAGATTTTTAAAATTTTAAATCGTTAGGTCTGGGCTCCAGGCCACCGACACCCATTTAAAATTTTAAAAATCTTTAAAATCTTTAAAATCTTTAAAATCTGAAAAGCTTGGTTTTCAAAAATTAAAGATCTTAAAGATTTTAAAAATCTTTAAAATCTTTAAAATCTGAAAAGCTTGGTTTTCAAAAATTAAAGATTTTAAAGATTTTTAAAATTTTAAATAGGTGTCGGTGGCCTGGAACCCAGACCTAACGATTTAAAATTTTAAAAATCTTTAAAACCTTTAAAATCTTTAAAATCTGAAAAGCTTGGTTTTCAAAAATTAAAGATTTTAAAGATTTTTAAAATCTTAAATCGTTAGGTCTGGGCTCCAGGCCACCGACACCTATTTAAAATTTTAAAAATCTTTAAAATCTTTAAAACCTTTAAAATCTGAAAAGCTTGGTTTTCAAAAATTAAAGATTTTAAAGATTTCAAAAGCCTTTAAAATCTTTAAAATCTGAAAAGCTTGGTTTTCAAAAACTAAAGGTTTTAAAGATTTTAAAGATTTTTAAAATTTTAAATCGTTAGGTCTGGGCTCCAGGACACCGACACCCATTTAAAATTTTAAAAATCTATAAAATCTATAAAATCTTTAAAATCTGAAAAGCTTGGTTTTCAAAAATTAAAGATTTTAAAAGCTTTTAAAATCTTTAAAATCTGAAAAGCTTGGTTTTCAAAAATTAAAGATTTTAAAGATTTTAAAGATTTTTAAAATTTTAAATAGGTGTCGGTGGCCTGGAACCCAGACCTAACGATTTAAAATTTTAAAAATCTTTAAAATCTTTAAAAATCTGAAAAGCTTTGTTTTCAAAAATTAAAGATTTTAAAGATTTTAAAAGCCTTTAAAATCTTTAAAATCTTTAAAATCTGAAAAGCTTGGTTTTCAAAAATTAAAGATTTTAAAGATTTTAAAAGCCTTTAAAATCTTTAAAATCTGAAAAGCTTGGTTTTCAAAAATTAAAGATTTTAAAGATTTTAAAGATTTTTAAAATTTTAAATCGTTAGGTCTGGGCTCCAGGCCACCGACACCTATTTAAAATTTTAAAAATCTTTAAAACCTTTAAAATCTTTAAAATCTGAAAAGCTTGGTTTTCAAAAATTAAAGATTTTAAAGATTTTAAAAGCCTTTAAAATCTTTAAAATCTTTAAAATCTGAAAAGCTTGGTTTTCAAAAATTAAAGATTTTAAAGATTTTAAAGATTTTTAAAATTTTAAATCGTTAGGTCTGGGCTCCAGGCCACCGACACCTATTTAAAATTTTAAAAATCTTGAAAATCTTTAAAATCCTTAAAATCTGAAAAGCTTGGTTTTCAAAAATTAAAGATTTTAAAGATTGCAAAAGCCTTTAAACTCTTTAAAATCTGAAAAGCTTGGTTTTCAAAAATAAAAGATTTTAAAAGCATCTGAAATCTTTAAAATCCTTAAAATCTGAAAAGCCTGAATTGATATAGTATTGATAAACAAAGCAAAGCCATACGTCAAATAGACCCTAAAGGTCCTACGTACATACCCATATACCAATGTATCAATATACTTCTCGTTGTTGTATGAATATACTATACGAATATGTGACTATACTCATATAGGGCTACTGCACTATGCAAGAATACCGACATGACAAGTTCGTACACTAATATGCCAACATACTGATATACTTGTAAATGATTAGATAAAACAGTAATATAGTACACATACTCGTACACTAATATGCTAACGTACGAATATACTGGTATGTCAATATACTAGTAAGCTAATACAGCAGTATAGTAGTGTATTCATGCACCAGTTGTACTAACATGTAAAATATACTAGTATACAAGTATGCAAAAAATTTACTGTTCGAATACATTGATGTATTGATATACTAATCTGCTAATATACGAGACTATCAATATACTAACATATCAAAACTAACTAGTTCTAATATTGATACTAATACTAGCACTTCTGCGAATATAAGCTGCTGTTAAACCCAGCATTAAGACTGATACTGATACTACTCGTAGCAGTGGTGCTGTATTACTGACATTGACACTGGCACTAGCGCTAACTCTAACACGAACATGAGCACTAACACTAATTTATAGTTGGCAATATTGATACGTATACTTACAGCAAACAATAGTACTAATATTAATAATAATACTCACCCTAATACCGATACTACCACAAGACTATTACGTAACTCATGTGCCGCACGTCTGGTGCTATACTATGTACCTCATGTAAAGGCTTTGCTTCATAGAATATCGTCGTGCGCGGTGTTTTTTAGACCCGCGGTCTGTCAACGGGGGGGGGGGGTGAGCATATGTATATATATATATATATATACACATGTGTATGTGAACATGTATGTGAAGGAGTATGTATATGTAAATGTAAATGTATATGCGTATATATATATATACACACATAAGTATAAGTATAGGTATAGATTTCGGTATAGGTATATGTACATGTATACACATAAACGGTACAAGTTGTATTTGTACACACACACAGACATACATACACACACAAGTCATGCTTTTTACGCATGTGGAATACAATACGTACTTATGTGTTTGTGTAAAACTATACGCATGTGTATTTTATATATATATATATACATATATCTGCTTACATCCTTTTGCGAACACATAAATACATACATGCATAAAAGATGAAAAAGATTGCATATGTATATGTACCTATCTGTATACAAATAAATAAATATATATATATATATATATATATTATGCTCAACCGCCCATGACAGACTGTCGTGGGGAAGGGGAAAGATGGTATCCGTCCTAGGCATGACCTGTCAACAGATAGGCGACAATCACCTCTCCCAAACTCAATTCCAATATGACAGGAAATGGTCTAAATTGCAAGACGGTTGGCAAGTCTTGAACTTTTCTACACGTGCATGCAACGCTCCTAGTCCCAATCTTGATCTGAGTCTTGACTCATTCTTGTTCTCAGTTCTGCTCTTCGTGCCACTACTACTGTTTGTAGTAGCCCTGATTCCAGTATCAGTGTTAAGATTAGTATTGGATCCGTGGTAGTATTGACATTTGGATGAGTACAGTACTAGTATGAAGTATTAGTACTAGTATTAGCATTAGTATTAGTATGAGTAGTAGTAACTTAGTATTAGTACTAGTAAGTTTATATTAGTACTAGTTCTACTCTTAGTACCGCTATTGTTGTGGGTAGTGGTCCACAGTCTATTTTTAGTATTAGTTTTGTGGTAGTATTGATATCCGGGTGAGTTTTGGTTTAATATTAGTATGAGTATTGGTATTCGTATTAGTTTTTTAATATAAGTATAACTATCAAAGTTTGTTTGTTTTTTTTTGTGTTTTGGTTTTGTGATACGGGACGATTTCCATGACGACGAAAACACCAACTACAAAAAACAACAAAAAACCAAGTATCAACACAACAAAAAACAAATAAATCACCAAAAAACAAAAGAGGTCCCGCACTCTCCGTGGAGCCTTTTTTTTTGTTTTCTGGTCTCGGTCTTCGGGTGGTTCCACAGACACGTGCGGAGGGCTCAAACGCGATACCACAGAAAAAGCACGAACACGCCGGTGGGAGCGATGTTTTGAAGGCGATGGTCTGTCATGGGGGGGCGACCGTGTATACATGTATATATATATATATATATGTGTATATATACACGTACATTTACATATATATATATATATACATATAACATTTGTGTGTAGGTACATGTTGTTTATGACTAGGGGTCTTGGGTATGGAATCAAGGCTTGAGAGCTTGCGGTGTGCGGTTTGGATCACGAAGCACCCCTTGAGTCACGTCGTGCAGAGTGCAGCCGGCAAGGCAACAAACTGAGCAAACCCTTGCACACACCGCTAAGTGGTCAACTTGCAGAAGACTTTTTGGACAAGTAATCTTTCAGATTTTACTGGCATCGTCTGTGGTGAGTGCCATGCGTTTGCACCTCGTGGTTTCTCTGCCAAATCGCTAAAGGAGTCTTCGAAAAGCTCCGATAGACCCGAAGGCCATCGTCGCGGATCGAGCTTCTGAGTTCGTAGCCAGCTCTCTATATCACAGCGTATGACCAATGCGTCACCTGCACAAGTGTAGAACAAGCTTTGGCTGGTCCTACGGCGAGTACGTCAAAGTGGAATACTGCGAAACAGATTACCTAATCCAACCGGCCCTTTTTTCAGGCACCTAAATCAGCTTGACTCTCAAGGTTCTTTCCGGATCGCCTTGAACAAACAAACCCGAACAACCTGCATTGCAACACCAAGCCCGAAATTCCCTGCAGTATAAACCCCAGTCTCCGGGACCAAACCTGAAACCCCTGATCTTGACACCGCAGAATGCACAAAAAGCACTGAGACGGTCCTTCCCATAGCGAGAGCGCTCCAAGAAGGATTTCGGAGCGTCGGGCTGCGCTGCCGCAGGCTCCGGCACTGTTTCGCCTGAGCTTCTAGACAAAGGCCCTGCAGTATCTGGAGTTGGGGCTGAGGATGCTGGAGGGTTGAACGTTTTTGCGGCTTGAGAATCCAAAAACTTCTACGCTATGCTATGGGGGTTGCAAGGAGGTATTGTTGGTATTATCGTCTTCAAGTTGAGGATGGTCCTGCTTGAGGCTGTTGGTCTTGCAGATTTATGTGCTCCTCCGTCGCAGGATGGTACAGCTAGCAGCTCGGGTCGGATGTTGGGCTTGGCAGTTTTAGCTTGAGGACCGCGAATGGCATTGGCCAGGCGGGAGCGCTCGGGGCCAACCAACGAAGCGCAGGTTAGAGTGCCTGCTTCCGTTCCTGTCTTCGCACACGACTTATACAACTTACGTACAGTAACAACTGAAGCGCCGGACAGCCTGATCTGCACACCTTCACTGTGCCCGGCAAACCCTGAGCGTGGGTTCAAAAACCTCCAACACCAACAAAAACTCCGAAGGCTCCCAAATTTCCTTTAAGGTCCGAGGCACTTGGCATCGCCTTCGCGGGGGCTGCAGGTGTCACCGGTGGACGGACTGGCTCCTGGTCTCCGCTGAAACTCGTGAGCGCTTTATGAGAGTCCAGACAGCGCGCGGCATAATGCAAGGACCTAAATGGTTCGAACAGGGCTGGGGTGTGAGTTTTCAGTTGCTGGTTTAAGGATGGAGGCTTGACTAAGCGTTAGGCGTTAAGGGTTTCGACTCGCACGTTCCCACGAGGGCAGGCGTGGGGTCATGAGGTCGGACATTAAGGGTTTAGGCTGTGAGGACTTATAGGTTCACTGAGCCGTATAAAGGCATTTATCTACCTACCAGGCTGGCAGTCTGTATAACCATACTGTCGTTATACTGTAGCCCATGGCGAAGGTACGCGGGCTTGAAGGGAAGTCTTGCAAGTGTTTGCGGCTACGGTGCAACTGTCTCAGCTTTGTGGGTTTAGGGGATTTTCGATTCGAGATGTTGTTGCCTTGAGCGCGAGGTTCCAGGTCAAGAAACGCATGTGTTTCGGCATGGTCGGGAATGTTGGCTCCTGTTGGGCAGTAGCATAAGCTTCCATATCTGGTGTCCTAGCCCTGAAGCCCTGAAGTACCAGCCATGACAGAGGCATCGTCGATTCTGTGGTGAAAAGTTTGAAAACAGGCTTGTGGGGTAAATAAATACAGGAAACTGGATAGTCACGATAGTCCCCTGTCAGGGGATCCTATACTCGTTGTTCAACCCGCTACAGTACTCGACAGGGACACAGGGGTCAACACTTCTGTCGTCCTTGCTTGGCACGCTCTTCAAGATCTCCAAGGCATCCTGTTTTTCAGCTTTAGGAGTTTCTACAGAGTGTCAAGTTGCCTGGTTCCTGGATGCTAACAGCTGGCCATGCTATTGTCGGCATTGTTTGGCAAGCTGCAAAATCAATTGCTAACCCCATGTTCTCGCACCAGTCGTGCTACTCGTACTGCTGGTGCTGCTCATAGTACTCGTACTAACACCTCTACTACTAGTACGACTCGTCCCAGAAATGCGACCAATACTACCAGCTGCTGCTGCTGCTGCTACCACCATGGTGACAGTAAAGCCCGGGACCGTCAGTCACGAGCACTGGTTTGTCTGCTAAAGACCACCCGCAGCGACCACAGACCGTACATCAAACGAAGAGCACGCAAGCTCCAAAGTCAGTTCCTCACACTCAAGCTTGAAGCCCTGCAATATGAAGCCAAAGCCCGAGAACGTGATGGGGAAGTCACGTTGATCGGGTGCTTAAGGCATTCAGGACTGCTGTGGCCGTGTCCTTGTCAGAGATGTAGTGCTCCAGATTCCTGGCTGTCCCTGAACCACAAGCCCCCTAATTAGACGATACTTGACAAGGAACCTCTCCTGGAGCAGATCGAAACCCCTAGCTGCCCTAGCTCGGATAAACGAGGGTGTAGAGCTGTGACGATCCACCCACGGAGCTTATCCGCAAGTGCCCAACGCTGCCAAAGCACGCTGCTTTGAAGAGCTTTGCGCCCCCTCCGTTCTTGAGCTCTACCTGTCCGCTGCTCGCGACCCAAAAACCCCCTAAACACACTCCGACCCAAAGAACCATAATGAAGTTAGCGGATGCCATTTCCGCTTTCTAACCATGCCACCCCCCTAGGCCACTGGAAGACCCAAACCATAACAACCTATACCTCAACCCTAATCTCACCAAAATACCCATAGTAAGACCCATACCATGGAACCACCAGAAGACCCATAGGAAGATCCACATAGAAAACCCCAACCCCAAACCCATAAACCCGCGCCCCCATAGGAAAACCCATATTCCCCAACCCATATTCCCTAACCCTTGAAAATGGAAATGGTATTGTCTAATAAAATATGGATAATAGGAATAAGGTTTAGGAATAAGGTAGGAGTTAGAAACAATAATAATACTTATTTAACAAATAATATCATTATTGGTTTAATATAAGTCAAGAATGGCTAGCTGTTGGCACAATATCTCAGTCTAAAGTATACGCAAAGATTCGCAGGTCTTCTAAACTTCTGGCCCAGCTTGAGTCAATGCTCTAAACCTGTCTGTTGTCTATGTTGGGCCTGTGCGCCACTTGCAATACACGAAGCTCTCATGGCGATCTCGTTCCTGAATGCAACCGAGCCCCTGCAAAACCTCCCTTGTTGGTATAATGCAGAAAATTCAAGCCTGCCAACGTGACTTCTGATCATCGAAGAATGTCAGCACGCCTGCGGAAGGGGCAGCACTTGGAAACATTAGCTCGTTAGGTCTCCTTGCTAAGTTTTCGGGCTGGGGGTAGAAGGTAGCACAGAGCGTTGCGGGAGAATAGCGACCTCGGATTGACCACAGCTCCAAGCGGGAGCACATTTTTCCGGACATGGAGAAGCATGGACATCCTCGGGCACCGACCAACTTCCAGCTAAAAAAAAATCTGAAACAATCCCGACTCAACTCTCCAAAAGCCACCTGCAGTCACCTGACATCGTAAGAATCCTGTGCCTGCAAGGGCCCTGAAAGGCAGTGACAGCCACTCAACCGTAGCCAGCGCCATGAAGAGAGACAAAAAGCAACATGTAGCATCAACAGATTGTAATAACAGCCACAATGCCACGAGCAGTACGTAGCAACTCTGGTCCGACTCGTCTTCATCCATCTTTGTGTCTTTGTCAGGCAAACACACAGCACTATGACTACTGTTCAAACTGATAAGGCATGAAGCGTCGCAGTGGTGATGCGAGCACCTGAAGGACTTGGCATCAGCCGGAGCAGGATCAAAACTAGGACTGACAGGGGTTACAATGTGCCGTCTCTCCGTCGTAGGCCGTGTGTTGCCAAAAACCGTATTGGCCTCTTGTACCACAGCCGCTAGCATGCGTGGCAGCAGCAACAACTACAACGACAACGATAAGTACAGCAACTATGCACCGACATGATGGAAACGTGTGATTCCGTGTGATCATGCATAGCACGAACCCTGTCCCGGAGTTGAGCTTGAGAGCGGGCTACAGTATTGCCGCATATACGCCATTTTTTCCACCAGCCACGCAATCAGCACTAACCTAACTACATCTGAGGCCCAACCTTCCAGCCCGTTGAGCTCCGGCCGTGCTTGGAGCCCCTTGACGCGCACTGGGAGTCCAATGCGCAGCTCCTCCTCAACGGTGACAGATGAGTCTCTAAAGCCGAGCCCTGGATTCAGTAAATGGGGTTGAGGGGTTTGTCTTGCAGAAGCCGTTCTTGAGAAAACGGCAGCAAAGCTTCCCGTCGCCCCGAGGGTGACGGTGCTTTTGCAGCTGGGTGCGGCCCAAAATTCTGCTAAAAGCAACTCCGAGAACTGTAGAAACCATGAGTTCAAGTGTCAGAATAATGCTACAATGTGAGACCTCGAGGGGACCTCTCGAGGCAAGGCTGGCCATTGCAGAGCATGCAGAGCTATGACAGCTATGATTCTACCCCCTTCATCTCTTCCTGCCGCCTCATGCCGAAACTTGAGTCCAGTCCAGCAGTTGTAACTCGAAGCACGCCCTTTCTGTGTAAAAAACCTGGATCGCAGGATCGCCATGCACCCTAAGCCCGAAACCCAAATCCGAAACCCTCGCTCGCTGCGTCTGTCGCTACCCTCCAATTGCCGTAAAAGCCTAATTTCTCGTCAAAAGGGCAGCTTTAAAATTAAACCTCCAAACTAGATGTGCCTGCGGCTGCTGGGGTACCTCGCCATCCAATTTAGATGCTTGAGCTTCTTGTGCCTCAGAGCGTGATTTCAGGGTATTCGAAGGGTTTTCCGGGCTCTGCTTACGGATTGCATCTAGTCTTGGGGCTCGATTGTTTGGTGTTTTCAGTCAGGGATTCGGGCTAATGCTGGCGTGGCATCGAGTCATCGAGGCTTGCATGTAGGTCAAGGGCTAGAGGGGGGCTCCGGCTGCGTTGCACCACAGGGTTAGGGTTCTGTGCGTGGAACGTCTGCTTCTACAGTACGGGACCGCCTTCCCCAGTTCCTGCAAGGTGTCGGCTTTTCGGGTGCCAGAAGCATTGAGGCTTCAAGGGCAGTAGGGCCGTCGGAGCCGCTAGAGCGTATAATGGGTTCGAAGCTTCACCCTCAACATAGAAGCCTATCAAACAAGTCACTTATAGTAAGAGCTTGGCGATACATCCGGAATGTCGGGGTTCCAGACTCTAGACTGCTAGACCTGAAGCCGAGAGCCTTCTTCTGGAAGTCGGCGAAGGTTTTAAAGGAAGGCATGGCAGGGACAGGGCCAGGGCTGACGGATGGCAAAACTTACCTGCGCTTCGGTAAGTTTTTCTCTCTAAACGAGAACCTCATTGCGTGGTCTTTTTTGCTTGCTAAAGTCTGACGGACATGGAACTCGGTGCCGTTTGAAAGGCAAACCAACTGGCGGGGAGTACGTACAACGAGAATATCGCTAGGCCAAGACTAATGTGCCGTGATGCTTGATGCCTACTTGTCGGTCTGTCAGAGCGGCATTGTGAGCGCAGGCTGACGCTGCTGGGATGCTGCCACATGAGAGCCAGAAAGGCATCAGAAGAACACAGCCGCACGTCTGAGAATGCTCTACAGCCGTCAACTTCGACCACGACAGCATCTTCGAATGAAACCAGAAACTGGGACTGGGACTCCTTACTTGCTTCGAGAAGGACCAAGAGACGTCCAAGGACTGTAACTGGCGTCGAACAAAAACTATCTCAAAGTAGAGGCCCCATTGTGTTAAAACATGTTAAAACCAGCATTCTATCCAGTAGACTACCAGGATTTGAAGACCGTGCACTTAGAGCCTGCGCCCTGTACCAAATCTGGCATAATTGCCCTCACGCTTACACCTCGAATCCCTACAGATAACGCTGCGGCCTGAAACCTCAGAACCTAATGGGGGTTGCTGCTTCGTCCGAGGTGTCCCAGCTGGGTCTTGCATCTGAACGACTGTGACATGCTAACCAGATGGCTCGACGTGCTATATAAAAACTTGACAAGGCCCATCCTGCTTTGCTGTCGAGAATCTGCGCCCGGCCTGCGCAGCGAAGCCAGTTCCAGCTACCAAAGCACGTCGTGATGCCGGTGAGGTGCCTTGGATTGCGAATTCTGGCAGTTTCCACGTTCACCTGAGGTTTCGGCGCTCACACTCGGACAATCCAGGCGAGGCATATGGTTCGGAGTCTGACAATGTGAAACGTTCTAAGGGGACAGTCAAATGATGAGTCCCCTTAGAACGTTTCACCTGAGGTTTAGGGGTTGCAATCTCCAGCAATCTCACATCAGAAGCACCAACCAAACCCCAATGCCAAATCAAACGCAGCCTTAAACGACGGATTTTTCAGGCATGACGACCTTTAAAGCTTCGGACGTGGTGTCTTGGCTTTCGGACCTGAAGACAAAAGATTCGCGCTACCTGCCTGATTCTCAACGCGTTCCAGCCTTGCATTGACTGAGCCCGCTGTCATTTATCACAAAAGCTTCTGAAATAACACAACAGCAGCACCAAAGATCCTGGCGTCTTTTACGATGCCTTCCAGGCGGGTGGTGCTCGGATGCCGGGATGAATTGCTCTAAAAACACGTGCGTGCGCATCGGCACACATCGTGCGTAAGGCCCGCAGGCCTAGAGCCGAAGCGTGATGTTCGATTGGGGCCGTCCCCACGTCAATAACTACCCGTAACGGAGTGGCCAGTGAGCTACTACATTGACTACATGGTGGGTGGATGTGGGGCGCACCGACCAATCAGGTGCGGGAACTTCGGTAAGGGCTTTTGAGAGTATGGCACCCTGACACAACACAAACAGCGCTTTGATTCATGCTCACGGCCTAGAAAAGCCGCTGAGCCATCTTTGGAACGCTGATGAAGTGCTTCAAGGCTGACATGCCTTCGAGCAGTGAACTCTCGAGAGAGTTCAGTGCTTGGGTTCAAGCTTTACGCTCTCGAAACTCAGACAAACCAAACAAGGTCTCTTGGCATGACTGCATACTACAGGAGGGGTGAAAATCAAAGGCTCATTCGGGCTTTGGGGTGTAGGGTTTCGGCTGCATGCCTTTCCAGACAAACGCATGAAACTCCGAAAACGTGCTTCAGGGTTCAAGACCCAGGGCTGAAGAGCCACCCTCTCTCACCTCCGGGCGGCTTTCAAAAAGTCTGGACCTGAAGCATATTCTGCTCCTGCACTCCAGACCCAAAACGGGTCTGTTTCGGGTGCAGGAAAAATCATAGGGTTTGTGGCTGCGACAGGTCACGGCTACGTGTTTCATCCGATAGTGTGTAGAACCATATATAGCAGATGAAATTTACTGGATTGGGGTCTTCAGATTGAACGAAAACAAAGCCTGGAGGAGCCTTCCCGGGCCATGGAAGGCCACCTCTCAGCTGCAGGTGAAATGTTCGCCACACTTCGTGTGACCAGCACGGGGGCCCCCAAGAGAAAAACACTTAGCGACTTAGCACAATGCGACTCCTCTTCTTCGTTGTCCCGCAGGGCCCCAGCTTTTGGGGAGTTGGTCGAACCCTTCAAGCATCCCATATTTGGGATCTATGTATGAAGGGACCACGAAAGCCCAGGTCGCGTGGGGCCTGCATCGAGCACTCATACATCCGGAAGTATGACATTTCCGTCCTCGACAGGAATGTCGTTATTGCCTGACGGCCACTGGTTGGGGTTCCAGTCGCCAAATGCGGTCTTGCACGCCGCCTCCAAGTTCATGCCAGAAGAAGTTGAGGCCATGGTTGCACCTTCCGGCTTAACATGAGGTCTACAGTCTACTCCAAGAGAAACCGGGTCTCAGGGTTTAGGCGTAGGATTGCAGCTGCGCCGTCATGAGCAACATGATCATGCAAATCCTGTATCACTTTTAGCTTAGCCTTACTGGTCCCAGTGCCGTGAGTGTGAAACTACTGTTGGCGTGAGATTCTGACCAACCTGAACCCTACAGTTACTGTTGCCCCCATAGCAATCACCATGCAGTTGAAGAAGCTGGCCTGTGATGCCTGCGACTGATGCCACGCAATTGGCATTATTGTCTGCGCGACCGACAATGTTAATGCAGGAGTTGCTAACCAACGAGAAGAAGCGAATGCTGAGGCTCAGAGTGGCCATCATGCCGGTGATGTCAATGGCACAAACACGCCCTTCTTGGCCGACCACGCCCGGATGGCAATGTATTGTGCTGTCTGCCAGGATGATGGCAAACCGCATCAGGAAAGTGGCTCCAAATTGGACTTGAGCCACGCATCGGTTGATTGCGTTGTAGACCGTATGAGTCGGCACTGCAGGAGGAGCTGGCAACTTCTCCACGTCGACGCCCGCATTGATGAGCCACTTGTTCACGCTGCGTGCAGCCGAATCCTTTGCTCTTTGTATCTGTGCCTGCACGGTTGCATTGGAACGCTGGCTTAAGGTTTTTTCTAGACAGTGGCAGGGAAGCTTAGACATATAGCGCCTCCTTCTTGGCAACGAAGGCATCGATTTTTTCCTGTGGAGTTCTCTTACCCTGCTTCACACCCTTGGCGCAGTTCAGGTCAGCCCCAAGCGTGGTCTGCATGAGAACGGTGATGCCGCCTTAGTTGGGAGTCTAAAGGCTTTATGTCCGAGGGAAAGCCACATCGAAATAGCGGGAGTTCTGTCCTGGAAGAATGCAGACCGCGTGTTACAAACATGGCTTCACTCTTCTTTCGAGGACACCGGAAACATAGCAAGAGAAGCGAACAGAGAAACCAGAAACAAGCCTTGACCTTCAGTTTACCACATCACACTCCACCAGCAACTACAAGGCAGGCAGTGCAAATGCCGCGGTCAGGGTGTGTAGTGTTTAGTTTTGTGTTCAGCGGCGTGCACAAATCGGGCGTATCGTTCTGGATCCTAATCTTTTTGTGGCACGGTGCGAGCAGTGTGTGAGACATCTTTGGACTGACGTGGGAAAGTTTCGCACCATGAAGTAGCCCTGCGCGCAGCAACAACATATACAAGCTAAAAAACCAACAAACAAAAACAGGCCAGGACTACTACTAGGTCGCACGCCTGTGGGAGGCCTGGGGCCTGTTGCTTTGGAGTGACCTCAGTCTTCAGATTGGAGCCCTACGGTGTTTTGGGCTGCTGGGATAACTGGAATGCGCAAAACAGGGTCCGTTTAGTCACATCAAATGACGAAAGTATTGGCAGGGACGAGGAAATCGTGCATAATTATTAGGCATACTTCAGCTGAGGGTGTCAGAAATCACAAGGTAAGTAGTTTTTGAAGGTAAGGGATACTTGTAGTCTGCTACGGGCGCGCGCCCTTCTCTGTCTTGCGCAGACAGTTCACATAGAAAAGCAGAAAGGAACAGAACTCGGATAAACATGAGAAGCAGGAAAGCTAAGGTACATCCGTGCAGTTCGAACCTGAAAAACTGACCCGAAATCGCTATTCAAGAAAATACGGTGCGATTAGCGACGTGAAGTGCCGAAAGTGCCGGCGGGGCCGAGGAATTCGTGCATATTTCAGCTCAGGGCATCAGAAACTACAAAATTCACAAAGCAGTTTTTGAAGCTTCGAGATTTCAGCATGCCTGAAGAACTGCAACAGTACGTCATCAGACCCCCCCAACCCCCACACCCCGCAACCGTGCAAACTAGAGCACAAATGCCTGAAACCTCCACAAGAGGCCTGGGCGTGTGTGTGGTCCTGCTGTAGCAGTAGCAGTAGCAGTCGCAGTGGGAGTAGGAGTAGGAGTAGGAGTAGTAGTAGTAGTAGTAGTAGTAGTAGTAGTAGTAGTAGTAGTAGCAGTAGCAGTAGTAGTAGTAGTAGTAGTAGTAGTAGTAGTAGTAGTAGTAGTAGTCGTGGTGGTGGTGGTGGTGGTAGTGGTAGTGGTAGTGGTACTGGTGGTAGTAGTAGTAGTAGTAGTACTACTACTACTACTACCAATACTCTAGGGTTCCCCCAGTAATCTAGGAAAAAAAAGGGCTCCCTGTTTGGTATAGGGAAACTTTATGAGGAACCTGGGACTACAAAACGGGAAAAGGGCCTGCTAGTACTACTAGTACTACTGCTGCTACTACTAGCACTAGTACTAGTACTACGACTACTGCCACTACCACTACTACCACTACTACTACTACTACTACTACTACTACTACCACTACTACTACTACTACTACTACTACTACTACTACTACTACTACTACTACTACTACTACTACTACTACTACTACTACTACTACGACGACTCCTACTACATATGGAAACACTGTGACTGCCGCGCAAAACACAGGTGCTGCTGCGAAGGCTTTAGCACCAACTTGGCGGAGGAGGGTTGGCTCTTGAAGAAGTGTCCTTATCATACACCCCCCCGACACACCCTTCCGAAATCCGAAGCTCGAGATTGCAAAGCCGATAAGTTCGAAGCAACAACAGGTCGTAGGAAAGTAGGAACGTACGGTAAATACGGAGTAAACTGGATGCATTTTCCAGGTATAGAGCACTTGTAGTAGGTACGGGGCTGCTGCTGCTTACCACTATACTACGACTGTGACGCGACTATACGACTAACTACCACTGACTGCTAATATTTTCGAAAGAACAATGCCTAGTGACCTGCTTCTTACTCCTGCTATCAAATACTCACTACAATTCACTATAAACTAGTGTTAATAAGTTAAGAACTACCAACTTATGCTACATGGTGCAAACTACAACGCCGCACTCCTCCTAATGCTCCTCTTCCTTATGCTCCCCTCTTTCTACTACTGCTACTGCTGTTATTAGTGATTCGATTTTATTACCCCAAGACGACGACTACGGCTGCGACTACTGCGGCGACGACGAGTCCGACTGCGACGATTGCAACGACGACTACCACATACCACTTGTACTACAGTTATCGTGTAACTACTGCAATTGCAACTGCAGCGACAACTACATCTACAGCAACAGCAACCAATGAACACAAAAGCAAGCGCCGCCGACGCCGAAATTGCAGCAGCACCGGCACAGGCATGACAACACCAGCACAACCCCGCGTGAGATGCATGCATACCGAATGCACGAATGACCATGCCGCCAGCTAATGCTTTTACCATGTCTCCACACAACCCAAAGCTGATGGTCATATTAGTATGATGACCGTGAGGACGACTAGCACATGGCAGATATTGTTTTAGGAGGTGTTGGTTCACGTTCGCTTCTGATCAAACTCGATACTTTTCGGAAAATGCAGTACTAGTAGCTACCGCTAGAAAAGTAGAACAACCACTCTAGTACCTGTTTGCCTCTCCAGGGCACCGGTGAAAGCGCCGATATTGGCCGCACAGTTGGAGGGGACATTCAGCGAGCCGGAACCTAAGATTTGCTTATCGGAGCTCAACAAGTACAGGAATTCCGGGGCTTTGTTATAACTTATAGTTTTCATTCCGCAAGCAACTTCTCTTGTATACGCTCTGTGAAATGCGGATTAAGCAAAAGCAAGGAGCAAGTGGAGACAGAAGATGCAGTCACGCCCAGCAACAGCTCCAGCGACCTGAGACAAAATGAGAATGCTGGGATTTGTTTCTTGTCTCGTGTGGTTAGCGCTAGAAATATCGCAGAGTGACCATGAACCTGCAAGTGTCCCGAAGTTATGGAGGAGTCGGATTTATGCCCCGCCGGCGAAAGATTAGATCTAGCGTGCCTATTAAAGCGCGGATGCTTGGCTTTTGACTTGTGGCTCCACGCTTTTCAGGATTTATGCTGTCCAGCTTTGCTTCAGTGCCTGATCAGATCAAACACCCGTCAAAGGGGATTACCTCTGAACTCGTTGCCCTGCAAAGGTGCAGGAGGATGCCAAGGACTCCGACAGTGCAGCGCTCTTTCTCGTCGTTCAACACCTGCTTGGTCGAAGGTTTTCAAGTCTTTATGTCTTTGTGGCATCTTGCTGGGCCCAAGCTTTGGGCTCACGTGGGAAACTGAAGTCTCTATGGCTCTCGGGCTCACGACTAGCTGGAAAGCTCAGGGGATCAATGCTTTCAGGATTTTGAGGATACTTGACGGATGGGAATACGGTTGCTCGGAAATGGAGATCGTACGTTTCTTCTCCGCTTGTTGTCGTCCAGCTCCGGCATGTAGGAGCGGCTCAGAGAACCTGCCTTTTGAGGGTTCAGGCCTTGAATTTTTCTTGGGGCGAGGCGTTCAATGGCAATAGGCCCCAAGCCGAGACGCGCTTCGCTGACTTGTCCCGAGATGGCCTTGGAGCCTAATTATTATGCCCCTATCACATCTGAATCTGGAGCCTCATTACTTGGTTTTAGAGTACCTTGGGTTTGAAGTCAGGATTGTGCTCAAGCCATTCGCAATATGACGACACGGAGAATCGGTTCAACGATTTTCAGGGTGCATCATCTTGTGCTTCTGCTTCTGCCTGCGATTTGTAAGCAGGGCCACAAGTAAGTAAGGAACAAAGAACGGCCATAAGAAGCCTCTTCGAACAAGTCAACCAGTGTCCATAGCGTTCCCTGTTTTCCAGCCTTGGCTTGGAAAGGCTGCATTCTCGGAAGGCTGTTCTTGCATGCCTAAGCGGATGCTTTTAGAAGCACCCTCTGATATTGTACGAGTACCTGGCACGCAAGACCCTACCCATAAGTGCACGCCTACCTTTGCAGAAGCAAGCCCGGAGATCTTGGTTACGTTGCGCAGTGCCAGGTGCCCACACAAGGAGACACATCCTGTGGAACAAAGCCGCGGTGCCCACGACGACAAATGCCTACCTTCGTGTCTAATCTGATCAACCGAAACCGAGAGAACCTAGGACCTAGCACCGCAACACCCCAGGTCTTGAAGAACAGCCTGTAATCAAGCGCTCTAGCCACAAATAAAGAAAAACAAAAACAAATGTACACATAACTCTATCTATATGTATATTGGATGTGTATATGTATCTGTACAGACTATACAAACATATTTTGCCCTGAAGCGGTTCCCGCCTCGCGTTTGTTCACGCGCCGAATCCGGTCATAGTCGCAAGCGATGGTGACAAACTTTATGAAGGAACCCGTCGTCATGACCCATCCCGTTGCCTGAGGGTTGAGAGTTTCAGAACGCGGGAAATGCTCTTGTAGTAAGATGCTTAATGCGCGTTAGTACAAGCAGCCCTATAGAAAAGACCCCTAATTTCATGACCCCCCCGCCCTCCCTTTCTTTCTCTGTATCTTCGCTCTCGCTCTCTCTCTCTCTCGCTCTCTCGCTCTCTCTCTCTCTCTCGCTCGCTAGCCTCTTGAATAAGAGCTTCAAGCCTCGAGAGAAACTCGAAGATCCAACTCACCGAGCCGTTCCAGCATCCCTAAAGGAGAGACCAGTCATAGGGGCCTACGCAGTGTAGGCTTGGGGGGACCAAGGAATTCTGCCAGCGTAGACCCCTGAACTCCTGAACTGTGATAGAATTGCACGAAGAACATGACGACGGCGAAAACTACGACCATCAGGTAACCTCAGGTTACGACCCACCAGGAGACAAGCAAAACAAACAGCTGAAGACCACCACCCGGAGACCACGGCCAAAATGCTTCCTCCCCCCAGGTTCTGGCGGGAATTTGCGGGAATGTTTCCTCCACTTACTGCCGGGACTCCAACCGTCTTGAACCAATATGTTGGAATTTTGGCTTCATTGATTGCACTTTCCGGAGGACGCGACACGAAATAACTAAACTCTAAGCTCAGGCCCTCAGTCGGCCGGGCCTGGGCGACGTCGATCACGCAAAGGACATCACCAGCCTTAGATGTACAAACAGCGAACATTCAGTCAGGGGGCCCTGATAGGAATTTCGGTACCTACGGAGTTGTTGGATGAATGAAGGGTTGATGTTTGAGTGCTCGCAGAGACCTCGGTGGGGTTGCGCTCATTCAGGGATTAGTGCTGCGTTCCATTTTTGCAGAAACACCTGCAAGGATAACCAACACTTCCAACAAAGAGGCCAACACCCAAAGATCAACAAAAACCTTCGATCCCATCGCTCACCAAGCCCTCTGCCAGTAATCGAAACAAACCCTGCGCTGAGTCCATGGCAGCGAGGAACCCTCAACAATCAGTGCGGAATGCTCTATAAGTCCGCAGAACCTCAAGCGTCCGCCAAACTCGTAATCTCATGCCGTCACCCCAGAAACGATACTTGCAGCTTGCCGACGGCACGGCTGATGTGGGCAAGGCCCACTGTCTGAAGCTCCTTCGCTTTGTTCGCTCTTATCGCTTGTTCAGGGTGGTGAGTGCATTCAACGCTTCGCCCAGGGTCGTACAGAGGTCAGGGACTTGGGACGACTGGTGAAGAGTCGCTTGTAGTTTGCTTACCCTGTTTCGGTGCCTTCGACGCGGTCAACTCGCTGCGGAGTGCCTGCCACCCCCTTGGGCCCACGCCTGGTCGCAAGTTGGGGTCCGTGGCGCTCGAGTGAACCCGTGGGATTTGCGGGTGTTCGGGGCTCTACAGGGACCGGGCTGTGCTCCTTAATTGCAGCACGGCAAGAAGAGAGAGAGAGAGAGAGAGAGAGAGAGAGAGAAGCGATGGCGGGCTGCGACACCGAACTTGTTGCAAGCGGGCTTGGATCTGATTGGCTTACCCTACAGCCCGTTGAATGACAGCCACTGCTGCATGTCGGGATCAAATGAGGGGCGGCGGCGGTCAACTTGATTTCGCAGGGTGTGGATGCGTTGTTGACTCTGAGCGACTGAGCCCCTTGCCCTGAATCCAGAAGATGAAGCTCTTGAGGTGATGTTTAATATGCTCTGACACAAGACCGTGCTTTCCTGAATCATACTTGATGGGTGTCATGCAGACTGTCGGCTAGTTTCTGTTTGTCTCCTTGCTCACTGAAAGGACCCTAGACAGCGTGCCAATGCTCGGCCGCACCGCGAAGGGCGAGAATTCCAACTTCGAACGTTCAAGCGCGAAGCGCATCCTCGCTCTCCCTTGCAATACTGGTGTACACTTTGGAGGTAGAGGGTCATTTGCAAGCCCCAGTCGGACAGCCGGCCTTACGACTTGCGAAACCCGTGTCCCCTACCTATATCCTGAGTCCCGTGAGTTCAAAGGTAGCAAAGGAACCTCGCCTACTGCTCGACTATCTTTACTGCAGCCCACCCGGCCTTCCACGAAGCGGAGAGACCCTCTGTCAATCGTGCAGGCCCTGCATTCCAAAACGGACATGGCATCCAATCATTCGGGAATCGTACTGTTCAAGGCATTCAGTGTGTGATCTTTGCTGGATTTTGTTCCTTGCTGCAGGCCAGCCAAGCCCTACTTAAATTGAAGCCCGACGACAGTCCGATGACATCTACCCCTTAGCCCGCAGTAGTATCGAGCAGCCCCGCGAGACCCACGGGAATGGTGCGACGACCTGCACCGAGCACCCAACCAAAACACGAAGTGCTGCCTTGCGCAAAGATATGCCCAGGGAAGCAGGGCCAATCGTACACAAACCCCACCCCCTTCCATACGGGTTGAAATTTGGCGGATGACCGGCGCATGCAGGTCTTGGAGCAAGGTTCTGTCTGCAGGTGCTATCTTCATCTTCGAAAGGCCCTAGCGAAGGACTCTCTAACGCCCTACTCTCTTTACCCGCCGGGCCAGGGCAACACCACCAGGGCGATCAAAACCAGCGCAGAAGCACCGGCCACGCGTCGCGCCCATTGCGAAGAGAGGAGATAGCGCTTCGGCACCTCCTCCGGGTGTAAGCTCTCTCTTTGGGGTCTCAACATTCGGGTTCTGTTTTCTTGCCGTGTTGATGGTTTGCAGGACGAATGTGTCGTAAGTCTCCAGACAACTCGCTTGCGTAGATTATCGGCTTTTACGTCTAGGCATGTGCCGGTATCCGAACTCCATGCCGGCGAACAGCCCTCAGCTCGAAACCTGGAACTTAAAGACCCTGAATCCCAACCCGTAAGTCTTTCATCTGAAACTCCAGAACATTTAGAGCTTCAAACTGGTGGCCGTATTCTTGCCAAGTCGTAAACTATCGCGGATCCCTTGGAATTTCTGTCGCAGCCATGACACCGTGACGGAATGCCTTTCGTTCAAATTCTTGTGGAACCCACTGTAGGTCCGGTTAAGTAGGCAGCGTTGAGCGTTCAAATCCAACTGTCTACTCTCTGATTTTCCCATTACCTGATTTGAGTAGCGGTTACATATGCTTCCTCGTTCAGATGTCCTGGTTGAACTGTGGGTTTAAAAGATGTACATTAAGGGGCCTCGGGCGGCGGCAATTTTCGTTAATTCCGGACAAAACAAAGCTGATTGTTCAACAACGGGGCTTGACGAGGCCAGTGGGACAAATTCGTTTGAGGATTGGCTCCACGCAACTCCAAAAAAACCCTCGACTTAAAGTTTGCTGACGCCTCGCGGTTGGCCGGAGGCAAGTCAACCAAGGCACTTCTTTCAGTGCCCGGGTCCTTCTCACGGAGCAGCTCTTGCCGAAAGGATTCCAGGGCTACCACGGCTTGCCTGCCCTGTGGGTTTACCGGGCTGAGGAACTTCAGGGCTAGCTGGCTTCCACACTTAAACTACATTGCAACCAGATTTCAATCCCCTGTGAGAACCCAGCAACACCTTGAGCCCACTCGGCATGGCCCAAACGCTGTAAACAACGAACTCCAGAATAGGTCCTCCACCTCCATGACACCACTGAAGCCACGTGCGGAGGTGGCTAGGGGCGTCTGAAAGCCGCAAAGATTGCGGGATAAATCGCAGGAGCACTTGATTTGCATCCGAAAAGCCAGCAAACAAAACTCTACCGAAGAAAAGCGAAGGCGGATTGTTGTTGAGCTGCGGGCCCTGCAGCAGCTAAACCCCGACAGCCCAGATCCTGGTACGTACAGATCCCAATGCTTAGCATTGAAAATTCAATCCAGCTTAAGACTTGCTCTTGTGACTCTTGTGAGTGGGGGGAGCTGTGGAGTCCAGGGTCTAGGGCCTAGGGCTTGAGATGCAGCGTGTAGGATGCACGGGAGACAAGGACATGAATCTAGGTCTACAGCACGTTCGGGCTATGAGAATGATGCCAGTTTCAGCTTGGAACAGAGCTGAGCATGCGAGGATTCCAACAGTTTGCTAACACAAGTTACAAGTAGTCACTGGTCAAACGCGGAAAGTTCGCTTGCGACTTTCAAATTGGTCCCAATCTACAGGGGCTGGACGATGGACGGCGGTTGCAATCAATCCGAGGCGCGCCACACAGCCGTTCGAGATCACGACCGAAGACCGAAGCCTCACCGGTCAAAAAGCGAAAGGTCCCTGAAGCTCCCAAGCGCCAGCGCATAGATTCCTCAAAAAAGGCCTGGGTGCCACAACTTGTTTTTAGAAACCCAAAGGCTGGCAACATCTACTTCTCGAGTCGGGAATGAGACAGTTGTTTTGCACGTTTTTCCGTAGCAGACCGCAGCTCGAGCACGACACATCTACAGGGGTTGCATCGGAACGGCTGGATCCAGAGCTTGAAAGTCTAGTGAGGCCATGGACATAAACCGCCAGATGGCAACGAAAGATAACTGGATAACTTGAACCGTTAACAGAAGCGGTCATGTTCTGCTGAGACTCGACCTTCTTTACCATAACCAGCAGTGCAGAAGCACAGACGAGTAAAAGTAGAACGAGCTGCTAAAGCCGCGCTAGCAATGACAGCAACGACGGCAGCAGCAGCAGCAGCAGTGACGGTACCGAACACGAGCAACACTGCAGGTGAACAAAGCCTATCAATTACATAGAACCAATGAAACTACCCCAGCACCCCGACCTGGCAATCCAAGTGGCACTCAACGAGTTGTCTTGCCTGACATTTCAAAGGTGCTCAGGACGCATACTTCCTCAGGAATTGCCAGAAGGGCCCGGATCGAAACGTGGGGGTTATGTGCGATGTATGTATATATATATATATATATATATACATACATATACATATACATATACATATACATATACATATACATATACATATACATATACATATACATAAACATAAACATATACATACACATACATACATACATACATACATGCATACATGCATACATGCATACATGCATACATGCATACATGCATACATACATACATACATATACACACACATATGCACTCGGCGTCAAGAGTGAGCTGTTCAGCTTTGGTTTTGGCACTGCTTTAGCTGCGAATGGAAAGCCTTAAGCTTTCAGCAAGCTCCCTCTTTGCACGTTGATTGATTTTCGATTTCGGATTACATCTCCTCCGCGGCGGCCTCGCCCAGCCTGCTCCCGCCGTCCATCCTTCATGATCCTTCTCCCTTCCTGTTTTGTGCCCCATGCAGGCGCCTGCCGGGATTACTCTTCACCTGCAACCGGCGTTCAAAATTGTGCCAGGTCGAGTATAGCATAGTATAGCCAGGTCAGATATTTGGAGTTTCATAGAATACGGGACCCGAGTGTGCTGTGCTGTCAAAACAAAGGACGTGCCACCGGGATGGAAGCCAAACGACGGGACTGGAGAAGAGACGCTCGTACGAAGATACCCATGCTCGCAGAGACCAACTTGCAGAAACGACAGGCTGCTGAAAGGTACATGTCCTCGCTTCCTAGCTCGCTGCCTGGAGAGCTCAGGCAAATCGTTGTCTTTAGCGGTGATCCGGATAACACACTTGGCTAGCATCGCTGGTGCAGCTGGTGTCGTCCTGATTAGTTGGGCACGAGAGTCATGTTGGCGATTTCATCATTCACCTGAAGATGCATGGTGCGGACAGGCATCCGGACTCCATCCTGCAAAAGCTTGGGCAGCACGTCAGCAGCGCCGGTGCCAGCACATGTAGACTGTTGCCGTAGGCATGCGCACCTCGCAGTCTGTGCTTGGAAACATACGACATCATCCCGTCAGGTGCAACGATTTGGATGCAGTGACAACATTTTCCGATTCCTGCCAGCATTAGCTGCAGCTTGGTAATCGACAGCTTGGCAGACCATGGAACGGAGTGTCCAGTGCCTCGCAAGTTCGTTATAGCTCACTGTGTTGTCAGTCATACCAACTTTTTGAAGGCCGCATGGCTTCTGCATAGTTCTGGGAAGCCACTTGACCTGCTTCTCACCCTCCATTTTGAGTATGTTACATTCCATTAGGATCCAGTCGAATGCTGCAAGCTGTCTGTGCAGCCTAGAAATCCTGGCTGCCGGGTGACCAAGTGGCTGGATTTACGAATTTCGATCCAGACCATGGTGCAGACCGTAGCGACCGTAGAATGGACAGAAGACATCCGGAGCATCCTCATGCTGCGAAGACCGAAACTCGTCGTATCTGAAGTTGCCATACTTGAGATGGAGCGTCAACAGCTCTTGAGGGCGCCAGCTGTCAACGCGTGCATCGGAGAAGCTTTGCTCCCCTGCTCTGCACACGTCTCATCGGGAACCGCACTTGCAGCAATGGTCTTGCTGCGTGTCAACTGGTATTAAGCAGCCTGTAACTGTAACAATGGCTACTGTCCATATGAAATGCTCCGGAGGGAAAATTCCTATTGGGGCAGATCGCATCCAATTGTGCGCCTTGCTGCGGATTGGATCGAGCCCATGGACAAGGCAATGGCCACGGCAAGTGGTTGGGCGGCAGAACATTCGCGTGCAAAAGTCTAGCAGGCTACCACTATCTACGTGGAGCCATGGCCAAGCCCAGCTCTTGATTTACATGCTCAACAACCGCTCAACTGCACTCTCTCTCTCTCTCTCCCTCTCCTCTCTCTCTCACACACGGCGAAATGCAGTCAACCTTGGCCCTTCGGCCGCTTCGTATGCTGCTTAGCATTTCGGTTTTGGCGGGCACCGCCATACATGTATCGCATGACAAAATCAGGATGCTGTCTGCTCATGGCATTGCAGATGTCCCGAAAGACCTGCAACGCGCAAGGGTTCTCCGTAATTGGAAGACAACTGCATCCCAGAATCAGATGAGACAAAGCCTCCGCCATGCATCAAGGAGTCAGTCTTCTGTGCCCTTAGACTTGCTGATGGCCAGCGTACAGTGGCGCTTACAGCTTAAGCCTACCATGAATTAGCAAAGCATTGCACCAAGATCATCGAGGCTGAAGGGGTCAACAGAACAGATGGAGTGTCTACACACTGCACCCTGCCCGGCCCAGACGCCTGCAAGTGCCTGGTGCGCAATGTGTCGAAGGCCACCACCACTGGCACCAGGTTGGTGTCCTGCGCCTCTTCGCTTCGTTCGGCCAGCTCCTCTGTGGTCCCATCCCCAAACAGCGGAAGACCATACCAGAAGCACGCCACTATAGGAGCACGAAATCACGACCGCAGGGCCGTTTGTTCATGTTTGCTCGCTATGCCTGGCAAAATACAAGGTGCAACTCGTTGCCACCTGTGTTTTTCCAGCATTTTCACCGCTTTTTGGAAACATTCTGCGCTCGACATCTGTCTCCATGTCTCCAGTTGCATTCGTAAACACCAATTTGGAGGCCTCAGGAGCCTGCGGGAAGTAGTCGACGCACTACTGATGTACTCGAACACACCAGTTTGAATCAGCGCGCTGCAAGAGCACTCTGCGTGCATCTGCACTCGAAAAGTTTGGCGGGTCTGAGCTCCAGCAGCTTCGGGGCAGACCACCAGAAACCACCAGGCCAAGAGACCACCGGGAGACCATCCAGAAAACATCAGGGCCACCCACGACAAGCACTGCAACCACGTTGAGGACACAAGGAGACCACCAACAGGCCACCCAGAGATGACCAGGAGACACCACAAGACCACCGCGGAACCACCAGAGAACACCAAGAGACCACCAAGCACCCACGCCCTTTCTTGAAATACTGGCGGGATGCAGGAACAGTGCTGAGCGCAGTAGAATCGCTTTTGTCCAAGTACTGGCGACTCGAGAAGCAGTGCGAAAGTGCACTCCCCAATGTACCGGCGCGTTTCGGGAGCAGCCGACTTATGCTTCCTCCATCATCCAGAGGAACAAAAACCCGAAATGGCATCCCCCAAAGGTTTTTCCAAGCACAATGCATCCCGGTCCCGGGCGCGCGCAGCAGGCGAATCCTGTGTAATCTGTAAATAGTGTAAATAATAGGACAAACTATGCCCCGCACTACAGCTGGAGACGCGCGGCGCGAGCATACCGTGTAAATAGTAGGCCGTGGGGATCTGACATGGCCATGTCAGTCTATAAGTCTCTTAATTTACTTTGAAAGCAAGAACCCCGCAGTGTGAGCACGCACTGTTTGGGGAATCAGAAAAGTCAAGCAAGGTCTAGAAAGCACAACCGCGCGCCTGCACGAGGCTGATAATGAACCACTTGGCACAGAAGTCCTCGCGCTGAAAAGTGCTCGAAAGGTGCAGTAGATATCCGCATTTCTGCTGAAATGCGTTACAGATGCCCCCCTCCTTGCATGGAATGTACGTCAGCGACACCACTGCGGAGACTAGGACTTTGATCGTCCAGGCCTGTACGGCAACAGCATCTAGAGGCTTCTGCCTTTCCGTGAGGAAAGCGATGGCTGAGAGTGTGCCTTCGGCCTGCGATGAAGGAAGGAGCTCGCGGCTGCCTGCACCAACTCCTGCATGGTTGGTAACATCAGTTCTGAAAACTAGGTCTCCATTTCCCTGCAGCGCCCAGCCCCGACCTGGATGGTGTCGCCCATGTCTTCAGCCATCGTCGGCTGTCGTTTGCAAAGCTCCGCGAAGCTCCACAAGAGGTTCGTGAGTTCATAGCACTGGCACTCCTCTGCCCGGGTCGGGACAAGCAATGCAAGCTGCAGGGCAGTGCACACTCCAAGGCGCTCAAAGTGTGCAGTCTTTTAACGTGCTGAGCCTGGAGATCTCTTGCAGCCACTCGGGCCAGGACTGTGAAGAGGCTCGGCCGGAAGAACCGGAGCACAGCGCAAGACCAGGTGACGATCGTGCAGCAATTGCTAGGCATGCTGTCCGCTTGGCCATGTAACTCCAGCTGGGCCTGGACATGAGCGAGACTTAGCTGACGCAAACTCCACATGCGGTGCCACAACTGGCTTGCAATGTGGCGTGTTCAGATCAGTGATCCTTGGGGCATGCTCTCGTTCCTGAATGCACCTTGCAGGGGGCCCCTGTATCCAGCCTTTCAAACAGCCTCAAGTCAACAGTCCGTCGCTTGTCTTTCTCGGTAGTCCTCTCCTCCTTCACTACCTTCGAAGTCACTGTCTAGCCGTTTAGCCTAGCCCCGCTGCGGCGACCTGCAAGCTCGTCTGGCACTTGGCTGGGCATGGGCTGGTCTCGATCCTTTCTTCGCTAACAAACAAATCCGCAGCATCCTATTGACATGCTTCTGCTACGCACGGAATACCTTCCACCGTCCCGTCTCAAACACGCAACACTCGCAATACACACAGTGCAAGAAAGCATGCTTGGAGAGTGCTCCAACGTGAGTAGATCCTGCACAAGCAGCACTCTGCCTTGTGCTCGGCCACCTGCAACGCCGATTGATTTTGGGGAAGCATTGCTCACTCACGAAACACCGTCGCCTCGAGCATGAGAAGGAAAATCGGATCCTCGGCGCGGGTGTTGAGTGGACAGCAAAGATGGAATTGCACAAGGAAGCGCTGAAACTGTTGCCTGTCTCAGTGCCTAGGCTCCGTCTTGACACGATTCGCTTTTGCTTTGGAGCCTTCGCATGCCCGAGCCAGGCGGTGGACCGCAGTCGACAGGTTGACACTGTTCAGATGGTGCAGATGAACTGCGGCGACTCGAAGTACCTGCCACCATGTATGCACAGCCTAGTGGAGACGTCTGGTCTATGGAGTCAGGAGCAGAGCGAGCGCCAGTCGTCGACTCACGAGGCCTCAGAGACGGGATCTTCGTCCTCAGACTTGGCGGCCGTCGTGAGGTCCTGCCAGGGCTCGGGCATCTGGAATGCTAGGACTTACTAGGATGCCTGAACCCCGGTCCTTGTTGATCCGCTTCTGCAGTGACACATCATCATGGCTTGTTCCAAATGACGCTGGCGCCGGCATCTGCTGCGCAGTCGAGGCACCGAAGCCATGCACTTCCGCTGCCAAGCCCTTGCCGGCAAAGCCAGCAAAAACATCGTTCGTAACCGTCGTAACATCTGTACATGCTGGCGCAGCAGGGCCTGATACGATGCACGTGCGGTTTGGCTGTCTGCCCATGCCTGATTCTTGCTGGAGTGCTGGGCCTGCATCACCCACGAAATCCCAGCCGGGAGGAACTGGATATCCGGCCGGGTGGCGTACCTCCGAGCGGCTCCAATTCTCGGCGTTATGGCTGTAAGCTGGAGAGCACGTTTCGATGCTCCAGGTATCCGCTGGGCAATCTGTGGTTTGCGACCCTGTCGACTCACTCGGCGAAGATTCCAATCCACATGCGTGACGCGAGGGGTGCATGCCCGGCATCCTGAAGATTTTCATCTTCGGCCGATCTATACAACATACATTGAGCCAAACCTCTGGCATGGAAGCAAATGCCCACAATGGCACCAAGTCTACGGGACTACGTGCCCGTGGATACAGTGCCACCCGATGCTGGCTTCGGGACAGCTTTTCCACTCCAGGCACTGCTGAAAGCGAAACCACTTCCCCGGCCTGAAGTCGCCAGGCCATGATTGCAAGAACGATCCCCCTCCTTTTCTCGTGGCCTAACCCTGCCCTTACCCTGCTTTGTTGTTCATAGATTCACAACGCATGTGCGAGATGCAGCCGAACGACAGGAAGCGAGTGTTGCTCCGATATCAGTGCCCACTTGCGCCGCTCTTTTTATGGTAGATGGTGATGTGGTCAAATGCGGGCTGTCGGAGCTGCTCATCATTTTGCTTATTAGGGGTTCCGCGGCGTCCTATGCCGGTAGATCTCCAAACCCAAGTCACTCCAAGTCCATCCCTGTTGCCATGTCCAAGTGGCAAAAGTGATGGGGCTCCAGTTGGTCCTGGCATCGCAGTTATGAGAGCTCTGCAACCGGATGCTCTGGCTGAGCGACTGGGAGCGCACAACGAGGTTACGACCTTGTAGGAGGTTTCAGGACAAAGTGCGGCACGCCCGCAGCAGCCTGGCGGCTCCATCTTCACCGCCGGCACTTCCGGTCAAGCTTGCTTGCAGGTTCATGGCTGCAGAACAAGGTCGACCGTGTGCAAGAAGGTCTTGATTCATCAGCAGTTGGGCGGCCTTCCAAGCTAAAGGTTTTAGCTTCCTACTGTCCTACTGGCACTCTTTTGAAGATTGAATGTTCTTGTTCCAAAGCCATCCTCGTGCACAACAGGGACATGGCAGGGAAGCACATGTGAGCGTGAGCCTCAAAAGATATGTCGAAAGAGTTAGTAGGCCTCGGAAAATCATCGTAGAATCAGGAGAGAGTCCTTCGAACCAAGGCCTGTCCCAAATCTCATGCAAGCAATCCCATAAATTCGACACCCCGCACACCCCTGCAGTCAGCCACAAGAGCTGCAACACTGATCAGCACACCAAAGGGGTTACAGCACTCGATGGACTTCGAAGTTGCTTTTGTTGCCTTGGAAGGCTTGCCAGGTCCCGGGTTCAAGATTCAAGCGCTCTTCTTGCTTCGCTGGTATGTCCTGAACCCCCAAAGCCACCTCAGGTCTCGTTGCAACTCGAAACACATGCGCAATGCTATCATTGTAGTCCTTCTTCTTATTGTGTGTCTGCTGTTCTAACTAACATAATCAGTCTCGTTCCTGTTGTCGTTGTCAGTGTCAGTATCAGCGTATGGATATGTTTAGTGTTCTTACTGTGATGACAATTATTATCAGTGCTATTGGCATTGCTCTTGCCAGTGCGATTGATCATGATGGCTCTCACTGTTGTCAGCTCTCCGTCTCGCTCTTCCTCTATCTCTCCGGCTTCGCTGTTCTCATTACAGAACATGCAAGCGTTGCTATTCTTATCGTCATATAGCAACTCCTATTGTGTGGTGATGATAATGAGAACAAACCCTGCAGAATTCGGCTGTAGTTAAGACGGCGCGGTGACCATTGTCATTGATGTAACTTTGCATTGTTCATGCAGCATTCTTTAGAACTGCCAGGGTTGTGATTTTCTTCGCGCGCCCGCTGGCCATTGGCTCAGAGTGCACAGGTCCACTTCAAAGGCCCGAGTGTAGGGATAGGGCCTTTAAGGTTCAAGCTGCAAGCGGTTGCAAAGTTTCGGGCCTTGCTGCAGGAGTTTGGGTCAAGGCTCTGAGTCTGATTGAACCTGATAGAGTTCCCGAACAAGGTGCCGGCAAGACGGCCGTCCCCAACGGACCCATGGGCTGCTTCGACATTCAGAAGCAACAGTTGCACAGGGAGTGTTCCCAACCAGTGTGTTGATACAGTTGCTGTTCCAATCTTAACTTCCCAGTGTTTGGGGCCTAGGGCTTAGCTATGCTTTGCGCGTAGCTTCAGAGCATTGTCGAGTTTAAGGATTTTACAGCTGAGTTCAGAACAACCCCACATGAGACTCTCTAAGAGGCTGTCTTAACCTCCATGGATGGCGCTGGCATAAGGACGGAAGGCCTCTCGGCAGTTGACCACAAACAGACACCGCTAACATCCTGAGCTCCATCGGCATAAATTCCTACAGCAAACCGATGCCCTGCGTTCAGCGCAAGACATCTGTGCTCGCCGCGATCTGGCGGGCAGTGCGCCCAGACTGCCGCAGGAGCCATCCGTCATGATCAGAAACTCCATACATGTCGCCAAGGGCTTCGGCTCAAGCTTCCGGTTCCATCGCATTCGAAGACAATAACTCCGATCCCCGAACCTCCACGGTGCCTCAATATGCGGAAATCGGCCTGCCCTACACAGTTTGCAATCAAGGTGTACGCTAACACTTCAGCTACTAAGAGCCGATAGAACTCGGAACGTCTCAGGTCTGCTGC
This sequence comes from Symbiodinium sp. CCMP2592, assembly GCA_905221615.1. Lineage (NCBI taxonomy): Eukaryota > Dinophyceae > Suessiales > Symbiodiniaceae > Symbiodinium > Symbiodinium sp. CCMP2592. Next base: position 56,385 of record CAJNDT010003768.1, read on the forward strand.
AGGTATACTTCCCTAGCTGGCTGCATCTAGACTCTAGACTCTATTCCACGGCCACTAGTACCAAAGGTTCTTCTACCAACCGACGATGATCCGATTAATCTTGAAAGCCTCAACACTTGCCCAGTTCCAATATGCTAGATGAGTGTTCCGCTCGGTCAAAGGCCCAACAACGACGAATTCCTCGATGCATGCTTCCTCTTCCAAGCTCACATTTTCCGGTGTTGGAGGTTCAGCAACTCAGCCATGTTCCAAGACTTCCGAAGATCTGCGGATTGTGTCTCATGACAAAGCCTACAGGCCTAGACCTAAACACCCAGGAGACGACTTAGTCTGAGTCCTTTGCATCTGTTCAGGAATCAAGACAAGTCAGCTCAAGCGCTTTCCCGCGCTGGAGCCATCCCTCCACTGCCTCACCCCATCTATACATCTTAAACTACAGGAACCAAAGGCTCATGTCCAAATTGGCTCACCGCCAATCATCGCAAGGAGAGGTACCACTACTTAACACAGCACTGACCACACAAAGCAAAAACACACGGCCGGAGCCCACGTGACAAACTTCCTTACCAATGCTACCGACAAATGTCGAAGATAATCCTGACTGAAGAGTTTTGGGGTGGATGGTTTTGGGCTTGCGGCTGGGGGCCCCCAACACTCAACGTCTGGCGCGGATACACAGCCTTGGTCACTGCGTCTCGCGGCTGGCATGCTCCGGGGGCCTGGGAGTTGAGATCCCATACGCACGAGACGAACTCTTCCCGCATCCAGACTCTGAAACATCTTCTTGATACAGAATTGATTGGGACTCACTGCTATGATGGAAGATCAAGGCGTTGAAGACTTCGGGATTGCAGGATTCAACCTCGAGGAATCAGAGTCTTCAGGAACTTGCTGGCCGGCTGTCCTGCTGGTTTGCTTGCTATCTCGCTTGCTCGCTTGCTTGCTCCGAAACCAGAGACGGATAAACATAAAAACCACAAGCCGTACCGATACTGTACACGAATACAACATTTGCACCGCCATCTGTGTCTCTGTCCATGGTGCGGCCGTTGTGTCTGTCAGCCTACCTGCCTCTGTCTAACTCTCCGTCTTCTGCTTCTCCGACAAGGCACGCCGTCGTCTCGGCTTTTCCGAAGCCCTTCTTCTTCGCCGTACCCGGCCTCAAACGAGGGAGCACTAAAAGCACCTTACTTGCAAGACCTGGTGCTGGCTGCAAGAGCACGGCAACATGATCGAACCTTCTTTTTTTGCAAGGTGCTTAAGGTCCAGCAACCTCCTATCAGCCCGGGACAAGACTCGTGGTTGACTTTCAATCTTACATAAGCCTACTCCGAAACCCGACATTAAATCCCCCCCTCTCAAGTCCGACCTGCCACCAGCACCGCGCTTGAGCTTGGGAGTTATGACCTCGGACATGCAGAAATTATATAAGGCTGCTGCTCCAGTCCCGTGGTTGAAACGTATTCGGACTTCGCCTGATGAGGCTCGTGGTGCCCAGCGTGAAACACAAGCGTGGACCCTGCGCCCTAAAATCATCTGCGCCAAGGCACCAATCACGCAAGCACGGCACATGCGAAAACACAGAGCAGTGAATGGAAACGGGTCCCAGCCATTTCGATCAGTGCATGTTCCGGATAAAATTCGCTCGCAGTGCCGTTGCACACGATACAAGGCTGAATTCAAAGAACTATCGAACTCATGACCTATCCAGAAAGCCAAATACCCCACAATGTGTAAACGTGACTCCTCACGCCGAGGATTTCCCGACGATGAGCAAGAGCAGATGGAACCCCAAGCGAAGCCGGAGATGCAAGGCAGGGGCGAGGGCTGAGGGATTGGTGGGTTTGGATTCCCAATTGGATCTCTGAATAGGGATGCTTAATGCACTTCTGTCCTGTCGGACTACTCCGGCAAGCCTTGAATCCTTATCGAGACGTTCCCGTACACTAGCCGAGGCAAGAGCCCCTGACCCCTAAACGCATTCTAATTCTGAGATTTCAGCATCGCTGAGGATCTCCACCTGAGAGACCAGCAAATCTATCCTGGGCAGGCGCGACGCGGCGATTCTATACTTCTATGATAAGCTGATGAAACAAGGAGTCTTCTGCAGTATTGAGGAAGTCTGTTAAGTTTGGAGAGATTCGTCTCCTGCATGGAGTCACCAGGATTTGCTGTTGAGCATAGCCTGTCTTAGGTCAGTTTGGTCACCTCAATGTGAGTCGCTTTTGCACAGCAGCGAAGGTAGGCCTAACATTGGTCCGGCAGAAACCACCGCCTTCACATACATCCCGCTGTTTCCAACTGCTTCAAGATAGTTTGTGGTTTCATAAGCCGAAGAACGGCGGATGTCACATGGCAAAGACAAGTAGTCTGCTCTGCATGTACGCCGATCCAAGCTGACCATACAAAGTAACAGCAGACCGACCGATCTCTGAGCAGCAATTGAGCACCGACACTTGCTGCTGTCAGCTTTCTTGTCAATCTCCGCAGTCAAGTCCTCCAGTTTAAACAAACGCTGGACCCGGACGTAAGCCCCGTAAGCTTCAAAACCCCGGATTTTCTCATCCTGCTCGCCCTCTCGAGAATCAGATGCCAGCTTCCAGATTAATTACACACATCGGGGCAGTGCTGCCGCCCACATACCTAGCAGGACCATCCTGGTAATCATCATACGTGCTTTTCCAAACCCTCGCGCACAACACGCTACGCTTTGCGCTGCCATGCTTCTTCACGCTAACAAATACGATCATCATGTCGAAGCCCATGTCAGTCAATGAGCACTCGACCGAACAATTTGCCGACTCTTGGTGCCCTCGCATGTGCAGCAGAGAGACCAGCAACGCCGAATAGTGTCAACCCCCGACTTGCACTTTCATGTGTATAGAGTTTTCGGGTGCGGGATGTAGGGTTCAAGAGTATCGGGACTACAATGACTAAAAATGCACCGTGCTCGGGGTCCCAGTACACTTCATGTATGCAGCAAGCGGTCCTAAGCATCTGGTTTTCAAAACTAACTTGGAAAGCGAAAGTGTTGCACACTCGGAACCTTTGCAGTTTCCGGGACTCCGGCATATGAACGATTTAAGTTGCATGTTTCATTTTGAAAACCTACAGCACCCAGGACACAAACCCTAAACCTTGGAGAACCTCTGGCTATTCAAACTGTTATGTTGGGAAGCGGTCCGTCCAATCCTGCATCCTCTGAGAAGCTCCATCCTTATGAATGCTACCTGCTGGGATCTATTTCACCACCCTGTCTACGATGCTCCAGCCGTGCAGCAACTCTCTATCCTGATGGTAATTGTTAGAACTGCAGTTTTTGTTTTATTTGCCTTGGTGATGGTGATGTTGCTGGCCATGTTCCCTGTGTATGTTTGTCAACCACGGCTAGACTAAACCCCAAGAGAACGTCCTCCACACTCCGCTGAAGTTCTTCGGCACTGACCTGGGAGTGAGTTGCTTCCAAGCTTGCGAGGCAGCAGCTACAGGGCAGGTGGTTTGGTGCTCTTTAAGGGACTGTGGAATACAAGCTTTCGCCGTCGTATTTCATGCTCCCAGGCTGAACTGGAAGGCCAGCAAGGTATCTGGACCTACAGTTTGCCCGGTTCGGGGTTTGCGTTTGCGTTGGAGACTGGAGATGGTCCAAACTTCTTGTGCCTTTGTGTTTGGATTTGGGCACGGATGCGTCTTCGGAGGCTACGACTCTTGTGTCAACTTGTGTGCGTGCCGCAGCTGGGACGGGCCGGCTCTCTGCTTTCTGTAGTGAGGCATCTGCTAAGGATTGACCACGCACGTCCGTCTGCATTGTCTTGCTCGATATGTCTTGATTCTTCCGTCTTCGTGATCCGGCCCTTATTTTACGTCTGAACTACTCTAGCCATGCTCATGCAAGAAGGCCCAGCCTGCCCAAACAGATCAAGAGCGATGCGTCCAGCCATATATACGACAGGCCAAACGCCTTCCCATGACGTCAAAAACCACCCAAGCCCCAAGCCCAACATAACGCAACCGTCAGCCTTTCAGCCTCTGGCACATCGGCCCACAGCTCGCGTCATTGCGCTGAACTTGGCCTGTACAGCCTCGGACTCCTGAATCACGAAAAACCCCTACGAGACTTGGGGTCGAAGGTTGTTAGGGCTGTAGAAATTTAGGATACGGCTTTTCGAAGATGTTCGGGCTCAGGATTTGCTGATCTTGCTGTTTGTTGCCACCTGCCTGACCTCCACGCAGGGAATGCATTCGCAGGGTCTGAACCCTTCGGGTTGGCAACCCCTCAAAGTCCTGTCTCAGGCTTTGCAGGGCCAACTCTACAAGGTCTGGGATTTCTTTCCGCCTCGGGGTTAGGGCTCTAGTGTCGGGAAATCTGCAACACATGTAATTGTAATGTCTTACAAATAAATGCCATTAAGGGTTATTATGAACCCTAACCCCTGAACGACGAGTCGCAGGGAACCCTGACGTGGCTCTTTCGGCACCTCTCTCCAACCCGAGATTCCTTCCCGAGCTTCTTCCCTCCGTGCTTCTTGGTGTGAGTCTCTACAAAGCGGGCATTAAGATGTACTGCAGTGCACGCTCTCGCAACTCGGACAAGCCAGTGAAGGTCTTTCGGCACGACTGCGCAGTCAGGAGCTGAAAAATCCGAGGCCCAATCACCAGTACTGCAGTTTAGGGTTTCGGCTTTGGTGCAACAGGTGTGTCGAAGCCATTTAGGCAAGAAAACATCGAATTTCATCTCACCGTGTGTGCATAAGGTTTACTAGAACCTACTCCACACTAAGCGCCGGAGTGCTCAGAACGCCAGACCAGCATTTCAGAATTCATTTTAAATCATACATCACCGCACAACTGAGCCTTAAGCCATGCACCAATCCAAACGCAAGCCTACGGGGGTCAGTCTCGCAGGCAGCATGCCTACCAACAAAAACAAAACACAAACACACGCACACACACACACACACACACACACACACACCCACACACCCACACACCAACCGAGCATGAGTTCACAGTTACCCCAAACACTCCAAACCTCGTGTCCCTATCCCCAAACCCTCAACTCCACTAAACTCATCTTTCATTATCCACCTTTGAAGGGCTCCTTCCACGAAGTGTCCCCCCCCTCAACCTTTCCGCTCCCCCGCTCCTTCGTGGAGGACTCTTTGCTTTCGGCCTCCAGGGCTTCGATTCCGATAGCTGTTTGCTCGGCTCGGGTCTTGGGATTTTGGGACTCAAAGTCCCCAGCTGCTGCCTTGGAAAGCGGCCAAATTGGCTTTTCTTATGCGTCAGCACAACTCTGAATTTGTTCTCTGTCGCCATCCCTTCGGATTCGGCAGCGAAGGATTGCCCGTTGAGTTGCAAAGGATTTGCCGGCCGAATAAGGCTTTGCCACATCTGACTTGCAACGTATCGGTTGTCTTCACTTGTCGGGCATATGGGGTTGCATGAAAAGACAATCAGACTGGAACGTTTGGAGTCAGTGCAATTGGACATCGAGGTCTATGTCGCGCCTGACCTGAAAAATCAGGGCGAGCATCGCCATGTTGTCTTGAATTTTACTACTGACATCGTTGATGTGATAAGACTCTCGTTTGTGCAACTGTCGCCGCCATTACTGCCTTGCGTGATTCTTGCTCGAGCTATCGCAGCAAGTGTCCGAGCTTCAGACCAAGATTGGACCAGGGCTGCGCTTAGAGTTCAGTCAGCCGGCTCGGACAACTTGGAAGGCTGACATGCTGGTTTAGAGTCTTAGAGCCGTGGCTCCAAGTCGCTCAGCTGCTGGACGGCTCAACCCTCAGACCATACAACTCAAGAACAGAAGCTCGCAAGCCATCAACCTCAGTCCCCCAAGCCCACTCCAGGCCTCAACCTCCTCTCAAAGGACAGCTGACCCACAGGTGTGCCCCCTGAAACTCCCAAGTTAAAACACGAAACCCAATCAACATACCGAAAATGAGGCTGCAGCAAATCCAAGCACGAACCGAAGAAGCCCTCACAAAAGCGTGCAGCAAAGCGACTGCCGAACCATTCAGTGCGTTCACCTGGTGGGTTGTTGTGCCACTGAAAGTCGAAAGAGGTAGTTATTAGGTAAAATAGTTGCTACAAGAGACCCTTGATAAGCATGGGAATGATGGATGGTAGATCTGAGCCCTCCTGAACTTTGGTCCACAGCCGTACTTCTTCGTGTTACCAAGGGTCGGTCGCCAAGCATCGGGATACCCATTGCAAATCGAAATCCCAAACACCGTTTCGTTCCTACAGTACTACTATGGTTAACTCGGCATCCGACCCATCATGTCGGGTCTTGACGGAGACCGAAGCGCAGGCAAGGCATACAACGGCTTGTGGGTTTTCCCTTTTTGATTAGGTTTCAAGGCTTACAGTGGCCCGTGCATCAAAACGAGTCATGTCTTGACAGTATTGACAAATGCCACGCCGCACGTGAAGTGGAGTCACAGGCTTTGTTCATGAGACTGGGTATTCCGAACGTAAAAGGCATGTGCAGACACGATTTACGGCAGGAGCTGAGACCAGGCAAGGACGCAGATCCGTGAAATATCTGCAAGCAAATCACAGCCTCTTGAACTCAGAGTCGCAGCGCCCCTTGAGCTCTAAACCGACGGCCTGATCACGAAAGCCTTGAAGCCTGGACTTTGAGTTTCAGCTCTGACTTTTGCCTCAGCCTGACCGCAGGCTCTGGCCTGCAGTTTCACTTGCTCCAGCTCGGCGAACTCTGCCTGACAAAAGCTCCGGAGAGGCAAATCGCAGGGCAATCTTGGAAGTGTCGCTAGCTTTTCTGCAGGAAGGAACGCCGTCGAAGCCTTTCGTCCACACACAACGACAACCGCGAGCTTACAGAAACTCTACTATTGATTCAGTAGAAGCACTGGGGGCGCCTTCTCAGTCATCGACGTCGTAAGCGTTCGGACCTGACGAAACACTGCATCCCAGGGATCTCATCACGAATTTATGACGGCTTCGATAATTAACGATGGTGTTGCTGTTGGAGTATGTGATGCTATATTTACATAGTGACTGCGAGGGGATATGTCTGCTATGTTGCGATGCTCTTCAAAAGCCTGTGGGCCGCCAATGCTTCCTTGCAGCAGCTCCACAAACGCAGAGTCTGACGAGTCTTTTGGTTTAGAGAATGCATGACGTTTTTAGCGCCAGAGTCCCATACTCAGCCTCTGTCACCCTCCCGGAGGCAAACAAACCTAAGAAGTCGACACCTCCGACCATGATTTGCAACCACAAAAAAGCTTGAGTGAGAACTGGATAACTAGTTTCGTATGGACCTTGACGTCCGGGAGTCTACGAAATAATATAGACTCTGATACCCTAGCCCCATGCTTAGGTTGATCGTCCGCTAAAACAACTCGCCAAAGCCCCGGTCCTCAAAGCCCAGCCTTGTCAAACCCCCCTGAAAAAGACTGAAGAACTCGGCCAAATGCCGAGAAGTGGCCCCAAAGACCGCGATGGATACTAGGTGGTTGATGCTGTTTAGCTTAAAAGTTGGAAGGTTGTTGGCTGATCCAAGAGTGGCTGACAGTCGGTGGGCTCCGTTGTGTAGTCGATCTGGAGACGTTGAAGAGGCCCAGCTGCCCACCACACGGTGTCAGCACCCTCCCACGTAAGTCGAGATGTGGGGGGAAGGGGCGGAAGGGGCCCGCGTCGTCGAAGTTTCCCGAACAGTGAAGGCTTCGAGAATTTCGAGTTCGTCCCCTCGAGGAAAACAAGAACACACGCACACGCACAAACACAAACAAACACACATACACACACACACACACACACTCAAGTCACAAACAAAGGTATCATATAGCTCTATAACGTAAATGTACATCGAAAAGCCTGAAGCTATGAGAACCCCAAACACACCAAAGACAATAACGACACCTTGTCAAAACTTAATGTGCGCCTTGCTCATGAGCTGCTCAACCAGGGAGCTGTCGACCTGGCAATGGATCCTAGCCTTTTGGTGAATTTTGTTGCGACCGGAAATGAAGATATTCAGCAAAAAGCAACCAGTTGGGAAGCCATTCGTATAAAGTCAGATACAATCGTGTAGGGAGCAACATCATCTTCTTCACTTCTGCCACATACTATTTCAGGGTTCTTGCTGCCGGTGTCGTACTACTCTGCACGAGCAATACAATATTCTCACAAAAGCAGAGAGGGATGTTGGCCGCTCAACCAACGACACAAAAGCTTGCAAGCAGAAGTCATAAATCCCTGACCGTTCGGACTTCTTTCCCAACTGCTTTCGCAACGGTGGCGTAGTCTGCGATATTCGGGCTTCCTTCGAAGTCCGTTCGATCCGCATTTCGTACAGAAATGTTTTTCGATGTCTAAAGGACCGACCGATCCCCGTCGGTCCTACAAAGCAGGGGAAAATCGTAGACAACTGGGTGGGTCGGGAGGGAAAGCACATTTTTCAAGACCAGATCTTTCACCAACATGGCCACGGACATTAAAATGTTCGTGTCAATCGACATGCGCAGATCCTCGTGTGTCGATGAATGTAGGCAAGAAAAACAAGGTTGTCATTTCGCACACCGATGTGCTACACAACAGTCTGGAAAACACCGCAGCAATTTGTAGTCTTGCATCACATTATAAGCGGGAGTCTATGGGTTCGTGTACAGTCATCAAACCATCTATCGTTGCGACTACTCTGAGTTACAGGTAGTGCGCCTTGCTCATGCTTTAATACCAGAACCGGGCTTAACGGCAACGGGCATGTACAAAGTGCTCACTCCAGCAAAAAAACACTAGCTTTTTTCCGCGTGTGTTGGAATGAATTCCGGAACTCCAAGACTCGGTGTCCAAAGGTTTTGGAATGTTTGCAAGTTCTGGAACTCTGGACTTCTTTGGGTTTTAAACCCGTACTGAGGCCGATGCGTTCGACCGGAGAGAGCGTTCTCCGAACAACTCACAGCAACAAAAATGCCATCGAGAGACGCATCAAACTTGAGATCTCGCATTCCCAGAACATATACCCAAACTGTCTTCCATCTCTGTCCCTCTCTCTCTCTCTCTCGTTTGTGTTGAGAGATTTGCTTTTGACAGAAGAGTGTCCAGAAGGGTTGTCAGAGAAGTTTAGAGTTTAGAGGAGGATGTGTAGCATGGCTTTCAAAAGGGTTTATGGGAGGGCAGGGCATCTAGCTTATAGACTGGTTGATAGAAGGGCTCGTACGGTAAAAGGGGTTTATAGAAGTGCGCTTTCGGAGCACTTTCTAGTTGGATTTTTCTTTCTACATGCATACATACTTGCGTTTCTCTCACATAGAGGAAGATGGATGCTTCATGCCGACTGACGACAAGTAGCAATTGTCCAACTTGCATGCGAAATAAGGTCTGGCCGTCTTGATGCTCCAATCCAGAATTCGGGCACGCAGCAACGGTCAAACCCGAGCATGGTGTAGTGATCTCGACATTGATGATGCCACAGTTAGGATGAAAACGACCAGTCCTGCGAAGGCAGCAGGCCCATGCACAATGTGAAACATGCTGCGTAAACATGCAAGTGATATCCTGCTGCTCGTGCCTGCAGGGAAGGTTCAGTGCTATGCCGGTGAGTGACACGGTTTGAATACAACTGCGGGCACGCAAGGGCAAGGAACTAGACTACAACAGCAAACCATGGCACATCCGTTCGATCGGTCACTGTTGCTGAGACGAAATGTACTTGGGAACGCCTGTCGGGAATAATAGTGCCCTGTTCTTTGGACGCCGGCTGCCGTGAGGCGCGGAGCCAAGCTCAGCTCGTACGAACCTGGCAGCTTCGCTGACGATCTCGTCGTGGAGGGATGCATAACTTTTGAAATCTCGCGGTTTCTCGGAGCTGGATGCCATTCCTGAAGATGAGTGGTGCATCCTTGTCAGCGACGGCCCGAATGCCCAAACGCCCCAGGAAGTAAGCCAGATTCCATGTGAATCCCTGAATGTTTACCGTGCTGACAACGACATCCCAGACATGGTCCCTGTTCTGCCTCACCACGGGACTGTAGACTTTTTGGCAGCAGAATGGTCAAGGAAATTGATGAAAGCAAGCTCGACGTTGCAGTCTGCGCGCTTATCGAAGGGAACATAGAGAAAATCTATCTGGCTGAGCTTGATCTTGTTCTCCTGCAGCAATTCCAAGATCCTCTGTCAGTCCCAATCTTCCGGCAAACGCCGCATCATCAGCGTTGTAGCCCCATGTTCCAGCCCACTTCTCTTCAAGGGACAGCGCATGTCCGAAGAAAGCTGCTACAACGTTGTCTGAACCCCTGCCCTGCACCCTACAGTAAACCCTGCAATCCTAGCGGCCTTAATAATTAGAATGGTGTTTTAGTATGTAATCTGGCTTCAGACTCCTCTAGTAACTTCCCTAAACTCTAAACATTCAACTTGGCCTACGAGCTGCTCTCGAAAGCGCAACTGGACGAGCTGAACCTCGCATGCGAGGATCCCTTAACGGTTCTTGAAGAACCCCAGAAGAATACTTTTAGTTCCAGAGGTGTAGGGTCTGTGGTCCTGCGGATCAACGGCCGATCGATTCGAGCCAGGATTCTACGGTTATGAGCTACGAATTTACAACGCAGGATTTTAGCTTTGCCTAGGAAGAGCCGGAGAGTGAAAGCTCGAAAAGCTAAGCATTTATTTGAGCAATGGGCGATTCTGCTTGTATTTTGTTGGTGGGCTTAACTCGAGCTATGGCATCTCATGCATTCAGCGAGTTTCGGCCTGAAGCCACAAGAGAAACAAATATCCTGGGCTAGCGGCCTAAAGAAGTAGAATCCAGTTGTAAAGTACTTTGCGGTAGCCCGGGGGTCGTGAAGATATTGTCTCAAAGTTGCACAGGCCAGTTTCGGGCCCCAACCCAGAACCAAAGACACACTCATCCAGGGCGGCACTCAGAATCCTAGCTTGAGGGGGTTCGGGCTTCTTCGCCTCAAGTAGAGCTTGGACACCTTACGCCCTGAAGACATGTGAGCATCTGAACACACGATCCCTGGCTCAGAAAGATCCTACCAACCGCCCTACAAGCAAACGCACCTTTGTGACCTGGTGCTCCTGCGGACTTGTGCGTGACGGGCGAGAATTTAGTGCGCGACGGGCGAGAATTTATACAACCGATCAAAAATGAACTGCTCAGGAACAGTCATTTGTGGAGGAAGCTTGGAATTCCAAGCTTCGAGGCAGAATAAGATAGCCTGACAGTACTTTACTTGCGATGGTCGGCTTCACGAGTTAGGTTTAGCGGGTTCAAAGGCTGACCACGCCAACATCTCGATACATGCAACCGACGATTACATGGCCTGAGACTGACGTGCAGAATCAATCAATTGCTCTTCCAGGCTGCTTGACACCCGGGACGGATCTGGTAAGCCAGCGAACCACAGAGAGGCATAGAGGGAAAGATAGGGTGGTTGTCGAGCTCCCGCTGCGTCAACTCTAACTCTCTCCCCGAAGTCAGCCCTGCCATGCAAGTCTACCCTTCGCAACCTCCATGCCCGAGCCACAGCCGGATGAACCGACTCCAATTCATCAAGTGGCATGTGCGAACAAACTGAAGCATTCAAAAAGAGGCCGACGCAATGCAGACTCCTCCAAGCGCTTCCGCAACGGCTCCAGGTCCGACTTTTCCTTACATTTCCATGCCATCGCTTGGTCTAAAGCTGTTGAGGGGACTTCGGAGCTTAGGGTCATTTATGCAGAGAAAGTTTTGGTTTAAGATTGTAAACAGATGTTATAAAGGCTGCTTCCATCTCTTGGCCAATCTCCTTCGGCAGAGAATTTGGAGGGGTTGCAGCTGTGCTGCTACTGGGGACTGTTGCTTCACTGTCATACGGAGAACCTCAATCCCTCGCACAACCTCTTTTCACAGTACCAAGGAGGGGCTTATGATGAGTTGCGGTTCGGGAGCGTGGTGCTTGTTATGTGTTCGGTGGCACCGCCAGGGCAGGCTCGGTGCAAGGTCGGCTCTATTCACCAACCGACTATGGGTCGTTTTCGAGTTTCTTCATCTTTTGACACTCCACCTTGACTCGATACACATCGCCCATCACAGATTGGGATTCACAGGATTCGGCGATGTGTCCCTCGTCGTAGGGCCAGAGTACCGGTTTGACATTCACACATGTGACGGCGTGGACTCAAACTCGTCCGTTGACCTCGCATATCAAACCCTGAGAGCAGCGCAGTTTTGGTGTGCAGCAGGTTCCCTACATTTCCTTCCGGATCAATGCTCTCAAACCATGAACTTTAAGACCCGAAGGCACTAAAACTTCAAGCCCCACTACCTCACCCCCCCCCCCCCCCCACAAAAAAAAATCAAATGAAATGAAGACCCTCCACCCCTAAGCCCCTACAGCCTACAACATGTAAGCCTTGAACCCCAAAAGCCCTCCCAGGCAGCCGAGGATCGGCTTTGGGATCCATGGCGTTCGCCAGCTCCTCAAAGCAAGGCAACTGCCAACCCTGAACCAAGATGTGAGCCACTTGAAACCTGTCTCGGAACCCCTTACGTAACCTGGCGGATTTCCAGATTTCGTCGAATGTTCTGTTGTTGGACAGCCTGCGCCACACTCTTCTCGTCATGATACAGACTAGATTTATGTAGTAATTATTTTGCATCCGGAAGCCCGCATCATAGAAGCGGTCTTTTGTACAGCCGAGGCTCTGGTAAACTTGTTTCTAGTTTGGGCAGATCGCGCGGTCGGCGCACTATATTTGGGGACTTACGGCTTGCAGGTGGTGGTACAACTGCCCTCTACTAGGTCACAGGTCCTAAGTGGGGTAGGCAAATTTGCGGAGCTTGGCTGCATTCGGCTGTGCGGCCCTGCGCAAAACCAGATGCAAAGTCGCACGGCCCTTGAGAGAAAGACCGAGTGCATTCTTTCGAAGACGAGGCAAGCGATTGCAGCGTCGGTGGGGATGGACAGGATCTCTCCGTCGAGGACTAGACATACATGCCAGAGCACTAGACCGACAACAGCGAATCTGGAGCTTCGTCCTCTGCAAGGCGCCCAGGCCGCCCAAGTGCAATGTCAATGGCTTCAGCAACACCATCTTCCGTGCTCGGACTCACGACAATATCAGCAGCGGCCAAAGCCTTGGGCTTCCCGTCGCCCACAGCTATGCCCAAGCCTACCATTTCCAACATCTCGACGTCGTTCTCCGCGTCCCCGCAGGCCAAAGCGGAGTCCAGGCTCAAGCCAAGACCCTCGAGCAACTTCTTCACTCCGGTACCTGTGACCCCGAAGGTTTAGAAGCCTGACTTTTGAGTGGGTTTGTGTCTATAGGGTCCAGGTGAAGTCGTTGCTGTGCAACCCAGGCGGAAATATCTGAGGGGCATGAAGTTGCACGTCATTCTGTCTGCCCCACCTTTGTTTACCTCAGGAGGCAGTATCTCACATTGTCGAGGGCCACAGTCGAGAATCGCGACGCCGGTGCCTGAAGACAGTAGGAAGACTGAAGCGATGGGATGGGATCCTCCATCCGGACCCCTCCCTGTTATTAACAAAATCTCAACAGCCTGCACCCCCCAATAGATACTGAAGCCGTGTGCCTCGACGAGAAATCTGGGATCTCACCGGCCTCTAGGCTTGACTTTCGCACCCCGTGGCCTGCCAGCGACCTTTGAAATGAGTCTACAACGTCTGCCATTGCTGCCCAGCCATCCTCCTGGCTCGGGGTGACAAGGATGAGGGCTGGTAGGGTTTGGTTTCACTGGCTCACGGTTGATTTTCGCCTTACGGTGCTCGAGGGGATTTGCAAATGTCCGCCTCGGGAAGCGTGAAGAGAACAAACTTGTGCACGTCCTTCAGTGGTCTCAGCGTCGGAAGCAGTACCGTGTCCGGTTCCCCGGCACTTCTGATGAGGTCAGTAGCCCAAGTGGGGCCTTCCGGCGCTAGCCTTCCAGGTCGGGTGTGAGCGAACCCTGCATAAAGGCCCTACAGATAATAGAAGGCTGGACAGCTCCAAGCACTTTGCAAAGCTCGAGGACTAGGAATCCGAACCCGCTCTTGCGGCTTGCTGCATACTGATAAGGTCTAGCGGAGGGACTCCACATAGCGCAGGGATCCTTCCCACATAGTGGCAGCCAGCACCAAAATGCGGAGCCCGCCAAAACGCCCTCCAGAAGTCTGTTCTAGAACGGCTTCCACTGCAGCAGCAGGCAAGTTCGAGGCTGCAAGGATCTTCGGTGAAGGACCTGGGCCCGGCTCCAGCACGAGAGCTCCGTTGGCAAAGACGCCAGGTCCCAGAGGAACTTGGGCACAAAGCTCATCATACCAAGGGCCGGGGATTCGGCCAGTGGCTACACAAACGGCCAAGCCTTCATCGAATGCTTTCTGCAAAGCCTGCTGGTTTCTCTCCGAGATCTTTTTGTTTTTGCCGAAGGGCATTAGTGTCCCATCCACGTCCGTGATGACCTCGGGACTGGTCTCAAGAGATCTGCTCAGCACTGAAGGTCATGCAAAAGAGCTAGATAATTACTCTACAAGTTTTGCACCCTGGACCAGCAACCAAGGCAAGGACCGCCTTGCAGCGAAACGTGCGACTGATCTCCGATGTCATGGCCAAGGACGTCAAGGACCAAGCCAACGCGACCAAGAGAAACGAACGAGCTTCCTGAAATCGTCTCCGCAGTGGAGGGTGTGTGCGTGGCATCATGTGGAACCAAGCATAGTCGGTTCAACAAGCACATTCTGGAGAAGTGTTAAATGCTGCTGTCGCATGCGTTGGTCGGTATTTCTCTCAGTCATCTATTGTAGAATTCGACCCTGCGCGGTCTGGTGTGATGCCGCTGGACTTGTCAGGCCGCTTCTGGACCCGAGCGCACTTTCTTGAGGGCACTGATCCATGGTCACTTCTGTCGTCCTTGATCAAGCTGCGCACTCCCACATCCTAGGGACAAGGATTCAGACCGCAATCGACACCCGACACTGCGCAGTACAAGAACACCAAGCTGGGGTTTATCAACCCGTGACTGATAAACTTGTATGATTAAAGATCGTGAACTGCTTGGCTGGCCCCAACTCGTTGCTTGCCAAGAAGAGGCCTGCAGCTTCTCTTGGGCTTTCTGGAGCTCGTTGCGCTCGGCCTGCGCCCAAGAAAAAAGACGTGAATGTGAGTATGTCTGGGTGTCAGCTGCTAGATTTCAAATGCTCGCCCGAGAAGCCTGAAGATCAGCTCCAACTTGCAAGCCAAACCCCGGACAATTCGCCCGATCATCCCAAGCCTCTGAAGGACTTCTCCTATCGCACAAGAACTCGCCGTGCAAACAAACCTCTGAAGCGAGGGAAGCCACGAAGCTCCGCACGTCGAGAGCCACACTTTCTGAATTCCTGTGCAAGGCCTTCTAAGGCAACACCTGACGAAAGCTCAGGGTCGGACCAAGCATGCTCGTAACTAGGAAAGTTGGGTTTCTATGAACAACAGCATGCCCCCCCTGCACCTTGCCCTCCACACCTTCGCCGAGGACGATCACCTGTTCATAATGAAAGAGCAAGGGCCTGTCTAATACACTCTCCAAGTTATGGGGGCAACAGTCTTCAAGTTTTCTTCAATTTCTGGGATCACTGCCCAGTGTTACCTGTTACCGATGGCTACACACTGTGCCTAACCAGCTATGCAGCAGGTGCATGCAGGAATTCAGCGCGTTCGCAAAACCAACCCGGTCCTTTGGGTGGTCCCAAACATAGAAATAGAAGCTTTGCACAGGCGGCAACAGGGCAAGAGCTGGAGCTGTCAGGAAGAGCCATGCACGGGACAATTCACATGACGAGTTGTTCAATCAACCTGCCTGAACCCCTGCAGTCCGCCCGGCCCTGGCGCCAAGCAAGCCTTGATTTTACTAGCCACTTCGTCATTTGATACTCTCTTTGCCGCCTACTGCTTCAAAAAGACTTGTCCCTCTCATGCTAACTGTGGCCTGCTCCTCAAGCCTCCGCAAGGCCATGTCCTGACAGCCGTGTGGGTTGAGAGTCTAGCGCTAGTTTGTCGTGAGTGACGGATCTGGTAGTATGATACAATTCGCCGTCATGCCATGTAGGGGAATGCAGTGCAACATAAAGTCTTGCAGTGCAATGTCAATGTATGTGGACATGTCCATGTAGTGATGTAATGTGTATGTGTCTCGTTTCTGCCGTGTCTGTAGCTTAAGCCCGTAATGTGCAGTACAGGAGCCCAAAAGAAGGTGATATACGTAGTGTACTGTACTGTCACGTATGTGGTACCTGCATCTGGTGCCTGCCTACCTGCCTCTGTTTGTTTCTATGGTCCTATACATGTATGCATGCATGCATGGATGTTGGATGTAGGCGTGTGTACGTCGGTAGGACTTCGGTAGGTACGCAGGCAGGCAGGTATATACGCCTGTATGCACACATGCATGCATGCATGTATGTATACAGTTTTTACTTTCTACACGTATGTAGTGTTCAGACATGTCTGTAATTTTGGTCTGTCTGTCTGTCTTTCTTTCTGTCTCTGTTTGTCTCTGTATATAGGCATGTAAGCGTATGTCTGTCTCTCAGCGTGTTTGCTTGTCTGCCTGGCTGCCTCCCTCGTTCCCCGCCCGCCTGTCTGGATGTATGTATGTATGCACACATATCTATACATATATATATATATATGTATATGTATACACACCGCTTGGATAATCAGATGTTCTGGTTCGCAGTTTACTCTCCAGCGCAGTCTCGATATTCATTGTGCCCAGACTCCTCTATCTAGCCGTCTATCTGTCCATTTAGCTCTAGCTGACTCTAGCTAGTTTATCTATCTCGATCACACCGCACAAAGCCTTCGCCAATACGCAACTACAGCACAAAAAGCATAATTACATGAGAGCCTTCGGGCAAGAGGCAAAGACAACAGAAAACGAAATAAGACATTGAGATTGGTGGTACTTATCCGGTCGAGCAGAGCACCAAACCTCCAGACCCTCTCTCCACTTGCCCAGAACCCGAAGCCTTGAGCTAAAAGGCGGTGAAAGTAATGATATAACCCCTGAGCTAGAAGTTTAAACTAAGCCATCGGAACGCAACCCAAACCGAACACGCGGAGGCGTAAACCCGGAACTTACAAATCTGAAAGCTGCGGCGTGGTAACTAAACCCAAAGACTAACTACCCGAGACCGCCTCCGCCTTTCGCTCGATGCCCTGGAGCACCTCTCTTGGAAGGTTAGTGGGGGGCACTCCCGTCCATGGAAGAACTTCTGTAGGTGCGGCTTAGGAATCCAGATTCGGGACTCAAACCAGAAGCCCGGAAACCGATCCTTTCCTGGAGCTCTACAGCAAGGGCCGGCCCGTAGCAGAAGCCTTCCTGACCTTATCTGTTGATAAATGCAGCCATATATCATCCTGTACATGTAACCTGCGACACAGACACCCCTTATGAAACGCCCCCGAGGCCTGCAGAACAACCGAAACATGCCACCAACTTCAAGACCAAGGTGCTCAAAACAAAAAGCAGACGACCAATCAGAAACACGACGAACCACAACCACCACGAAAGGAGCTGACATTTCTCAAAGCTGGGCGCCCCATATCCTCATGAGTTCGAAAACTTCCTGAAACTTCTGAACCCTGTTGGGCCCCGTTTGCGACCCTTTTGTGGCCTTGCTCAGCCGCTCCTCGAGCTGATCCAGGCGCCCACTTGCAGCCTTGTTCTCGAGCTGCTCACCTCCCGACTCCCGGCTGTCTGGGTCTGGTCCTTCTTATTGGAGGGGGTTGGGGGGGGGGGGGGGGGTTGGGAGTTAGGACAGTTAGGGACATAAGCCCTAGAGTGCTTAAGTTCTTTTCGGGGTTTGGGTTGCTTTGTACGTTTCGCTCACTACAGGGTACCGACTCTCTCAGCTGGGACAACGGCGCGAAGTATCTGAGTCTAACTTTGGCCTTAAGCTTCGAGTTCCAGGTCTAGTTAAAAGCTTCTCCTTCTCTGAAACACTTGCTTCATGATTTTTGGTTGCAGGGGTCTTGGTATCTTTCGTATTTTGTATAGTCTATTGCGAGACGGGCTGACATGTCGGAAGGATATTCAGCGAGCAGAGTGGAAGATCGACGAGGGCTGCTCGCAAAGATGACTGCAACAGAAAACGCACTCAACACAAAGGCCACTCCATGAACACTTCAAAAACAAGCCACTCGAGGAAAAGTTCCCGCGGCCAGCAGGCTGCAGGGCTTTGGTGCAGAATTCTGCAAAGTTTGGAGTTGGGCCATATGGCTCTTCTTGGACGTCTTTTGCCTTTTGCCGAGCCAGCATCCCTGCCGTGGAAAGGCAAGGTGGCAGAGCCAGTGGGGAGCATACGGGTAAAATTACAGCGATAGCACAAGCCGAGTATTATAAATCTATGCTGAAGTTTTTCTGTCCCAACGAGACCCGATCTGTGAGAGAAGCCACCCTGCAATGCCCCCACACGATCATATAGACCTTCATGGAAAGCAGTGAGTCCATGTGAATCCCATCTAGCCTCAACTTCAGGCAGACTGTTCGCATGGTTGGGTCAGGACCCGGGCTTTCCAAACGGCTTTGTTCGGGATTAGGGCTCTATTTGTAGGGCATAGGCCGACAAAGCTGAGCGCTTTGGAAATCCGGGGATAAGTGCTCAGGGCATGAGGAGCGCTGCCCCGACAGGGCCTATTCTGGTGATCTTCTGCATCGCAGTGGTCATGAACCTCAGCCGCTGCTCTTTTGTGGAGCACACGAATCTGGATCATGGGCCGCTTGGCTTTGGGGTGTGAGCAGCTCCAACATTTAAATCTCGGCCCTAGCAAGCCAACACCATCAGGCTCGGGTCCCTACCGGACAGTCTGAACGACATACCAATTCCTTGCAGACGCTGAGGCCTCAACGAGAATCACACCACTAACTCTTTCACGGTGCAGCCTATTTCGAATGCAGATCTGCTACCGCCACCAATGCAGTATCATGCTATAATCATTGCAAGTGTCTTGAGTATCCCCATAAGGTTAATTCATAGTGAAAAAGGTTGTAGAGTATCCACTTCCTCAGAAGGCGTAACGCAGCCAATGTCACGATAGAGGGACTTACTCCCGCCACAGATCAGAGCTAGAAGTCTAACCAGCCTCTGACTGCCTTTCTGTACCAGGACCAAGTACCATACCAACACCATTCAGGCCAAACACCCAACCACAAAGAGTTCCTGTTCCCCAAAAGCACGTCGTCAGCCCAAGTCCCGTCTAAGCTGCTGACTCCGAGGTCTCGCGATCCTTTTATTCTTCTTGTTCGTCGGGGGTCGGGGGGGGGGGGGGGTTGGATACTGTGGTTTCAGGTTCATGATACTTAATGTTTCGTGCTCAGCGCTTCGGGTCTTGTCGCCAAAGTCGGTAACTCAATCCTACATAGAAAGCGTCTAGCTCTGAGTCTGCACTCCTCTCGGACGCGCCGTCGCAATTTAAAAAAGTGGGGGGAAACTCGGCTTATAGGCTTCAGTACAAGGCTGTTCTGCTATTCTTTCGCTTAAACACTCCTAGCAAGGCTTACTGACAGCGAGACCAGACGGGGAGCATTGTCCCAATTCACGTCTAGGGCTGTAGGTTTTCAGGGATTCCGGTGGAGGTTTCAGGGTGTAGTGTGGCTTCGGACGAGTAGGTCAGCTTGTCTTGGATTCCGGGCTGGAGATCCTTTGGGTTTACACATGTTTTA
The DNA here is from genome assembly GCA_905221615.1 of Symbiodinium sp. CCMP2592. Taxonomy (NCBI): domain Eukaryota; class Dinophyceae; order Suessiales; family Symbiodiniaceae; genus Symbiodinium; species Symbiodinium sp. CCMP2592. Next base: position 76,045 of record CAJNDT010003768.1, read on the forward strand.
AACTGTCAGTTGCAGTGCCGGGCGAGGACACGAAGAGAGAAGAGATGGGTCCTTACGATGAGGCCATATACGGACCCCCATATACAGGGACCCGGGTCCCGTTTGTCTGGGCTCTGAGGACTCAAAGTCCATTGCCAACGGCAGTTGGAGCTTTCAGCGTGCAAAGCGGAACTGACATGAAGAACATCGGGATCTTGGTGAGAGCGTGTTCTGGAAAGTTGCCTCCGGGCACGCTGCTCCTGGAATCATGTTGCTGCCTGACTTGTGCCGGCTTAACACCTGAGGCCACACCACCTATTGGCAGCTCTTCCCGGCGTTCCTAAACCTCCTCTAGACGGGTTATGCGCTGAACTATATCAATGAAGACTGTCACTGTAACCCGCAAGCCTTTGGGTTCCCGAGGGTCGCCGAGGCCGTGGCGAGCTGGTCCACCTTTTGCGCCAGGCCGTGACCCAAGCTCCCGAGCTGCGATCGCATCCTTGGCAAAAGGATCGAAAACTTCTATTCAGGCAAGGTAGGAAGTAGGGTGTGGTACTGACGCTCACACTCGGAAAAGCCAAAAGGGTCTAGGATTTATTTGAGTTGGGATTAGTATTTGGAGTACAAGCCGCGGGTGGAACATGGCAATCACATGATTTATGCTGGCTTTCCTCTGGTCCTAAGCTTGGATTGGGATCGAGGATAGGGATTTGCTTTTGCTTCACTCGTAAGGTGTGAGGTTGCCAGGCTTTGGACGTTTGCACTTTGGACACTCCGTGCGGGTTTCCGTGAAGGAAAGGTTGGGACCAAAGCTTTTTGTGTGAAGCAACGCTCTCTAAGTTTATCTCTCCCTCCCTTTCGGGTTGAAGGGCTCCTGGTAGCAGTATTGAACGGAATAACCTCGAATAGCTATTTGCTAGCGTTTTAACAGCAACATGGCTCCGTGTGGGAGAGTCCGTTGCTGTCTTCTTCAGTTCTTGCCTTCAGTCTCCAAGCATGCGGAAGACCAACCTCTTGGGCGCCCGCTGGCCAATATCTGCCTGCTCTGCCTTCAGGGCGAGAAGGTTTCGATGCTCGGCAACCTGCTGAAGGAGTCTGAAGTTGGTTGGTCTGAGTGATGCGTGTGAATGTTTGTGTGTGCGCGCGCGTTCAGAGATGACAAACAGATATATATATATATATATACATATACATATACATATACATATACATACACACACACAGGAGCACAACTCTCTCTCTCTCTCTCTCTCTCTCTCTCTCTCTATATATATATATATATATTGGGCACATAGGCATGTATGTATGTATGTATGTATGCAAGTATATAAAAGTGTATTCATGCATGCACGAGTCGCCCCTTGTGGGGCTGCAGGTTTGCTATTGCATTCTCGCAGGGTGTATGATTTGGCCGCTTTACTGGACCGAAAGTTTTGTGGCCAAGCACCCTTGTCAAGCCTTAGCCTTTCACCTGGTGCTCAATTAAGGGCTTCGGGGTTGCTAGACACCATCTCCTTCAACTAAGAATTCGCAGGTTTGAGTCCTTAGTTAGTGTTTGCCCATCATCAATGCAGGGTCGCACTGGTTCTTTTGTAGGCTTCGGGGCTTGAACTCGTTGGGGTGGTGCAACGTCGGGTCGCTTGCGTGGTTGAGGAGTTCTCAGGTGTCATGCCTTGAAAGAACCGGATTTCGGTTGGGAGCCATACTGGGAGTGATTAGGATTTCGTCCAGTAACAGCGTTTAGGGCATAAGGATTGCCACCCATGTGGTTGTCGTTTAGGTTTTGACAGATTTTGAGCTTGCCATCTGGAGAATCTAGAGCTTGTTTTCTATCGGGAACCAATCAGAAAAGGATTGGACCCGGGCTCTCAGCCTGGAGGGATGCACCCCTGAATAGCAGAGTTGCTCACTACATGCAACTGTCGATTGCGGATTGGTAAAGTCAGTGCTTGATTGACGGTCCTAGTTGATGAGACATAGTCTGTGGGTAAAGCTGTATAGTAACAGAAACAAATTAATGTGTCCATGGCATCTGCCTGAACATCGGTCTGACTCGATACATCAACAATCGAAGTCGTAGCACACACGATGCACGAAAATCCGAGGCCACCACAGCCTTCGTTTCAGTACAAAACTCATCTTGGGAGCCCTCGACCATAGGAACAGTGAACGATGTCGTCCTAGTTCTGTCGACTCTATGGCCTAAACTGATTATGAATGTATGGGCTTGCCCGCGCCTCTTCTGCCGGACAGAAGCCAAACACAATTCCAAAGCCCGCTTTCGATTTCGCACCACCAATCTTCCAAAACTCCGTACTCAGACTGAGCCAATCCTTCTAACCGGAAGCCCTAAAGCAGCGGTCACCAACCCTGAAGAACGCACAGAACCCGAAACACCGAATCCATGCCGATATTGAGATAATAACATGCCAGGTGGTTTAAGGGTCTCGGCTTGAGTGTCTTTCAAGGTTTACTGCGCTTCCGGCAGTCTAAGTCTTGTTTCAGCCCCCACACTCGAACATGCCCTGCACGGTTCATGACGGCACTGTCGTGCAAGCCTTCAGCAGCTCAGGAGTTGCAGTCAACAAACGGGGTTTGCCGGGACTGGCATACAACTCCGGGAAGCCTCTATGCATGTATGCCCACATGTGACCTGCGGACGCAGGATGTTACTGGTTATTGTATATATTATAGAGTACACTGCATACACCCCCATATTTCGTGCAACCACCTCACAATCAACGCCAAGTCTTAGACATATTGAAGGGCTCCTAGCCGTCTTTGCATGCCGCGCCTCCTGGGAAACTTTCTCAAGCTGCGCCGACATCCTTCACAGCGAGGCTCGATGGTGCAGGTTTTGCGGAGTTGGCATTCGAGCCCCTGCCCGTTTAGACCAACCAGGAGCCCAACACACAAAACCCTATAGGCCTTTCGCCACCCCTTTACGAGACCTGCCCATTCCGACAGTGTCCGCCTCTCTCAACCAGCCGGAAAATCTCCCAGCTTTTGAGGAGCTGATCGAAAGATCCTCGGCCAAACCTGAGTAAATCCCACCAGCCCTGCCCCGATCCTGAGTTCTAAACTTTCTAAACCCCGCGAACCCGAAGCTTTGTCCGGGCACCCCTGCTGCTCTATGCGCGGGCCGAGAAGGCTCAGCCCATGCAGCAGGTCATCCATGGCCTTGGCATTGTGCCTATCTGGAAGCTATATGCACTCTGCCTCACAGCTGTGGGGATCTCGCTCTTACCCTCAATCATACTCAATCTATAGACCGCTCAGCCCTGACCTGGCCGCTTTGGTGTCAGCTGCCATTTTTGTCTCAGGAACCGGGGCTCTAACGATTGTTGGATCTCATCGGGTCGGTGTCACCGCCGCCAGCACCGGTACCACCACCAGTTGCAAGTGAAGAAACTGCACAAATTTCCACGAGGCCCTAGAGCTTGGACTGGTAAAACTTCTAGCATACTCGCTGGGAGTTGGCACTGTGCATGGAACAAGATTAGATATGCCGTCATCTGCGCTCTGATGCATGCGACCGTCCCAGAACGTGCTGTTGCGCCTCTGAAAGGTGGTGCGCAAACGGGCCCACGAACACCCAATGCCGTCGAGAGTCTTCTTTCGAGCCCTGGCCCGCTCAGGGTTCTGGCCAGCTAAGCCCAGTGGCTGCGCATATCTGTTCGGCACCCTACACGGACTTCAATGCCAACTAGATGGAGGAAGAAGAACATGATTAAACTTAGCGAATGCAGAGCACCCGGCGGTCTACATGGTGGTCCAGACAGCCGCCATCTCTCCACGCACAATCACATACACTACATCCTCATAATGGACCTGGAACACAGTCCAAAAACGTGCTTGGCTTACGACCTGCTGCCACCGCTAAAGCGGCATGATATGCACATATTCAGAGCCCTGTTTGCAGCAGGCTTCTCTCGCCCTATTCAGAGCCCTTACACACCGAACAGCAATACGACCTTGCCCGCAGAAGACCGAATCGGTGAATCAGAACATCGCACCAGCTCTTGCTATTCTTCCGCTGTTTTTGCTTTCCTGCTCTGCAAGCTCAGTTCCGGAAGCGAGGACGCAAAGGAGGAATCAACATTTCTGAAAGGGAAACCACACCACCGAGCCCAGGAGAGGAATGGCATGGCCCCGCAACACAAAGACCAGGATACGGGTGAGGACCATCCTGCAATCCCTGAGCTTTCCAGCAACCTGTGAAGACTGGGCCCGTCGTCAAAAGCTCTGATGCTGAACCGTCCCTCTGCGACGTGGAAGTGAAATGCTTAAACACGGACGAGATCGGCCTGCATCGAATTTTGGAAGTTTTTGAAAGGTTCTTAGGCTTAGGGCTATCCCCACACTGACACTGCAGAGTAAACACTATACATATAGAGTCAAATTAAGAGTCTTCACTGCCTATAGATGGTGCCTAGAAGCGCTTCTGTTGCGTGGGGGTACGCGATGTTAGGCTATATTTCACTTAGCATTTGATTTGTCTGAGGTCAATGTTTCTTGCCCCTTCCTGTGCTTACTGCTGAAGGTGCATCTGTTTCAATTGGTGGCGGTGCTGCTGTTGCTGACGAGCATCAGAATGATGCTGCTGCTGGTGGCAGCCGTAATGGCGACGATGGCAGAGATATGTATGTGACAGTAGTGACAGTGATCACCACCACCACCATCATCAACATCACCATCATCAGCATAGACATTACCATACTCATCGTGATGTGGACGCTGCTGACGAAACCGACGACGAAGATCGACACCAGCATTGGCAACAATAATGGCATCGATATCACCATAAAAAAGTATCATAAGGCTTATAAGTACAATCAGGATGATCGCGGTCCGGATTTCGGGATTCATAGTGAGGGTCCTTCTGTACCTGGTACTGGTCGTGAAGAGGTTGATTATTGAGACGATGACAAGGATAATACTATTAATATCTGTTCATTGATGACGACGGCGACGATGATATTGACGGTGGTGGTGGTGCAATCGTTGTGGTTAATGGTGGTTGACGTCTATGACGATGACAATGAGGGCGATGACGCCCCGACGACGACGGCGATCGTGATGATGGTACTGATGCTGGTACTGATGACAAGACTGCTGTTGCTGTCATTGTTGTTGACCTTGCTGTTACCGTTGTTGATGTTGCTGCAGCTGTCGAAAAACCCTTGCAACTGCATGTTTAGGCAGGTGTCTGTCACCGTCCAGCAGCAGCAGGCCCGACCGTCCATACATGCGCAGCCACGACCTAGACTTTGGATAACATTGTCCCGATTCTACAGGACTCCAGGATAGTGCCACAACATGCCCCAATTTAAAGCCCATAACAGACTAGGGATGAAACACCGCATGTTCGGTTAAATCCACAAAGAATGCATGCATTAACATAATGAGCCGAGTGCCTTCTAGCAGATTCTAGCACAACACCCGAAGCAATCCCTGGCAGTGAGACAGGCAGCTCAAGCGTCAGGTGATAGGGCAATCATCGCGCACGTACTTGCCTTTAACGGGCGGGAGGCCGGTCATTGCGAGCTGCACTATAAAGATCTATATCTATATCTCTATATATATATATGTGTATATGTATATACATATGTATGTATATATATATATATATATTTCTATTTATTTATGTATGTATGTATACGGCTTCAAGTGGCAACAGCCAGCTCTTGTCCAAATGTTTGCTCCTGGACCCCTGCGCGTAGACCCTTATTATCCTCGTCAGTAGCCCAAAAGGCCCCATCTCCCAAACTGAGCTTTCAAGCCAAAGCCCTGCTTAAACAGAACTGCGCGGGCAGGAATTCTGCTCAGCTCCAAGGCTTGGGTCCCTGGCTTTCAAAGGGATTCAGGGCTTAAACCCGGCCTTTCAGAACAAGCCACAGAACTCAACCCCAAGTTCTGGATATCCGGTTTGCAGACTTGTGGGACTTCCACTTAGTGTGCAATGTCGATGTGTGACCTCCGAGCGCCCGCTGCCCCCAAGCCATTATGCTCTCGGAACGAAAGACTTCTGCAGGTGGTTGGCTACAGGGAGGAAGTGCCGTACGGCAGAACCGGATTTGATCGGGCTTCGGAATCAGGAGCGGACGCTCTCAATCACGACCAGACGTGAAGATCCTGTACGCCCAAGCCGTTTGCTTGCTCATCCTTTCCCGCGTTCCCCCGAGAAGTATAGTCAAGATTCCCTGCTTGAAGTTCTGGTACTCTTCTGGGAACAGTACCTCGGCTTTAGAATATCGCGGTGCAACGATTGGGCATCTCTCGGACGGGTTGGAAGGAGAAGGCTGCTATCCTTCAATCCCATGGTATACATGATTTGCCGAAGAATAGCTTCAAGGACTATGGCGCTAGAAAGCAGGCTCGTAGCAATTGCTACATCCAAGAATGCAGGGCAATGTGCCGGCCGTGGAAGGGGCTTCGACACGTCGCCGTGCAAGGCTTCGTCGATGGTGCGAAGCTCCAAGGTGCCTGGCTCAAGTCTCCGTTCTGGGATCTTGGGCTTCGCGTGAAGTTTGAACCTTGCCATGCGAGTCCGGATTAAGCACACGGTCCCGTACGCAGGGTGTAGAGCTGAAAGTGCCTTCCTGCTTCGGGATCCTACGGTGCTCTTCCGTGCACTGGAAGGCTTTCAGCACAGCGAGAGGAGACTCAGCTGTGGCTCGAGATTCGTGTAAGTACATACCCTGATTTTAAGACCCTACTAGCGTGTTTAGAATACGGCATTAGTCTAGAAGACTATACTGCAGCATCGTTGACTACGGTCTTTGCGTCTTGAGAAGGTTTCCTTGTGCCAAAGCAACAAAGCAACCCGACTACTTCTAGTTTGAATCTTGAATGACACCCATACTGCATGGCCATCGTTATTGAGATCATTGGGTCTACTCCGAGCTTTAGCTCGATGCCAGTTCTGTTGTGGGGCTTGGAGATCAAGCCTTCTGATTCTGTCCTCCGAGATCCGGATCAAGGAGTTGGGTACTTGTAGCGTTTATAACGTGACCTTAAACCCTGATGGGACCCTGAAATCGTAAGCGCCCCAGGTAGCGGAGCCAAACGGGTTTCGTTTTGTGATTGGCAGTGCATTGCTTGCACTTCGAGTGTTGGCTGTAGTCGCGGAACCGCCAGCAGCCTGAACACTAAAGTAAAGCCAACTACACGGCAAAGTTTGACCATAAGGGACTTGATCGGACCCGGGCGGGTAACCCCACGTCTGCCACCGAAGGGCGTCCCCAAACGTCCTCCGAAGCGTGGTAGGACCTTGCATTGAACACTCCGAAGCCTTGGGGTATCAAAAAGCTTCGGGCCGGACATATGCTACCAGCTGGGTACAAAAGAGGGGACCGGAAAGCAAGGTCGGGACTCGGGACACATCTCTATGAACTTCCGAGCACGGAAACATCTTCAGAGGTTTCGGTGCGCCGACTGGTCACAGCACACTCTGCCGAACTTAGAACCCCCCCGCTCGAACTCTATGCCCAGACCAAGTTCAACAAAGCCAGAGCCCGAGATGGCCAAATGGCGAACGTAACATCAGAACCTTTATACGCGGAAGGCTTTTTTCTGTAAGGACGGAGTTCGAAGGTGGGCCCCACCTAAACAGGATTGGGAAATCTAAGGACCTGAGGTTAGCTTCGATGGGTCGAGTGAGTTGCAGGGAACCCCTGCAGTGGCTGAATGCTCTCCCAGCGGCGGGCTGGCTTCCACGAAAGGTACGCCTCCCCGCACAACACGCTCCTGAACTCAGCATACATGGGCTTACGTTTTCCTGAGCTACTCTGACAGAGCACTTGCGAAGCGTGCCTTCGGCTCGATATCAAGGGTAGCGTTTTCGGTCAAAGAGTCTTAACGTCACGATCTTCAATCTGCTACTGGTGTGCAAACCCTGACGAACAAACAAGTCCGGCAACCAAACCCAAACCCCGAAAGCCTCAAGACTGAAACCCTACAAGCATGCGGCATTGGAAGCGCGAAACCAGGTACTCCAGAACTATCCGCGCCAAACAGAAACTGCCTGCACGGGCAGAGAAAGCCCGACTTCTCGCATCTTCTCCTGAATTGGTTCGCTCGTTGTTTTGCTTTCGGCTTTGTGTGCTGTGTTGTGTTTAGGCCGAAAGGGGTTAAATGAAGCTTCTTTTTTTTTGTTGACGCCTCTTTGCCTTTCGCCTGATGGCTTTAGGATGCTTTGGGGCTAAAGCTCTTGCCAGGTAAACGGTTCCAGAACCTGGGGTCTTTTTTGGTCTTTAGAAGCTGCGATAAAGAGTGCTGGGAATGAGAAGCTCACGGCTTTATGATACGGCTCTGCGTTCCTCACTTCTAGCAGATTCGAGCACATTGGACGATGAACATGATTGCAAGCCCCAAAATAATTGCGTATAACCCGGCATAACCCTGAAACAGCCCTAATCCCTCGAACAGCCAGGAACTCGCAAGGTTCGCAACACTGGTTAAATGAAAGGGCTAACCCATTCATGTAGAAACACTGGCCACTCCTTGTGAAGATTATCCTTGCTGCATCCCGTGTGCTCTTTCTTCTCAAGGCTTCAGCACTCACAGTCGAATCCTTTAGGCCGGCGGGGTTGCAGATATCAGGCAGAGCCTAAAATCTAAAAGGTACCGGCAACAAATCGTGCATCTTGGCCCTAGTGCGCCGCTTGGGGCCAAGGATGCCGGCAACACATCGCACATCTGAGCATCGGTTTGTTGGGCTGCCCTTGCCGTCACTGTCACAATGTGAAGGGACCCTAACCATCAGGACCATCAGATAGGTTATCGACACAGGATGCTGCGATTCAGGATCTAGGAAACCCTGCCTTCAGGCAGGTCAGCACAACTAGCCCGGCCAAGGGGATATGGTTGTGACGCCGAACTTGGACTTCTCGAATTGTGCGAGTCATCCATGCGCAAGTAACAGTCAGATCTCCTCAGGCCCCTGATAAGGCACCTGAACCCTCCATCTCGACCCCGACTCCCTGCTGTGGCCGAGCATCTGCCCACTGTGCCGTCACCTCGCTGGAGAGCTGCTTCTGAAGCATCTGTCCTTGGCACAAGGAATGACAATGAGTTGTTGAGTTGTGGTTCAAGATGGGGGCTTGGGGGGTTTGGAGTTTGGATCCCGACTGCTGGTCCGTTGTGCGCCCCAAGCCCAGCCAAGCCCATCCTTCGTCTTTGGACTTCTGCTGATCCAGGCTTGGAGCTGCGCAGCTTGGGCTCCAAAAACGAGTTCGGTAGGTGCCATTTGCCATCCTTCCTGAAGCCTCCGAAATAGAGCGCCGAACAAAGGAATCCGCCGCTTCGCCCTCTAAGGTCTAAGGCCGAGCGAAGAAGCGTTGCTGGCCCAAAATCCTGCCGAGCCGCCGTCCTCTGATTTTTTCTGCCTGGACGGCGCAGGGAGTTGCCAACATATCCAGCATGTGCTGAATCCAGGCACCGTCATGGCTTAAAACTTGCAGAGCAGCTGCAGTCGGAGAGGAAGCAACATCTGCTTGCTTGAACGGCCCTTTTCCTCTAGCCGCTAGCCCATCATGTACTTTACGGTCTCCAGTCCCTTAAGATGGCCCGAGTTGCTGCACTTCGAAGGCTATTGCCGGATCCAGTGCAGTGTTGTACTTGGGATCGAGGCAATACCTTGGACCGGCGCTTCTCGTGCAGGTTGTGATAGGGGATTCCGAGCATGACGCGACCACTGAAAAAGGTCCACTGATCAGTGCTCAGCTCAACAGGTAGTTGCCATGGTGCTGCACCTGGTCTACATCAAGGCTGGCTTTCGCATTGGTTACAAAACTTCAGGCGGGACGAGCGAGCTACTTCCCAACAGTGCGGTCTTTGACGTGCTACTGCTGGCCATGGCCAGCACTGTCAACAAGCCTCGAGCACAGCATTGGTTGCGTTCTCGTTCACTCTAGATTGTAGCTGTGACAGGAGATTTTTGGGTGATGACCTCATAATGTGCCGCCCAACCTGTTCTCCCGGGCAGCCAGACTAATCAGTGACTAGTCCTTCTCCCACCTATACCGCAAGCTACGCATGCCGTACTTCAAACATTGTCGAAGCCCGAATCACCCAAAGACAAATCCAGGTCTCCAGCCTTAAACCTGGAGCTGGCACGCATCCTAAACTCAACACCTACTCACCTGCTCCCGAATGCGCATATAGTTTGGCTGGGTGGCATCAACCGCGGGACCCGCCAGTCGACTTGGTCCTTGGCCGCAGGCAGCACTGGAAGCCTAGTTTAGGTTACACAGCCCCTATACAGTATAGATAAGAAAGCAGTGTATATACTCGAAAAATTGAACCTTGTGCGGTAGACCCCATTGTATAGGAAGCTCAGATTCTACGATTTTCAAACTTCGACTCTCGAGGTTGTCGGGAGCGTTCGAGAAGCCTTCACATCGCCGCTTGCGTCCAGAGCGGGGATAGGCGGGTACTTGTCGGGAAGAACTTTCCACTTGGGTCCAAAGGCTCTGTCTGTCTGTGGGCTCTCTTCTTCAGCTCGTCCAGAGGGGTCGCAAGTGCTACCCCCCCTCGCACCGGGGAATTAGGTGCGGAAACATCGGCAAAAGACCCCGAGGCTTTACTCACTGGCCGACCTCTTAAGCCCCCCTTTACACTAACCCCCAACACGCCTCGGAGGCTAAGCAGTAAACTGTCCTCCGTCCTCTCTCTCTCTCTCTCTCTCTTTCTCTATCTTGCTTGCATGCGAGCAGGGAGCGCCCAAGCCCTCGCTCTCGCTCTCTCTCTCTCTCTCTCTCTCTCTCTCTCTTGTTGAGTGTCGAGCAGCTGTCCTCTGCGACTCCCCTCCCCTCCAGCTATTCGGAGACTCTCTCACGCCCACACTGTGGCGTGTGAGGCCCAAGGCTGAGGTCGCGGCCAGGTTGTGTGCCGCTGCTTTCGACATGGGCTGGTCGTACCTCGTTTTCGGTCACAAGCTTGTTCTGCAGGCCGGAAGAGCTCTGAAGCGTTCAATTGCAAACTCCACTCTGGCTCGTTTCATTCATCCCTGGTCCTAGAACACCTCACGCCCTCAGGGCTGAACGCTGAACCTCTGCGGTAAGCTTCAAGCCCGTCAATGCCTCGACTGCTGGATTGCCTGTCGAGCCTCGAGGATGCACTGATACACTTCCCAAAAATTTGTTCTGCCAGCGTAGATCCCCTCACAGTGATACACCACCAAGGCGAGCGTGACGACCACGACCACCAGGCGACCATTACGACACACCAGCACGAAATTGGGAGACCGGCAGGAGACCACAACCAGCACGACCACCAGGAGACCACCAGCAAAAACACAAAACACCAGGTATCCCAGAATACCCACGAGACACCTGGAGACCAGCAGGAGACCGCCAGGAACCCTTCTGAAAACCACTGGGACACTACATGTACCTAATTGTACCTATATTGGGGCACCTGGAGACGGTCACCTGTGTTCCCACGGCCGGCGATTGGGAATTCGTCACCTGATCGAGACCTCAGGCCGCATCCAAATCCACTGCTATTTGGGGGTTGAGGGCTGTACCATAGTACCTTATCTCTGCACTTCAGGCTCGAAAAATGCAGACCCCTCAAGTTTTAGAGAAGGCTGACGAATTCGAGCGCCTGCGCAATGACCCGCAGGCCATGCTGCCGGAACGCCAGTACTCGGCGGACGGCCTTTTCTTTTGGCCTCCTCTAACTAAAACTTTGGAGAAATTCAGCCTTGGGTTTTGGTCCGGGCGCCGGTGCTGGGACGGGCCTGCACAGGAAGTTGAAAAACAAAAGCACTCTCGCTGCCTACTGTTCTGAGAGACCGTGGTCTTGAAATGGCATTCCCACCTCACGACTAGAGTGCGACATGCCCAGGCCCCAAAAAGGTCGACTGCCTTGGAAACTTCAGTGCCACGTGCATCCAGTGCATCAGTGCTGATGCATGCCATGATGCTCTGAACGAGCTCCTTTCGCTTCATCAGCGCCGCATCCAAGCCTTAGGGCAAGCTCTCGATGACGTCTACCGGGCAGGCGCGCGCACCCCAAGACATCAAGGATTCAAGGTACTGTTGCAAGACAGCGACACATCAAGCTCCATAGCATGTATATAAGGACACTCACGCACTGACTTGATGTGTGCTGTGTTGAAGTGGGCGCAAGTGGCCAGAGTGTTAGTTATTGAGAAGCAGCCTTACGCCCAAGATACAAACGTGCTTTCCTGCCAGTGGCAGGCGGTAGCGGGGCGGCGTAGGGGGAAGAAGACGGACTGCGGCTGTCGGGGTCTTGGGGTTTTCTGGGTTTCAGCCGAAACCAAGCACGTAATTTCGAAACCACTTAGCGATTGTGACGTCCAGTCGCAGAGCAGTGGGACGTGGTCGGTGGCAGCGAACAGTAGTACGTTGGCCATGTACATATATATATATATATACATACATACATAGATATACTGAACATTGAAAGCGCTTTTGCAATTCTGCTCCGGCACCACCACCGCATGCAAGGCCCAACTGGACTTCAAACAGTTTGCTAGCCTTACATGTTGTTGATGCAGCCAGACGTTGTGCCGTTTCTTTCAAAGACTCAGCTGTCGACCCGGTCCCCCGCATCATCGCACTCCACACCATCACTCTCGAAGCTTTTTCAATCCCTTTCTGAGTTCAGACTCAACAGGATAGCTTGGACAGTTATAATCCTTGTCGGAATCAAGCCCTGCAGTCAAACTTTGCAAGCAGCTGGAGGTCCCCTGCCCCTGACTATCCTTGCGCCAACGAGCATTCATTGAGTTCCTTCTGCACCACGGCATACTGCTCAGGGCTCATCGGTTGCCGCGCTGTGGCCTCAGATAAACTAGCTAAGTGGCAAGGCCTGCAATGTCTCCCTCCTCAAACAGTTGGACGCGTGCGGCAAAACTCCGAAACGCCTCGTTTTGAAGCCAAAGAACGGTTGCAGGAGGTGGGAGAGGCGCGGGCGCGGGCACCATTGTCATGGGAGGCCCTCGCACCGAGCTGAAAGGCGAGTTTGGTGCTCGAGAAGCCATGGGACTGGGCCCCCTCAAGTCCATGGTCCCAGGCCCCATGGAGTCCATAGGTCCAGGCATGAGCCCTCTCAAGTCCATGGTCCCCGGACCCATCGAGTTCATGGGTCCTGGCATTGGTCCTGGCCCTCTCAAGTCCATAGTTCCAGGACCCATCGAGTTCATCGGTCCTGGCATTGGTCCTGGCCCTCTCAAGTCCATAGTTCCAGGACCCATCGAGTTCATCGGTCCTGGCATGGGTCCTGGCCCTCTCAAGTCCATCGTGCCAGGACCCATCGAGTTCATGGGTCCTGGCATTGGCCCAGGCCCTCTCAAGTCCATCGTGCCAGGACCCGCTGAGTTCATAGGTCCGGACATGGGTCCAGGCCCTCTCAAGTCCATGGTTCCGAGAGACCCCATCGGCCCTGGTCCTCTAGAAGCCATGGGTGCAGGGTTTACCGAGCCCATAGTGCTGTAGGGCCCGCCCATGGGGCCAACAGACGCCATGGGTGGCCCCTGCATGGAGGCCATTGGATTCATTGCTGCTGCCACTTTTGTGTGGCTGACTGGTCCTTGTCTCTGCGCCAAGAAGCAACGGGCATGCACAAATATAGACCGAGCTCAACGACGACAATATGTTGGGGCCAGCATTGCTAGACATAAACATCCTGCCGTCTCTGTCCACCAATTGCTGGGTTCACTGGTTTACATGGAAGATCTGGCATAATCGGTGAACAACCCGCGAGTATTGACACGTGCAGGGTAGAATCATACATTGCATCAAAGAAGGAACGCTTCACTGTTTCGGGTGTCGGGCTCCCCCTTTCTGAAACTACACCGGACCCCTAGGCCCCCAAACCTAAACAAAACCCGGGCGTGCTCTATCGATGTTTTGAGCGAAATCAAACCGTATAGGAATTTCAGCAGGTAGGGCACCCCCAAAAAACAACCAGAAACGAATACGATCTCGTGTATATATATATATATACATATACACCTTGCTCGTCATTGGCCGCAACCAGCAATCGAGACTCAGGGCAAAGCGCTTTCTCCGCGGAAGCTATTGAGGTTTGTGAGTCTCGTTTTAGTGTGCCGGCTTCACTTTCAATTTGCTGATTAACTTTTGCAGCTGAGTGCGCCCTTGAAATGTGAAGTCGGGGAGTTCTCTTTAAATCTCCATCTGCCCTTCGCAAGGCGCATGCTGCGTCAGCCAGCATATGGCAGCAACGAAAACCAGGGCAGCTTGCTCCTACCCAGATACCCCCTGCCTTGAACACTCCGGACTTAGGCCCTAAACGTGTTCAGCCACTTTCTACAGTAGCTGTAGGAGGTGCTGCCGATGTCAACACAATCACAACACCAACAGAAGACACAAGCCACAAAAGAAAACCATCCTGGACGATACATCACAGCTTCTATCGAATAGGTGCAATAGCAGCCTTAATTCACCACTACCTTTGATTTTTACGCTCACTCGGACCTAGATCCGATTGTATGCACCCTGAGGTCACAGCGCTGGCGAATCCGACGTGACGACCCGAATTCGGGAATTCAATATCGAATTTATTGACCAACCTACAAACAGTGCAACTTGCCACAGAATGCCGTAAAAGCGCTGCATGCTGGACGATGCATCATCCTGCGGCTGCCGTGCAGCGGCTTGGAATCTTCTTTAGCATTTTTAGAATTGCCTTGCTGGCACTGGCGGCTTCTGTCACTAGGGTGAAGGGCATAGTGGCATAGTCTCTCGCAAGCCATCCTCAGGCGCTGGACCAGGAAGCGAAGATTCTCAAAGCCTGCTTTTCCTATGGCTGCCAGGATTGTTAACTCATATTGGCCAGCAAAGGCAGCCGAATGAAAAACAACCCCTGATGTCGCTTTGTACTGGGGATGATCAAGAGCACGAAACCGATGGAGCGACTTATGGGATTGTGCCTCGCGGCTTCGAACTCCTGCATTCAAAAGCTAGAGCATCAAGTGTTTAAAAGCAATCTCGTGTGGCCGGAAAACACGTGAAACACGGTGCAAGACCCTTGAGCTAAAACTCAATGGATCCCAGCGCGGTCACTCATTGGCCAATTTCACCTCCCTTGCAGCCTGGCGGTGCATAACTTCATCACTGCTTGGAGAAGAACATGACGATGCTTGCCAAAGATGCGTTTAGAGAACACCACTTGCCCGCCGCCAAGAACCAGAGTGTTTCCGGCAGCATGCTCAAGCTGACTCAGCCAGTTGCAACATTATCCGGCGGTCTATGCAAGAGCCATTGTGATTCTTGAGCTGGGGTGTGTGACTCCTGTTTTGACGCCAGTGATCTTCCTGGAGGCAAAGAAAGCGAACAAAGCGATGGTGCGTCTACACGCGGACCATAATAGGGAGATGCCTATTCTTGCATGTTCGTACTGGCTAACCCGGCTCTTTGTAATGTGTGCGGTGACCAACTGCTTGACACTCACCGGCAAGTCGTCTCCACTGCCCGCCTAGACCTGTCCATGGATCCACCTACGTACCCTTGAAACCACACAAGTTCGACAAAGCAACGGCAGTAGGCGTGGTGCAAGACAATATGAGTGCCAGGAGCTGAGAACCTTCATCCCAAACCCTAGAACCTCAAGCTCTGCCCAACTCGCGCGACCTCAAACATAAGCAATACACAGGGCCCGAAGACCTGCCAGTCCACAATCCTTATCCGATATCCGTATCCCATCCTAGATCCAATTGCCCGGACCTATTAGCTTCAAACCCTGAGTCGACAAGGGCTCAGAGCTCAGGATCTTTGTGCGACGAAGTAACAAGCGACCCTTTTTAATTTTTGCACGTCCATGGGAAAAAATACTCTTCATACCAGCCACTCTGCAATCCCAGGAGGATCCACAGTCAGTCAGGAAAGGGATATCCCACTGAGTCACAAATTTCAACTGGATGTAACAGGTTTTAGAAGCCTCAATGTTTCAGCTGCCACGGCCGGTCGAAGATCTCCTGCCAGGCGGCTTCAGGCTTTGAAAACGCAGCAAAAGTGATCTCAGCCATACTTAGAACATGGCCAGTCGTCTTCGTAACTCCTGTTCAAAAGATCTCCACGAATTTATTTTAACAAAAGACTCTAGATATTCCATGGTGCCAATATGAGTCTAGTGTTTTCGGACGGCTTCAGCCGAAGGGCTGAAGGGTCCCCTACAGGCAGTTCAAGGGTTTGAGAGTTTGAGGCTTGGAGGTGTTAAGGTCTGGGGGCGTGGTGCGCTTTGAGTTTCAGGCTCGTAGGGCTGAAGGGTTGGGCTGCGTCTGTGTCAGGCTCGCCGTTTCAGGGTTCGGGGTGCTGGCCGCCACTGGCTGCCGATTTCGATTTGGGAATACTTCCGGCTTTCGGTGCGCATTGCCTCCCGAGCTCCAGTTGTGTTGGATCGAGGATCCACCATGGAGCGAATGATAGCTCGCCTGTTCTTGCTTTGAGCGATCATCCTGTCCTGAAACCAGAGTTCTTCGAACAACTCCAAGCACCCAAGAGCCAGCTGTCTTGAAGAAGCTAGAGTCCCTCATCAAGGTCATGTACGCGAGGTCACATTACCTTCGGGACCTTGCAGTCTGCACCAAAATTGTCCCATGCCCGAGCCGATAGCCTGACAGCTACTGCTGTGAGATTCTGGCTGCTTCGCGTGGAGACACGTCCAAAGCACAAGCCAAACTTTTTACTTGCCCGGGTCGGTAGAGAGGACATCCAAACATGTGATGATGACGTCGCGGAATTTCTCGATCTCGATCTGCGGAATGGCCACGACCAGCGCAGCGGTGCGGAGTAAGTTGCAGACGCGATAGCATGAGCGTAGCACGTCCCACTTTCCCCCTGACCAGGTGTCGAGACAAGCTTTGTGTTTAGGTAATGGCCGAGCTCGTGTGGCATCCCTCGCCGAAGGACCCACTTCTGCCCACTCGCCAGCACACCACGAGCCCTATTAAAACCTCAACCCGGACCCTAAACATCCCGAAACCCTTTCCCGAAAGCCCCTCTGACCTCGCTCGGCAGGTCCGAAACCGAGAGGGCTCTTCGATGCGAAGCCGCGGCCTTCACGACATTGGTGGACGGCTTCTTCGTGTTTACTGCGTTCACGATTGTTTCTATGATACTCAGTTTGCTTTGTAAGCTTGCTCTTGGATTTATTGAAGCGGCTAGCACTAGTTTTCTTGCAGCCTTTAAATCTTACTAGGCGGGCTTCGACGTGAACGCTCCGAAACACTTAGAGAGTGAATTCGAACTCAGAGCAACCTTCGGCACAACACATGTCAAGAACCGCTTGACAATGACTTTGTAAGGACTACTACAGCTAAAGCCCAAGCCACGAACTGTAACCCAAACCTGGTGCCCTAAAGCCACTAGTGGACCCGTGGGATGGGCTCGGGTGGTTGGTTCTATACGCTGAGATTCAAGGTCTCTATGATGTAATACCTCTCAAATTTTTGGCTTCTGGATTATACGCTTCGGTTTCGAAACCTGTCCATGAGAGTTTACCAGTTTGCTGTTTGGGTTTGTAGGGGTTGTTGCCGGTCGAACCTTGCAAATGTTAAACGCTCGGGGTTTAACCGGGTCCACTACATCATCTGGCCCATGAGTTGAACGTACTCTCTCGTCCTAAGCCACGGTCTTGGGCGCGGACATGTTTATGATCCATACTTGTATGCGGGGCCCAAATCGCCTCGTGAAGAGGGACTTCGATGTGCCCCAATGCTTTGCTAGCATTGCCCCGTTATGAGGAAACACAAGCATGCCTTCATTCTGCGGAATGACCACCCCTCCTGGAAAGATGCTGAGTTGAAGGTTCCATCTATTGACGGTCCGGTCTGGCATGGACATCGCCCAGGCATCAGTGGTCTGCGGGTGCTTGGTCTGTAAGATTAGATGGCTGTCCGACTTGGGTTGCATGTTGCCACCGGTGCCGGAAGATGACAAGATTGGCGTTGTAACATCACAATGTTTTGGTGAGCGGCTGGTTCACCAGTCTTTGACGCCCATGGCTAACGATCAGAAGGATATGCATTGCACAGCCTCTTCAGGAATGTGCCTTGAGCAGTCTGGACAAATCTTCGGCGTTGTTGTTTCGAACCAGACTGATACGTCGGGCATGACGGCATTTGGCTTTGAGGTCCCCCAAACCACCAATGACAAGCTTAACGCAACCAGTTGTGACGCAGGGCGAATCGGTAAAGCACCCGGGCCCAATCTGCAAAGGGAAACAGTTGGACGGTGAGTACAACCACGCGGGCTGCAACATCCACAGGCTTGGTGGAGTCTGCCATCTGTCGCCGATGTCCATGCATCATAGTCCGGAGAAGACCGGTGTTCGGGAGGTGGATGCTTCAGATACCAAAGATCGCTGCCGACGTTTGTTTGCTTCTTTGACCTGTCATTGTCCGACAGGGGATAATGAGGCGTGAGTCTGCGTCAAGACCTTGTCTGGCAAGTCCATACCAGGGATACGGAGGCTGTTGGCACCATCGAGGCTTGTAAAGATAATACCCACGTCAGGGAAGGCAATAATTATCCCTGATCAGCAGTTGGTGCGAGAGTGTCGAGGTGACCTGCAGTAGTTCGTCCAGTCTGTGATTGCGATGTGCCATCTTGGACACCATGATCTCTTGAACCGAAGCTGCATTCGGAATCTGAGCCGTCAGCACGGGTTCTGGCTTACTGAGGGCAATGTTTCTTTGGCTGCATTCCGACTGAAGGTAACCTTTGTTGGGAAGTTGCGTCGTTTATTCCGGTTGGCAAAGCTTTTGGTGCTGGTTGCATCTCCCTTTCAGAAGACGATGCTGTGTTGTGATGCCAGCGAGCCTCCTCTGTCTGATGGAGCTCACGTAGTCTCCGACTTCCGACTGCATTATATGTTGCAGATTTCTCTGCCAAAGCACTTTAGACGGTGCTTCTGAAAACATGCTGCCGCGTGCCCCTCAAAATCTAATCAATGCACGCTCTTTAAGCTGCGCCCGGCCCGGACTCTGTACCTCGAACAGAGAACAGCGACAGTTGCATGCATGTGCATATATGTATAAATACTGTTCGAGTGTATACATTATGTCTATGGCAGGGCATGCATGGCCCCGAAATTTGGAGTCTTAAGGCTTTCGTTTCGTCAGGTCGTGGGACTTTGGTTTTAAACTGCCGCACAACTAGGTCAGGTCTACCTTCCAAGCGCCTCAACCTCTCGAAGCTCTGCGTAAAAGCCGTCGACGTCTCGTCGTATGCGCTTGTACCAAGGACTGGACTCCTTGGAGACAGAAGGCTTTTTAGGCTGAACGCTTCAGATCAGAGAGAGATCAGAGAATTTTTACTAGCGTTGGCTTGCAATTCCGAGCGGAATAGCTGCCGGACCATTGCTTAGGGCCTAGGCCTAGCCTGCCAGGTCTTTGCCGGTTGGACATCACCATCCCTAACTCCAGTGACGGCAGTGTCAGAATCGAGACGTAAAACTTCTGAGCGGGACACCAAGCCAGCCAAGCAACATCCGAACTCAGCGCACATCCCCGCTTGACATTGACCTGTCTGCAGCCGCTCTCTTGGGTTTGCTTGGCTTCAGCCACAAGAATTGAAAAGAAAACTTAAGTGTTTTTCATAGAACCTCCGAAGCTAACGTTGCAGGAGCTCTATGCAGCAGTGACGTCTGCGTTTTGCAGGGGAAGCGCTGACTCCTGTCCGATGCATACCCTGCGCTCTACGCACATGGAAACCCCATGCCTAATGAGGAACAAACCAATGAATGCCCGAGCCCATCCACCCATGAACCTGAAGCCCCGTGATGTGGAAACCAACATTCCAAGTCAGTGTCCAGATGCAAGGATGGTCTTGGCGAAGCTGTTCGCCAAGAAGCGCAGTGCGCTGGAAGGAATCGGCACACCCACCTTCTAGGAATGCTTGGATGTAATTTAAACTAACACATTCAACCACTTTTCGGTCCGGGTTTAGTAAATTTCGGGACCCTTTCTAAAAATGCAAAAGCTTTGGCAATCTTTGGTAGTTGCCCGGTTTATTGCATGCCTTGACATGGGCTGTGCTTTCTTGACACTCGCTCTCGACAGGCCTGGCAAGGGTTGGGTATAGGGGCAGGCGTTCATAGGCCGGCAACCACTGCGATTGTACAAGCTTCGCCAGCATGACGACTACTAATCCCTACAGTATGTTGGAGATTGGATCTCGGAAGGTTTCCCAAAGCAGGCTTGCATCGCGACTCACACATTGCATCCAAAACCCGCACTCGAGCTCAAATCCTGGAGCCCTTGTCAAGCTTTGTGAATGCCCAGTCTTTCGTAAAGCAGAGCTGTAGTGAGATTCGTTCATTGATGAGCATAGGGTTCATAGTTGTGATGGTCCGCAAGACCGATACCACCACTTCCGAGACTGCCCAGAAATCCAGAAACCTCAAGTCCAACCAGAAAACGCCGTTACCGAAATTTATCAGAAACAATCGGGGTATCAGAAATCTCTCGCAGCACTTCAGCGAAGGCATTTCCCCTAAGAGCAACGAAGCCTGATCTGAAAGGAACTTGCCAAACCGAGGTGTAGCGTAATCAGCTGTCCATGCCCGTGATCTTGAAACACTGGATTATGGAAGGATCGGAGGAGGCTTGATCTACCCGTCAGCCGGTCTGGGGACTCGCCAACCTGCTACAAGCCTGAACACCCGTTTTCAAGTAATTGTGGTAAGGATTGAATAATAGTAATAATAATAATAGTAATAATAATCGTAATAATAATAATAATCATAATTCTGCACGTCGTGTCCGAAATCCCACTGCAAGCCGTGCGAGCCCAGGCGGCGCCTGGACACGCGAAACGGAAACCATCAGCAAGCCCGTCTCGTTACCCCCACGGGGGAGCCACAGATTCTGCGTGTCTACTTCGATTCCTGGGCAAACGAGGCCAAACCCTGGCCTAGAACCTTACGGTTTACTTATGTGCTTTGACCAACAGAGCTTCAAGACATCAGGACGCTATATTATAACAGCATCGATCTTTCAGGTTGACCACCAAACACAACGCAGCATGACCTTCACCCTTGTACTTTTCGATTGTGGCAGAACCGGATGTCCTTAATTCCTTGTCGAATCTCGGCACCCAAGAATGTGGCTCGCAGGACAAACTTGACCGATACATCGAAAAGCTCGAGACCCAGAGCCCAATGTTGAACCTAATTCAGACATTTAGCGCCGACATCTCGCAATGCTCACGACTGAGTAAAGGGAATGCACAGAATGTCTAACGCAAGCAAATGACCCACTTCAGCCTGCAAACTTGCAAGGCACTTCACCGTTCACGAATGGCAGTGCGACATTGTATACCAAGCGAGCGGAGGTGGAGGTTCGGGCTGGATCTCGTCATAGGGCCGCGAAAGAGACACAAACTTCAAGCCCACTTGAGGCGGGAAGCAAAGTTACCGACAGTGGCGGCTTACACTGTGGTTGTATATGAAAAGTACAGTAACCTCTAGACCTTGAGCCCTGTCAACCTTGTAGGAGATGCTATTTTTGCAGGCCAGGCGCTTTTGCTCCAAAATCGCCGGCGGGGCAGCTGGAAATCGCGGCCTTCCGTAGGGAAGTCCGATCCTCAATTCGGACGGGGGAGGAGAAGAATTGGCTAATGTGATCCCTCCTATATGGGTGAGTATCAAGGGGCACAGAGTTCACGACTTTGGAAGCATCGAAGTCTTTTAGGTCGGTATACAGTAACAGTAAAGATTCGCAAGTTGGAACCAACCTGGGACTAGGATGTCTCTGTGTTACGCAATGCTGCACAGTATGCCTCGTCTGGTGACAATCTGTCAGTACGGACTTTAACTGTTACTACTACTACCACTACTACCACTACCACAACTACTACTACCACAACTACTACTGCTGCTACTGCTCCTGCTCCTGCAACTGCAACTGCTACGGCTACTGCGACTGCGACTACTACTACTACTACTACTACTACTACTACTACTACTACTAGTACTACTACTACCACTACCACTACTACTACTACTACTACTACTACTACTACTACTACTACTACTACTACTACTACTGCCTATCACCACCACAGTTGCTACATAGAACCCGTTTCTGTCAAAGGCACGTGCGATCTCCACCAGGTACCCGAAGTCCTGCATCCGAATGGTTTTAGGACGGATGATATGAGGGCGGCGGCCCCACTAAACGAGGGAACTCATGAACCATGCGGGATGTAAAGGCTATACATTCAGATGCCGCCAGCAATCGCAGCTGTAATCTGGTGAAGAAACCTGAACTGCTTCAAACCATGCCTCAAGAGCCACAGTTTCAGCGGTGATGGTTGAACCCTTCACGGCAATAGCAAGGGGCAGCGAAGGACGTCCTAGGCTGTGGTCCTAGATGCCACATGCTCAAACAGCCGGAGGGTTACTGTAGCCGAGACACCCATACTCTACTTGCTGCGATGGCTGGCCGATCCTAAGCCCTCAACCCGTTGCTCGACCTTGTTCGACACGCGGATCAGCTCAAAGATGGTCTCAACGTAGAAGGATAATATCCGAGCGAGGGTCCGCACCTTGTTGTGGTTGAAGTTCTTTCGAGAGTAAAAGACAACCCCGACAAGCCTTCTAAACCCCATCGGGAAGCGCAATACTGTCACCTTACGTGACATTTTGAAGCGCTCCTGCTCTGCTGCAATTTGCCACCAGAACTCCCAACCTAAAACCCGAAATATCCTGAATCCTTGGGTTTCAAAGGCCTCGGACCCTCCGTGCCAGTTCTGGAAGGCTTCGGGGGCCATAAAAGGTCAGCTTGCCTGTCCCTCAGCCCCGAAACCTTTCATTCCCACACCCTATCAGCCCAGCAGTCTAAAACCCAAAATCCTAAACCAAGGTATTTGGGCTTCTGGGCTTGGCTTCTGGGCTTAAAGCACTTAAAGCCTTGAAAGGATGTTACAGCTCGCATTTTCCGATTTGTGGACCAAGGGGAGAAGGTTTTATGGCCTGTATAGGGATGCATAGCTCACGTGCAGAATTCGGAATCCGAGCTTGAATGAAAATTCGGAACATAACATAACATACTGACTTAACGCGAAGCGAACGAAGTAAAATCTGAAACTTCCAAGCCTCCTCATGCAGTCACAGCAGCATAGCCGTGAGAGTCGCCAAAAGGTTTAGGGCTGCAAAGAGACCATCAAACGACGAACTGTGAGATCTGTGCTGTTGTTTTTTCGGCTGCATGGCCACTCATCGCTTATGACCGGCACGCAATGCCTCCATCATCTCATCTGAGGTCATACACCATCGATCCACCCGATCTTGGGTCAAGTTCTTTGCAACCCATTCGAACATGTCGCCACATAGCTTCTCGCCTGGCCTGGCAAAGGAATTTCGGAAAGGTTCCAGTGATTGATGCTCTTCTCCGTGACATACGAGATCTGAACGCAACAAATACACATCGTAGCATGGCTCCACATACACGACGGAATAACCTCGAGATTTGGCAACCTTCGATATGGCCGTAACCGATGCCCCTTCAATGTTGTACTTGATACGCCCCAGCTCGCTTCTGTGCTCGGGGAACGTCTCTTCCGGAGACACACCCGATGTGCAGTTCAGGACACGGTCCACCTCCAGTGGATCATGGCGATTCATCTCAATCTGGACAACGCGTGGTCGGAACCGTGTCTCAGGTGCCACGAGGGCAGCAAAGATCCACAAGTCACACGTGTCTGTGTCAATAGAAACAAAGTCCAAATCTGATGGCACCCTATACCTGTTGAAGACTGCCACGATGTTCGAAGCAGTTATGTGCTCCCTGAACAGGCCACTCTCCGGCTGATGGTAGAAGCGGTCGAATCTCACACCACTCCAACCTGCTTGCAGTAAATACTCCGTATTGCTGTCCTGCACTCCATGATAGCCAAACTCGACATAGAAGGGCGGTCCTGTCTTGCGCGGTGGCAAGGCATACGAAGGCGATAGGAAAAGGAAATGCAAAATGGAGTCCTGGTATTGCTGAGAGTGCCACCTCCACTTTGCGAATCGCCGCAGTGGCTCAAGCAGTTTTATTGGCGACACGCAGGTCGCATGGTCTTTTTCCGCTGGGCGTCGGACAACTCTCTTCTGAATTCTTGCGCAGGTCACGGGGCACCAATGCTGTAACACTTCCGAGCAAGACTCATTCGTTACTTTCCTCTCCCGGTGAACAGCAGGGCAGTCCACGGACCCGTTTGTTCTTCCCATGGGATTCCTAATCAGGAGCATATCCACAAGACGGTCATGCATGTGTGTGCAAGGTTCCCTTCCACAGCGGTTGTAATCACTGACTGCGTGTGGTGGTAGACATCGAGCGTGTGTATCGTGCCTCTTCGCATAAGATGCATGCAGCCGCTGGTACCTTGTCAATCCATCGGCCCAAAGCACGGTGATGTAAGCATCTTTGCGGCCGGGTCCATCTGCTACTGTTGCATTGCGCCAACACGACAGCTTTTCCGGTGTGCATCCCCGGTCCCCGCGATATGCCAAGACGCGTTTTCCCAGTGGGCAGTTTTTGTGCAGGTCTGCTGGCTTTGGCATTTGCAGCTGCATCTTGAGGAAGGAATCATAGTTGGCAGCATTCAGGACGTTCTGCATCATGGGGACCGAGATGTGGACTACGTACAGTGCTACGTAACTTCTTACGTCGCCTGGGCCGTTTGTGTTATGGTGCTTGGCATGAGGCACATTGAGCTTCTGAGCTCTGAGTCGCCCGTTCGTGATCTGCACGTGTGTACAACCTAGAGGAGTACCAGTAGTTGACTAGCACAGGCCACACGATCAGCCCTTAATGTCTGCATGCGGTGCTCAGGTCCAAAACCACTCCATCATAGCTTCACGAATACTTCAACTGAGAGAGGCTGCGACATTCAGGCGACAAGATGGGTTCCCGGTCAATGTCCCGTGGTTGTGCGGGTGCTTTGTGCCAGCGTGCTTGTGTTACGATGTCTTCATGAGCTGACAGGCACTGCTGATTAGATGCTTGGTGCTCTAAAAGCTAAACACTTTAGATTTCACCTCATTCTCTGCATTTATCATGCCGCGACCGGGAGTGCTAGCTTAGGGGGATTTGGCAGCCCCTGCGACCCCTCCACTTGTCGGGGGGATGGTGCCAAAGTTCGTTCGTATTCATATAAGAGCAGTCATGATTAGTCACAACACGCATGCTAGCAAGGGTGCTCCCGGTACTCAGGAGCTGAACAAACGGACCAAGCGAAGGAAAGGGCTTGAGATGGTGGCAATCATGTCCGACAGGTGCTACATTATGAGCCCTCCAGAGTATACCAGTCGCCCGAAACCACACAGCCAGCCCCCTGGACGGCTTTGGCTTCTTCATGTATGCCGACCCAGGCACGATGGCATGGTGCGGCTTCGGCGGAATCAGATCCCTGTGAGGCTCCACGAAGACGGGCTGGTACTTCCTTACCCAACTCATGACCGCTCGGGGTGTAGGGTGCAGGATACATTATACAGCGTAGCTCTTCACAGGTACGTGTACATAAACCAGTGGCTCAGATCCGCAACGATGGTCTTGAGAGACTTGAAGTTGACGTTCCTGCTTTGCTCTCAAGCGGTGCCCCGGTTTTGCCTTGGCTCCCTGAACGGTTGTCGACTGTTGCGGATTGATTATTCGAGGTGTTTGCGGTGGATTTGGGAATACTCGGCAGAAGCCTTCACCTTCCTACCATCGATTCTGCTATTCCGCTGGGAAGTGAGGCATGCATGGACTAACACTTTCTTGCCCAATAATTGCCGAGCGTCAAGATCAGCTCTCGTTCGTGCCTTCGCGGTGCTCAGGTTGGATAGATAAACATGCAAGCCACATCAGCTGATAAGCCCACCAAACAGCACGCACTGCTTCATTACAGCACGAATGGGAGCGACCAAGCTTTACAGGAAGGCAGGCGTCTCCATATATGGTGCCGCGTTGTCGCGTCGCAGGCAACCCCCCCCCCTCTCACCCTTCCCTGGTATGCCCCCTCCCCCACCCACCCCCACGTCCGGCCTCTCGTCCCAACAAACTGAATGATTTTCATTCGGGTCTCTTGAGCAAGGGTGCGGATGGGGATCATGACCACCATCTTCGTCACACACACACACACACCCACGATGTCTGTGATTACCAGAGCTACTAGAGTGAGGAAGCAATGCCTGGGCGGCTTTGATGAGCAGCGACAATAAGATTGCAGTGCACCAGCTTGGTAAGGAAGAGTCGATATTGACAGCGACACGGCACAATGGCAAATGGGTATGAGGCTTCGTGCTTGGAGTCTTTGCTCTAGCATGCTGCCTGCCGGGACCTCTGGCCTTTCTCAGCGCTGTCCCGGCTGGCAACGATGAGGCGTTATTGAACAGCCTGAACATTAACGCAACCTCCTGACCTCTTGAAGCTCAGCCGAGTGACAAGGGCGCCATGCAATTCACAAGCGGGTGATCGATCTGGGCCACGATCTGAGCCGGAGCTTCGCTGAGGACAACCCTGTGCCGATAAAGCCAACCAAACTATTACACGCTAAAGCTCTGCAGCCTTTTGCACACAAAATTTGTTGCTGCTTTTGGGTGTATGTCTGAGTATATATATATATATATATATATATATATTTCTAAGGAGGATTCAATATTCAGCTGGTAGAACGGTATCGCACAAGTTTCTGCCATGCGCATGGCAGAGGCGGTGCTGCACGATGTGTATATGTGTAACGCCGTGAGCTAAACGAAACCTTACCACACCCTGCCTCAAAGGAGAAAAGTGCCTTCTTGAAGGAGGATGGACTATATTTCTTCAATGGAGAGGAGCAAGATGGAGCAAGTCTCAAGTTCGAGCCATGACATGATGTCTCTCAAGTCAGCCTCGCCGTTCATGAAGGCGATTCATGTCTGTAGTCTTCACAATCACAATGAATATGTTGCGGCGACGGGCGTGCAGGTTTGTGTCGCAGAACTGAGACGGTATATAAGTTGCCATTTTGGGGTGACGCCCTGGGCTTTCAAAAATGTTGGCATGTGGGGCTGACTGCAAGCCTTGTACTCAAACCACGAAGCACCCGGCGCCGACCGGACGTAGAACTCCTGAAAGTGGCTCGCAGGGTTTAGGGTGCCAGGACTGTGGGGTTTGCTATATTTTCCCATTGGCGCATACGCAATAGCGGCTTTGGGTTGATAGGGTTTAACAGGGTTTGGGGCTGCTCTTGCGAGTAGGGAACAGCTGTTTTCTGGCCGCAAAGCCCCGATGAACAGTGGACTCGACCTGCCTTGGAGCGTCAGGGCTCGAAACTCCGGAATCCAAAACCCCAGCTGAAACCGAGCCCGGAATGTCAAGAATCCCCTGCCACGCCACGTTATCTCGAGTCAGCATGAAGGCACATGTTTGCAGGGGTCGGTGGAAACGATGGGTGCCCCTGATGTCATCATCAGCACGATCACCGAACGCATAATGATACAGTGACTAGATGTGCGTGTTTGTGTTGAGAAGTAGTATCGTCAGATTCTCTTGCTGACACAGCGGCTGCATCGGGCCTCGCCCAAACCTGCTTGAACCTGGGCAAGCTGGAAAAACTCTGCGTGTGGAATGCGTGGATGTCACACTCTGGAAATTAATTTCCGGCTGGAAATCAGAGTGGAACGTGAGCGTGCGGCAAAACACTGAAGATTACTTCCGCGGCTTAGCAACATAGATTATCGTTTTTGGTATTTCACGTTATCGCTGGCCAGTCAGGCTGAACTGCCTGCTTTGTGACAGTGCATTTCACAGCAAATCAATCTTTAACGGTCCGGGACTGGGGCAGAGGCTTCGCTTGGTAGTCTGCTTCAAACCCAAGTTGCAGGTTTGGTCCGCATCTCGATGGTCTGAGAAAGGATTTGGTAGGTTGGGCCACTGTCCAACAAAGTTTCTCGGCAGAAAGGCTTCAAACCCGGGATCGGAGGCATTTTGGGCAATGGACTGCCAAGTCTACTTTTTGCTGCAAACTTGTTATCGTTACGTTATCGTTTTCGACACAGTGTGGACGCTCCACCAAAACCTGAAAATCAAGGCTCCGTCGTCTGATCCCTTTGCGATGCTAGCCCTCCCAAAAAAGCAAACGCATACAAAGCGTTCTTTGGACTTGCCAAACTGAGGATGAAAGTGAAAATGCTGAAACATGGGCTTAAGTAGGGCGCGGTATTCGTTGTACTTGAGAAGAGGGCCACGAAAGCTAGGGGAGAGGAAGCGTAGCTGCGAGCAATTGGGGCTGAGTAAGGCGGGGGACACATGTGACATGAGAGTACTGTCGAACACGAGGCCGAGGCGACAAGGTATGTTCGGTTCAGTTTCATGGAGTGTCAGCTGGCTGAAAGATACTTTGGATTTTCAATCCCAAATTCTGTAACCCTAAGACGTAATATTAGAAGCCAACAGGCCAGATTTTGTTAGAAGGTGCTGCCGCCATGCTGTAACGGGAACCACCGGGTTGGCGTTGCGATCTGGAGGTTCACATCTTCCCGTGGCCTCGCAGTTGGACGACACTGCGAAGGACCAAAAAGAACTGGAGCCAAGACGCAGCGCAAACGACAAACTTCAAACACAAGCAAACTCAGGGGCCTTGTGGAAGGAGGGGGGGGGGGACCTGTGGGTAGGGGGGGGGGGAGCCCCCCCCCACCTTGTCCCACGCGCCGCAACCTTAAAGGTGTGGGGGAGGCGGGGGGGGGGAAACCACACCTTGTCTCTTCAAAATGCTTCATGGGCGAGGTGAGGGGGGGGGGCGGCCCCTCCTCCCCCCCACCCCCCCACCTTAACTCTTGGACGTTTTAGCTGATAAGGTGTAAGCCCTGGTTTTGCCCTAGTGCCTTAATACAAGGTAGACCAAGTGAAAA
Source organism: Symbiodinium sp. CCMP2592 (assembly GCA_905221615.1). Lineage (NCBI taxonomy): Eukaryota > Dinophyceae > Suessiales > Symbiodiniaceae > Symbiodinium > Symbiodinium sp. CCMP2592. The sequence goes on from CAJNDT010003768.1 coordinate 104,881, forward strand.
TTGCTAAAGGGCAACTCCCGCGAGCTCAACAGAGCTAGCTTTCGTGATTTTGCCACTGGCAAGCAGCAAGCGAGAGCCTTATCGTTTTTCGTATTTCGCGTTGTCGCGGCCCATAAAACCCAATATCGACCCTTCAGCATACACGTTATCACGGCCTGCAGTAGCGGAACTCTCACCTGCAACGACCTTCTGCTAATCCCCCCACAGACAGTCTAGCTCTTCAGAGAGAAATGCCTGTCGCTAACGTGGAATGAGCTGTACGCAGATGCAGATCATGCTGATGACGAAGGGCCACGACCTAATTAAATACTTCTGTGTTCAAGTCGCTCCATCTGCCGCAGCACATGCCACTAAGTGAATTCTGGCCCAATGCTCCAATACTACACTGGGGAGCTCAAAGCCAGCAATGCGGCCAGATCCCCCCACCGCCCAACCAAAGAAGGCACCTTGTCGGCTGAAGCGTTGCACGCGCGGAGTCGTAAAGGGTGGACACGCGCTGTACCTGTCTGCCATGGGCGGCCAACTTCCAATGTCGCAATCGAAGAGAAGTCCAGAAAGCCCCTGAGTGTCTCATCTGAATTCCGCCGCCATGCAATCTACAAGTAACAGAAGCTGGGACAGCACGTGACCTTGACAACATATGATTGATCCTATCCACCCTAGAACTTCAGAATGTTCGTCAATTGTGATTTTGGGGTATTACCTTGAGGATTGCAGGATTGCAGGATCGCCAACTTGTTCTACCCCGGTTCGACCGTGTCCTTGTGTTCACTAGCTCGACTTCTAAGAAGCACGTTGGAGCTGCGGGTCAGAGATGCCTGTCGGCTTGGACATCCGAGAATTCGTGAGCTGGTCGGGTCCCTTATATTGCATTGAGAAGTTTAATCGCTGTTGCAGCCCTTCGCAGCTGTTAGAGAACCCTGAAACCCCAACATAAGCATGGGCTTTCAAATCTGCACCTCGCACATTCATAATCCCAGGGAGCCAAGCGCCTCGGCGAAAACGGGCGTGCTGCGCAGCTCCTCGAGGAACGAGCGGGCTTTAGGGTTTGATGAGGTCGATCGTTTGGGGATGTAGCTTGGTATTTCCGGTCCGAGAATTACGACGTTCCTCTCGCACTGCGTTCTGCAGGACAAAGGTCTCCTTCAGCCTCGAAATCGCGCGTGCTCTCGACAACGTCCACCCAACCTCCATCCGTTCTCGCAGAGCATCCATGGGCGAACCATGACCACGTCCACCCAGACTCTATCTGTTTTCGCAGGTTCTAGCAGCACATCCATGTGCCAAAGACGATAACTTCTGCTTATGTAGATATGGTCAAAAGTTTTCTCGTGGGATTTCGTGGTGCTGAGATTTTTTCGGTTGGGACGGATCTTTTACTTAAAAAGCATCCTAGCATAAATTTTCGTCCAGTCCACAATGTTCCCAGCTTTCGCACAACGATCAACCGGATAATGCCCGGCAAGACGTCCGTGCACAGCGGCTTTGTGGAGTTTCTAGGGCGCAGGGCCAAAATGAAAGCAAATAGGTCTCAAAGCTGCCCAGGATTTCCAATGTGAATTCCGAGTATGTTACCAGAAGTCGCACGGCGACTTTATTCTGCGTATGTAAGAGCATATGTCAAATATCCCCGCGGTGGTCACTGGCATTTCAGACAGCCGCGTGCCAGCAAAACAGATGCCTTGCAGCGGATCAGATCAACGCTCACCACGCATATAAAGAAGGTAGCCGCGCGATGCCGTCAACTTTGGATCCTGACTTCCAATACAGCCTACATGCACACGCACGCACCCACCCGTGGGGAAGATTCAAGAGTTCCGACCTCCAAAGCCCCGGGTTAGAACTCTGAGCAGCATAGGTGCCTTTGAATTCCTTTGGCTCTTGGGCTTACTTGAGTTTGAAAGCTTTAGGTAGGGTTTCCGTTCGGGCGGGCAGATTCAAGCCTCGTAGAGATTTAGGGCCAAGCAGGAGCACCCAAGCATGAACTGCTTAGGGAGCAGGTGTCAGTAGTCTATGCTCAATATATGGGCCGCAAACAAGAGACGTTTTTGGGGCATGGTAACGGGGCAGTCTCCATTTTCACCATTCCGCTATTATGCGCTGCTTGGATCCCTAAGGCCACAAGCTCCAAACTCCCAGCGCTGTCCTTTGCCGCTTCTAGAGCTGCCGTCCCCGCATTTGGCGCCTGAGGGCTAAAGATGAAAGTCTTGTCGAGTTGGGCTTTGTATATGTCGTGTTCGAGCAGTTCGGGGCAATTAGAGTCGGGGTTTGGCATTCTGGGTTCCGGCCTAGGGCCGGCTATGACTTCGGGTGTCAGCTTGACGGAGATGCAATGCGACCTGTAGATTCTAGATTTGGAACAGGGGCTTGGGAGCAAGTGGTTTCAGGAGTTTATCAGATGTCAGATTCGCATTCGTATCTAGACCAACCTTGCAAAGGGGTCGTCAGCCCTGTTGACAAGCAGCGGGCCTGGCAGCAAGACCAGGCCCGTTTGCCCTGCAAAGGTCCCAATTCAGGATCTGTCACTGTAGCAACAACATGGCGATGAAATGGCGTGATGTTGATGCAGGGGCTCAAGGATTCTTCAGCCTTCAGACACGAGGCTTCAAGTCTCAATGCGGGCTTGGTGGTATTTTTTCCCTCTCGCATTGGAAGCCTGGCTATGAAGTATCCAGGCGCTTTTTGACGGCTCCAAGAACGGCTTCTAAACGATAGGATTGGTTCTGGGAGGGTGGAGTAGACGACTGTAGGGCTCCGGGCTTGCAAATGTCCTGCAAACCAGGAAAGAAATCGCCGAACTAAACACCCAACAGACCACCAGCCTCGAGCCGTGCGAGAGCTTTGGCAATGACCGCCTCGGCCTCAAACTCTAGTCGAACATTATAAGCCCCAGGGACCTAGAAGCCACCACCTGACAAGCTGTCGAATGTAGAATCGTTGAAGGCATGGAATACCGCTTACTGAACAGCGGGCTGAATGTCCCTATGACAATAATGACGGGGTTTAAGTCGCGTGCTCAGGACGTGGAGTCTCCTCGATCCCTTCAAGCCGTTTTACTGTCCAGACGTCCAGTTCCACATGGCCAGCAAGTGCAGGAACACTGCATGCCAATAACATATGGGTATGTAGTAAGCACAAGTCTACTGGTGTGTTGAGGACTGCGTCATCTGGCATCTTCAGGAACTTCCCCCAGGGAATCAAGGCACTATGGCTCCGGTATGTAGGCTTGGGGGTACTCGGCTCCTGCATCGCCAGCCTCTGAAACGTCTGCTTCCACGTTTAAGATGGGATGGCATACTTGGAACCATTCACGTGTCTACCAAGAACCGCACGGCTTTGCATCTGGTAAAAACAAGTCTTCTCATTCTTCGAAAACGATTAGGGTCCCGTTGTAGCTGTCGGTCTAAAGCCCGGAGTTAGCCTTACAGGTTTCCGCGACCACAAACCGCACCTCCAGCACGAAGTAGTCGTCTGCAGTGTACTTTGAAGCCTGGTCATGCCGCTTGTTACATGCTTTGGGTTCAGGGCAGTCCCTAAACACCAACACGGTTCGCTCAGGCCTTGAACCAACTCTAGCCTGAGGATGAATTGCGAACTTGCGCGTAGGCGTACCGGGTCCGCCGAGTTGAAAGCTACCCGCACGGTGAAGGCACTCGTTGAGATGGTCACGCCGAGTCGGAGTAGATACAAGTAAGACGCAAGTCGGCCGTCGTCAAAGATCTCAGTCCTATACCAAGTTGTATGCAGACTTCACCGTCGCACCTGAGCTTCCGCATCTCTGGCCACGCTGCTGAGATTGACCTGGAGGAGCAGAATGGCGATTCAACGTGCAAAGTGCCTAGCGCAAAAACTAAGTCTTGGTGTCAAAGACAAGCGTTCGCGGGTTCCGTGTGATGGAACCCCCCGACATCCCCGAACTCCCAACCGACACGGAGACCTTGTTGATTGACTCACGAACCTCGAATCGACTTGCTTAAGTCGCCTTACAGTCCCCATGATCGACAGCCGACAGCCCCCAAGCCGATCCCATGCATATCCCAACGTCTGCACCATGGAAGCTCTGACAGACCCAACTCCAACTGCCGCAAATTCCAGAGATCCGTCGTAAAGTTGGAGGTCTGGGATTCAAAGGCGAGGAACGAGCCGCTCCATGGGGAATGTTGCGCAGGGCTCGGGTCGGAGAAGTCCAAGTCCTTCCAAGGCGCATCAGTGCCGCAGGCGTCAAGTAAAAAGTGTGCAACAGCGAAGCGCTTAACCCACGCACGTCCGAAACTCTGAAACCCTTAGAGCCAAAACGGGATCGACGTCTCAGGGTCGGCGCTTGGAGCAGGATGGACGACTGATGGCAGATGTCAACAAACCCAAGAAACGCAAGACATGGTAGTTTATGTCTGTAGAAGCCCACACAGCACAACATCTTAACACACAAACAAATTCCTGCTTCTGTTTGGAGAATTAACCGCAAAGCCTTCAGAGACGTGGGCTAGAACTTTGGGAGAATACCATAAAGGAAAATCGAATACGCTTTCACTTCTTGAACAAATATGTAACATCGAGTAAACCGTCACTTCTTCAAACTCAATGTTTTATTGTTGAGGAGACAGGTCACCACTGACTTGGAGATATCATGATAGCGATGCCTGGCAGAAAACACACCAGACCATGTGAGTATTCTTTCGGTATATTATATACATACCTGCACATGTTTATCTGTACAAGATTATAATATGTGTATAATCTAATTCTGTGTGTGTATATATATACATCTGTTGAAGGATCCAAACTTCTATGAACGACCGCTACCTGCGACAAGGTTCTCTGAGCCCCTGCAGTTGAAAAGGCCATCACGTGAGATACCGGCTCCACCTGCCGGACTGCTAGTTTAAACTTCTTGACCTGCTACAGAAAGCCCCCACCTCTCAACCTCTATAAACTCTAAACCCCAAACCTGTCCTAGCGGCCATAAACATCTCAAATAAGCCTCGCGTGATCATGCATCTTCCATTGTGATCTTTACATTCTTTCGACACGCACACTCGGTGACGCAGGCACGGCTTTACAGGCTTTACGGGTGGCGCACATGGCCGTGAGAACGGCATGAAGCAGAAACTTGCGGGGTTTCCGAAGATGAGCCAGAATCGACAGATACGTCAAGCTTACCTAAATTCCGAAGATCCACTAGCATCCCGAACCTCCAAAGCGGACATCGTGAATATCACCCCCGCCTTCACCTTTTGGGAAGAGATGCTGCGCAGCACGCGCATACAGAGCCAGACAGCCGACCCCGACGCAGGCCTTGCAAAGGTCCCCTTTTGCTGCGGATCATTTCCCTTCCTCTCCATCGGGTCACCATCAGTTATCTCTGCATTACAGAGTTTTCAGTTTTTAAGTTTGCAGGGTTTCCGATTTCTGCAGCATTTTCGGGCTTCTCTGTCAGGAGCCTCTACTCTTCAGGGTCGCGAAACCCAAAGAGTGGCTGAGCCCAAACCCGGCGAACAATCTCAGGAGTCCGGAACCTGAGAAAGCGGCTTAGGAGCCCGATGATACAACACGACACCCGACGGCGTAACACTCAAGAGGCTCTAAGCTATGGTTTTTGGATGCGTGATGTTAAACCTTGACGGGCTGAAGGGCTTACATAGGTGTATATGGTTGATGCAGGAAAGCAAAAAATCAAACTATACGATCTCGAAAAACAAGCAACGGAAACATCTTTTCTAGGAAGCCCTCTTTTTGATTTCAACAATCCGTATTCGAAGTCCTGGCCTTCGCCTGAATCGCTCCATTTACAAACCCGTATACACAAAATTTCCAACTCCTTACCAGCCTCATCCTAGCTCTCCAAAGTCCAAAGCCTTTCTAGGATACTGCACGATGAAAGAGTACCTGGTCCGGTTGCAACATACATACAGATATACAGACTAATACAGACTCTATTGCTGAAGCCAGCGGTCCACGGGCCTTCGTTGTAGTTGCTCGCCTCGTCCCACGGCCATCGGCAATGCGCCCCGGCTTCGCGGACGCCGCCATGGTGGGCCGAGGCAAAAAAGCAAGGGGCTAGGGGCTTGGGGGCCGTTGGAACCAAGGATTTACGTCAAAAGCTCCATGACTTGACCAGTCCGGAAACAGAAATCACTGAATTCACAACGTTGTTTTAAGTTTCTGGGTTTTCAAGGGTGTGGGAAGGGTGGAGTCGAGAGGCTTGTGGTCCTGGGGTTGCAGTGCGGGGGTCTCGGCATGGGCTTAGCATCTGAAGTGCTACAGTGCTGGAGAAGCTGGAAAGGCGACCATGCAAGCTCTAAATGCCAAAGCCTAAAGCCATGGTGATGAGAACAAGAGGTCCAACCCCAGTAACAGCAGTGTGCCATCGAACCTTCCGGGATCATTAACCTGCTGACATCGAAGAGACCATTTCGGGAGGGGCGTGCTGCAGCCAAATTTGCGGACCGCTGGGGTGGTGTCGGGACAAGCTTCTCAATTGCAGTCACCAACAGCCCTGGGCCCTGGGCTCGCAGGTTGAAAAATGCGGAGTTTTCGCTATGACTTGCACAGAAAAACACCACATGCTTGCAGGAACACGGATCGTCAAATGGCGCTTGCCTGCGCTGCCACTATGCAGGCCTGTGGCCTCCGTTGGGTTCTCATGTTGCCTTGGGGAAGGAATTGACTGCAAACGGACCGTCGGCATCGAACCCCAAGCCCTCCTTTGCAACCTACAACATAACCTATGTTACCAATGCAGGGCTGCAAGCATAATTTGACTGGGTGCTGTTGGACAACAAAGCAAGGAACATGGTACCTTCCAACCAAGAAGGCCCCCAAAACTGCAAATGCGAGACAGCTCACACAGCATCTGATCTCAAACATCTTTGTCGAATCTCCTGGGATGAAATCAAGCTGAATCAAGCGCCTGACTTTGGGAACTCCTCCGTCGCTTCGCGTGCGGAGCAAGTCCGAAATGGCGCTGACGTCATGCAGCTTGGCTGTTATCGCTAGGAGCCATGTCAGCCGGACTGGGACATGGCGAGGCAACTGCAGCCCAAAAACACCCCGCTTCTAAACCTATATATCCCGGTACATCCCTGAAGGCCTTAAAAGCCTCCATGGTGAAAAGCTCCGAAGTTCGGGGTGTCACGGCCGCGACCGGCACGGCCAGCCCTTGCCATACACAAGCACCACTAGCAGCAAGGTGAAAATGGCGAAACACACGCCGCCCAACAAGGTGGTGGTGTACAGCATGTCAGAAATCACTGAACCCGCAAAGAAGAAGACGAAGAATGCCTCAGTTCGGGCCAGTCCCAAAACTCAAGCTCGTGGCAATCCTAGGAAAAGAAAGAGCTGATGATATGTATACGGAACATACAACAGTGGCTAGCATCATGTGCAAAACTACCATCTTACAACCGGAAATGCTACGCCGCACTCCACAGCAGCCTTCCGAGGAAGCATGGTTCCGGAAGACAAGAGTACTGCGCATAATCCGACCCGGTGGCAAGAAAAATCGCGAGGCTCAGCAAGTAGTCCAGCCTTGGCAAGCAGGAGCGCTGGAGCAGTACTGGTAGTGCTGATACTGTCGAACCGTCATCCTCGCCGTCGTCGTCGTCGTCCTAGTAGTAGTAGTAGTGGTGGTAGTAGTGGTGTTAGTAGTGGTAGTAGTGGCAGTAGTAGTCGGAGTCGGAGCAGGAACAGTAGTAGTAGTAGCCGTAGTAGTAGTAGTAGTAGTAGTAGTAGTAGTAGTAGTAGTAGTAGTAGTAGTAGTAGTAGTAGTAGTAGTAATAGTAGTAGAAATAGTAGTAGTAGTAGTAGTAGTAGTAGTAGTAGTAGTAGTAGTAGGAGTAGTAGTGGTAGTGGTAGTAGTAGTAGTAGTAGTAGTAGTAGTAGTAGTAGTAGTAGTAGTAGTAGTAGTAGTAGTAGTGGTAGTAGTGGTAGTAGTAGTGGTAGTAGTAGTAGTAAACTACTCGTCTTGCTGCTCCTGCTGCTAGTACTGAGCACCAGCACCCCCCACCGCCACCTGGTACTAGAACTAGTACTAGTCGCAGCAGTTTCGGGTCAATAATTAGCAACACTCGTGGCAGGAGGAAGAGTTGCTGGCGATACCTATGTACATGATGACATTCTATGCAGAGCCCTTTCGCCTTGCTGGGGAGACTGATGTCAGGAGGCCTAAGGGCAAAGCGGGGTTTGCAGGTCCAAACGTCTCACAGCCACCCCTAGTGAAAGGGTATGGTATGCGGGAGCAACCGAGTATATACCGAGTTTCCTCAAGTTTGCAACATGATGAGCCCTCGAACGGAATCGCTAGTTCTCTTGAATACAGCGGAAAGATCACTACTTGCGTGCTCTTGAGTTCTAGATGTCGGGGCTTTTCAAGTCTCCTCTATACTTTCCCCCATACGGGAAGGGCACACTGCTCACCCAGCCAACATGCACCAGCGCAGGGAACACCCCTTAAGCAGTTCCCCGGTGTCAGCAAGGGGATTGGCTTCATGAAAGCGCTCCTCTCTCAGTAGTCAGGAAACAGCTTCGATGACCGTGGAGCGGCGAATCTGTCGCAAAGCCACCACATCACCTGTGGGGAGTCTCTCTACATGAAGGTCCGTCGTCCTTCTTTGTCTGTGACGCAGCCCAAAACGACAGCTGAAAGAGTCTCATGTAGCCAGCACCGCAGTGACAAGTAGGACTTCTCATCCGGACTGCTTTGTATCTGCAGAAGCGCATAGGGTTAACAGGGTCCTTTGAAAGGGAATGGTTCAAGTGGGGAGGGGCAGGGATCCCTGTGGAAAGGCTTTGTGTGTCTCAGCTAAGCGGACGCGCAGAGGTGGACGCGAAAAACGCGAAACACTCGAACAACGCGAACAACTCAAAAACACGCGAAAAACACTCACAAACACAAACAAATCAAAAAAAAAACGCTAAAAACACGAAAACAGCAAAAAGTGTAAGCACGTATCAATAATAATAGTAACAGTAACAGCAGTAACCAATGGCAGTAGCAGTAGTAATATTCATAGCAACAGTAAAACTGGAATGGCAATAGTAACAGCTTTGGTCATTGTAATGCTGACAGTAATAGTAATAGTATAACAATATAAAAGTAATAGTAATAGTCATAATAGAAATAGTAAATAGTAATGATAATAGTACTAGTAATTTGCGTGAAATGAGCACCAAAGAAACGCGCAAATGCGAAAAAACGTGAAAGTCACGAAAACACTAAAAACACAAAAACAAACACTAAAAAATGCGAACACAAAAACAAAAAACAACGACAAACGCGAAACACGCGAAAAAAACACGACAAACGCGAAACATGCGAAGAGCGCCAAAACTAGTTTGATTGTAGTGTTTTGTGTTTTTCGTGTTGTTCGTGTTTTTCGTTATTTTTGTTGCGTTTTTCGCGTTTTTTTTTTTTCAACTTTTTGCGCGCTGAACGCCGACTCCGCTTGTACACGACGCGCAAAATGCTCGCTTAGAGGGATCCTTGGGGAACCTTTCGGAAGCTTAGGAGATACTCGTGAGAATTTCGGACTATGCTGTACTGGGTCGGGGGGTCATTTTCTGCAGTGCAAAGTGCGTCACCTCGGGATTCCTGGAGGGCCTTTCGCAAAAACGAGTCGGACATGATGCGTTGGCCTTTTCGGGCTTCGCCGTACAGATCTGCTATCGAACTTGCAGGTGATTCTTGCGATTACTTTAAAGACTGTTCGGAAGATGCCTACGGCCTATTTTTCACACCGCAAATACTGAGCCGCTAGCTCGAAATTCCTGGAGCTCGGAGCGAAACTCTGCAAAACCCCCAAAGCCCAAACATCGCCTTAGATTTAGCAAAGGGCCTTGATGCAAAGCAGGAGCCAGAAGACGACCCAGCCCAATGTCGAGCCGACGAACTCCGAAGCCAAGGCTGGTAGGGGCGCGCCTCTGCTGGTTTAGGGTTCAATTAGGTCTTTTGTTTGTTCAAAGGTTTCGGCTCTGGAGTTGGGCTTCGGCATTTTGAGCTTGGGGTATTTCGGGATGAAGGCTTCAGGGTTTTGGGCTTCCAGCCTAAGTTTTCTGGTTACTGGGCACAATAGCCCTGCAGGGTCGGAGCTTCCAGTGCAAGTATTGGGAACTTTAGCTCTTTGTCTCGCCACTTGAGAAGGCATCCTGTAAAATGGGATGCGGCCTCTACCCTGGATGCTCGACGCGGGCAGGAATACAACCAATAGAAGGGGTAGTAGCAACGGTAGTAGCAGGAGCAGGAGCAGGAGGAAGGAGGAGGAGCCGGAGTGGCAGCAATGGCGACAGCTGCAGAATCCTCACCGGCAGTATAACCTCTCTCAAGATCGCGCAAGCAGCTCGCCGCACAGCACAAAGGGAGGCTTCGGCCATCATGCATCACGCCAGCTGCGGCACATCCCATTTCCGAACAAAACCAGCTAGACAGTAACTTTGCGTAAACCCTCAAGAACTCGCTGACAGGGCAACTCTTGCCGCGGTTTTCCATGCAGAACCCAGCCTCCTCGAATGAAGGCCAGCCTCTGAAACAAGCTCTACATGCTGAGCTCCTAAATACGGGGCTCCCAGCAGTTGCTGGTATCAACATGTGATTGATTAGTTAAAGAAGATGGACATTCTGAGGCGTGCATAAGGGGACTCCGGGGACTCTGTTTTGATCAGCCGAGCTGCGGGAGATCGATTTGCCATATCCTTTCTGAAACCGTCACCGCAAAATTCCGAACAAAGTGCTCCGAGCCGCTGGCCAAAACTACGAGGAGTGGAAACTACACCATAAGCCCCAGGAGCCAATCCTTGTTTGGGGGCTTTAGCACAGTGCTACGCTTCCCGTTCAACTACGCAACTCCCGAAATCTGAGTCGCAAACTCTTGGTTCTTGTAATGTGAGAGCACGAAACAGTAAAGTTTAACCCAGCAGCACCACGTCCAGTGCCACCCCGACAGGCCCAAGAATTATCATCAGCGCATAGCCCAGCCTGGGCATGAAGAGATGGGGAGGCGCCTGGAATGCGCATGCAACACTCTTGCAACAAGATCCCGTCAAGGAGACGATAGAGGCGCCTTCAACACCTCATGCCCTAAACCATACATGCCTGAACCCCCAACCCCAGTTCCGAAATGATACGAATCGGAGCAGATGACCCACACATGGCAGCTTCTCAAGCCAATCCCTACATGTTCTCTAAGGGGACCCTTCTAACCCTACCCACATGTCTTTCGGGTGGCCGCCGCGTTTTCAGAACATCCCCATCTTAGGTCTCGCACCCGGAGATCAAAACCCTGGGCAAGGTATAGAAACGCCTCGTTAGACATGATTCTAGGAATCCGCTGTCCACAGCCACCTAAACCCTGCGGAGTAGGCCACTCACCAATAGAAGTGGCATGAGTTCGCCGAAGTTCCTACGACTATGAGCTGCAGTATGTTTAGGCTTTCCCGGCACGGTTTCCGTCAGGAATTCGAGCGGCGGAAGGTCAGTTGCAGACATCGCGAGTAGTTCCTCGCGCAGCGGTCCTTTGGAAATCTTCGGGGTTTTGAGGCTAGTTGTTGTTTGGCAGTGTGCCCCAAGACCGCCTGATCAGAATTGGGTGTTTTTTGGTGTATGACTTGCTATACTTTCCATGGGCTTACAAGGAAAAAAGGTACTGAGGAATTTATGCCCCGACATCTGCGGGCTAGGCTTGCGCCGTTCCCACCCATATGAAAGCCGTCTTCGCTGCAGTTACCGGTTGGCTTGCCGAGCCATCCTTTCCTATCACACAGTTGGATCTAAACGTGCGACGAAAGGTGCCCGACACCGATTAATTACGGGGTCTTTCTCAAAGCTTTTGTTCCGATTTGCATATTGTGTTCAATCGAGTAGTTTTCTGTTGAGGCAAGATACTGGCAAGAAGTGTCGTTCGCTGCATCCGCAGGCAAACGCGGAATATTTACTTTGGGATCGCTTTGAGAAGTACCGCCTGCCTATCTACATGCAAACCCCAACTTTCGCTTCACCAATCACGGTTGGTTCTCCGTCCTACCTGCTGGCAGAAACCTTTACCATACAACAGGTGCAACTATCAGGAGCCGTCCTTCTCTGCTACTCTCAGCCAGTGTTTCGGGTATGCCCCAAAATTTGAGAAACTGCCAGAAGACCTCAATAATCGTTCAACCCTGCGGCCGCTCTCTTCAGCAAATGCACAGGAGCGTTGGGCTAAATTCTTGCACCCCAGCCGTAGCAGCCAGTTCCCGGGTTCAAGCTGGTGCCTGCAATTATTGTCACCCTGTCTGCCCCTGTCCGCATCCGCACGATGAAATCCTGAGCCTCGTTATGTACTCACCGCTTCCTGTCAACTACTTACTACAGGGGTGCAGGAGGACCCAAGCTCCTTGCGGTGTTGGGGCCAGTGCCAGGAAGTCATGGACGAGTGCTCTCAGGACCTACTTGTGAGCTACTCACTCACTACACAACATTCACATTCATTGATGTGCTTCCCGGTTCTTGTCATGGGAAGGCCTGTATCCCAGCCTCCGAAACTACTGCTGCCCCCGCTGCCACGGACGTAGTCCGTGAAGTTTTCAACGCTGCCATACCAGGCAGCGATGGCCGACAGCACGAACCTTGCCGATCTAAGGGCATGCAGGCAGCCGGGTCAAAAGAGGATAGCGTGAACCAGCCGTCGCGGCATGCCGCTCTACTACTAATTACCTTGCAAAAATCACCACAACCACATCTGCACTGCCACCGCAGCTTTGTTCTTGCAGGCAAGGGAACTCTCTATCTGATTGCAGTCGGCACTCCGCAGCCTCGGCGAATGTAAGCATGGCAAATGAAGTCAGCTGCAGCGGGTGTGCACGTGACCGCTTCGATGGGCACTGCGACCACGACTCTAAGAGCCACGAACTGAACAGATTAACTCACGGCCGGCACGCTGGCAGCACCCCCCGTAAATACCGCAGACTGGGCCTAAGATGGGGAAGGCTGCCAGGAGTGTTCGGAGTCTGAAAGAAGCGACCAAAGATGACCGGAATGTTTTCTTCCTGTATTTCAGAGGCATTTCTTAGGTCCCGGCCTCCACTTTGAAGCTCTCCAGAACCGCGATAAGCTCATGTTTCTCCTCTGGCTCTCTGACAGGTAGCATGTATTCTCCAAGATAACCTCCACACAGGCAACCTTTGCACATGAGGCCAGCAAGCAAGCCCGCTCTCAAGTTTGACTACACGCACCCCCAATGTGCCACCAAGCCATGTGAAGCTCATTACAACTATCAGCATGCCTCACCACTGTAATCGCCCTGACAGATGGGGCTCTAAGAACACTGTCCCTCATAAACTTGCGGTTGGTGTGCACGATAAAGAGCATGGGTGCCACTGTCAACCTCAGCTGGTCGACATAGGACCTATGTTTGAACAAGATGAGCAACTCGAGTGCACAGACGCTTTGATGAAGTGACATACCTGCTTCGCACGACACGGCCCGTCGCAATCAGACACCTGCATTGGGTGTGCACGTTCTCAAGTGCTTTGCAAGCTGCATGGTCACTGGAAGGCTGAACCTTACTGCATGGCAAATCAGCCTATCTGCACAACTTGTTGCCTGTCCCCAGACTCGAAACGTACGAAGACGACACATGCTAGTGACACCGGCATCGGAATCAGCAAACCCAGAACCACAAAGCCTAAACCTACAAGCCAATACAAACATGAAAAAGTGTTCTCATGTTGTATCCAAGAGCCTCAAGCCCAAACGCACAGCAAACACCTGGGCCAAACCGGGGAGTTTAGGTGCGGGGCGCATGGCCTCGGGATAAGGGACTCAAAACATGGGGAAGCTTTACTGAGGTGTTGTCGTTTTTGCGCTGCATGTCAGCACGTTCGCGAGTTCTGCTCTTTCTTCTGGTCTTTAGCTTCTTTGCTTCTCATCTCCTCGTCTAGAGACTGGCTAGGAATTGCAATACTCAATCAAAGACAATTAGCTCAGGTTCGTACCCCAATAATATTCTGACTGGCTTCAAATGCTGTGAGAAGACGGAAACTCAGTCTCCAGAAGCCTATGAAGAATTTGACTTCCGATTGACACATTGTTCACAAGTTACTGATCTCATGCTGCTGGTCTCTTGAATGTGAGGGTCCCTGGGGCGCCACTTGGAGCACATGACACCGGCAACAAAGTGCACCTCTTGTGCTGGCGGCACCACTTGGAGCCCAAGACACCGGCAACAAATGGTACTGTCGGTTTGTCCGTCATTCCGTCCGTCCGTCCGTTCGTTTGTCTGCCTCTACGTCTGTATGTATGTGTCTCTGTACGTCCGTATGTATGCATGTATGCTTGTATGCATGTCTGTTGGTTTATTATCTAGGCTGTTCAGTAACCCACTGGGAAAAAGTATATACTTTCTTAGGCTTCTTATTTTATAGGAGGAACCCAGAAACCTGAAGTAAAAAAGTGTACCACTGAAAAACCTGGTTATTTGTTTATGATTATTTGTTTGTACATACGGCACGGCCGAAAACGATCACCACCTGATCGTTAACAAACCCCCACCCTCGCTGTGGAAGCTGAGGACCACAAAACGACGACATGGTTGGGGACCATCTGCTCTCAAGGCGTCAAGCCGCAAAGCAGAAGATGCCACCCCCAAGATAGCTGCCCAACATCAGCAGGAAGGCCTGACCTGGGGCTTTAGGATTCTGGATGAGAATCGTAGAGCTCGGGCTCAGGTCCTATAGGCTTCATTAGGCTTCAGAATCTGAAAAGGGCACTAGGTGCCGGTGTTTGACAGATACTGTTGGACTCCGGACAGAAAGGGCGGCTTGAAAGATGCCGCGACTTTCAGATGAGCGGGTCGTGGCTTTAAGCCATGGACCGTTCTAGGGTGACCCAGGTGGCTTGGGTTTCGCGACGGTCTGTTTGCAGCTGGCATGGCTTGATGGTGGTGGTGGTGGTGGTGGTGGTGGTGGTGGTGGTGGTGGTGGTGGTGGTGGTGGTGGTGGTGGTGGTGGTGGTGGTGGTGGCGGTGGCGGTGGCGGTGGCGGTGGCGGTGGCGGTGGCGGTGGTGGTGGTGGCGGTGGTGGCGGTGGTGGTGGTGGTGGTGGTGGGGGCGGCGGCTGCTGTGGAGGGTGTGGGTAGGGCATTGGCGGTGTTGCAGCAGCATCCAACAGAAGCACACTCATGACAACGAATGATGCTGAATAGCCTCAGAGGGGGTGGCATGTTATGCTTTCTAAGGGTGCAAGCAAAGGCAGCAGCCGGGCAGCTAATCAACATGCAAACCAGCATCAATCAACGTCATACTCATCACTGTGCTGCAAACGATCAGGCCGAATCGGGTGAGGGGATAGAATGGCATGTGGACCCGTGCACAAGCACATAGCAAGCCCTGACTACCCAAACCCGGTTTCACTGTCCGTCTCAACCGCAGAAATAACTTTGTCAGGATTGAGTAGCACATGGTTCTGCCCGCCTTGGCAGGAGCTATGTTGTAATGGTACTGGGTCAGGGTGCCTCGTCATCAAAGCAAACTTACTCCAACCACGCACTGGGCGCGAATCTAGCCCAACGGGCAACGTCTTCAATATTTCGGACACAACAAATCTGTCTCCAAAGCGAAGCGCAGGACCGTGCCTCCCTTAGACCTGCTTGTGGTGTCCGTGGGTCTGCTCACAAATAGGAAAAGCAGCTTCATGCACTCTAGCCCCATGTATAGCGCCCTATGGAAGAAGCAGTTTCCATGTCATGGTCGGACTGAAATGCCATTGGATTCTCCATCACCCTTAGACACATTGACATTTGCGTTTGAGTTTACGCATGGTTTTCTGAAGCGAACCAGCGGCGCTCTACAAAGAGCGGCTTCACGAGCAGCGAACCGTCAGGGTTAGCCTTGGCTCCGAGTATGGATGCCACGGGTGTCGCCAGAGCCCCTTTAAGCAATGGGTTGCGGGTATGTTGAGAAAGTTCCACCTACGTGGCTTATGGCTTTGAGGCTTGAACCCTGCACGTGGTGTATGCAGGAGCCACGAATGAAAGACTCAAATACATGTGCATGAGCCTCATCATCGAGGCACCCATGTGTTAAAGACGCTCTTGCGGATGCCAAAGCATGCGCCCTTCCGTTTGAATAGGAAGGCCAATCAGAGCTGTCTAGAGCTGCTCGAAACGGTCATTTCTGTTGCGGCATAACCAAGGCAAGCCAAGGGAGGTTTGCATCTGTGTCGGTGCATTTGCAGTTCGGCCGGAACCTCTCGGTGTCGTGCATAATCAGACTTCTTCGAGAATGAGAATCAAAGCAAAATAGACGCTGCAGTGGTAGCAGTGTGGCAATCATAGAAGATGCGGATAAAGAAGCGCAAAGGTAGCTGTGCCTAATTGTACTAGTAGAAGCAAAAGTGGTACACGATCATACAAGCACACTCATCAGGGTTTCTGGTACATCCGCACTGTATACCCACCATGAGTGTCCCTCGACCCCAAAAGCGCTCTCATCCCTAAAACCACAACCCCAACAGCCCCAAATAACTTTGCTTTCCGAGATCCTATCAATCTTGTTCACAAGGTGGTCGACACCTTTACTTTAGTTGTGCAGGTCGGAGGCCTGTCTCCGCTCGTCTTGCTTGGTGTAGGCCAGCACGGTTGGGACTTGTGTTTCAGGAGCTTGCTTTGACCTTTTCCCTGGGCTCACAAATGTGGTGTCACATTGTTGTTCCTTGGGTGGGGACCCTGCATACTCTTTCCATCCTAGTGCATCCCATGCAATGTCTGCAGTGTCGATAGAGCAAGCTGCCATATGCACCTTGAGAGCAGGGCTAGCTCCCCAAGTCAGCCGGGTCGCTTTGCGAAAAGCGGCAAGTTCAAAGACGCACCATAGTCGAGACCTTTTGGGTGTTCGCTATGTTCGCTGTGAGATGTCAACCTGTGCATACGTAGAGAAGCGGTTGGACACCTGGCAAAAGGTGTACAGTGTGCTTAGTGCTGACATATATACTTCAAGCCGTTGGCGCTAACACACTGGGTTTGGGAATTGCTGAATAAAGATGAGATGCTCATCATGACTTCGTCGCTTCCGATATCGACTGGGGGTATTGCTCTGTGCTTGCTTGGGACAGTATGGGCATAACAAGTAGGTTACCTTCCGGACTTAGGCATGGAGCTTTCGACGGATTGTTACAGTCATGCAGTACGTACAATATGAAAAGTCCCATCACGATAGCTTCCGGGCACTAAAAACAGCGTTGCTGCAATGACAAGGCGTAAGTGAGCATGATCCTGCAGGAGCCCCGGCCAGGCTTTTTTCAGCTACAGGCTTGCATCATCTGCTAATCGCATGAGCCGTATAAGAAATCTGAGAGCAAAGCAAATATGGTGGCGACCACCTTGGCTGCTATGCGCGCGGCTGATTCTGTACAGACGATGTGGCCTACGCAGAGATTCTGTAGGAACTGCCGCTTTACAAATCATCATGGGAACAAATGGGTTTACCAAGAGGTTGTGAGCCGGGAAAACAACTCCCAAGCCAGCAAGAAGCTTAAGAACGTACCTAGTAAACTAGTACTTGTATCGGCATCGGGTGCAGCTTCAAGTCCCCGGCCCGCCAATTCTGACCCGAACAAGCCAAAGGCAACGTGAGCTTTTTCGCATGTGAAAGAAAAAGATTCCTACCAGGCCCCAGGCCCAACCAAAGCTTGCCTTCCTGTCTCTGTTTCTGGTTGTTCTTTGTTTGGTTTTCTTTCTGTAGTTCTGCTTGCTTCTTTCATCCTGCCTGTTGGGTCCTGTGGCCCCAGCCCACCCGCCTCCAAAAAAATCAACAAACACAAATTCGACAAACATGGACCCTCGAAAGAAATACATAATTCTGACAGGAATTCAGATACAACAATCGGTTGCCACATCATATCTTGATGCACTCTGCACATTATCGTGGTGAGCGCTTTGCTACTAGAGGAAGCACTTATACCTCCCGACTGCAAGGTCATGGTCCAGCCGAGTCGCAACACACGCAGCTGGTTCGAAATACTCCTTGCGGCTTATTACAGATGTGGGATTGTGGGTTTTCCGTTCTGTCTCTCCGTCGTTTCAAGGTGGTGCTTACAGAAAGTTTCAGCAATGGTGCAGAAACTCATGCCTTTCCGGAATACTAGCAGGTCTAGAGGGTATTGTGGGCCGCAAGCAGCAAACTAGGCTTCTAGGCGGGGAGTATACTGCAGTTTCAAGAGGGATCATCAGCGGAAAAGGAAGAAACATGTTGCGCATGCAATAAGGTCATTATAGGCCCGTGCCACACCTGAGAAGTGTGGCAGCTCAGCAGTGACCCCGACGAACAGTGACGATCCCAAAAGCGAGAATGGACTGAGCCCTGACACTGTCAGGGTCCCCAAGAGCAAACACCCAACACTCACAAGTGATTACAACTGCCTGAAGCACAATCCTTTGCGTGCTCTGAACCCTGGACATCCCTGTAGAATCTTTATTGGTGTACCTTAAACCCAGACTTCTGAGACAACCACACGCTTCTCTGCCAAGGGACAGAAAGCCACCTAGGCCGTAGATGCCCCGCTCCATCAGATCCGGATCCACCCTGAGTGTATATAGTTGTCCAATCGGTGATGGAAGCTCTTCCGGGTTGCTTCGGCTTGCTTTAGCCTTTCAAGGATTTCAGGGGCCGGGCTTCATATTTATTTGTTGGGCTTAGCCTTAGCTTGGCAACTTTTGTTTTGTCGACTTGGGTGGGCTGTGGCTGTCGCTAAAGCAGGGAGAACCAGCACAGGTCCTGTCCCTGCGTTACTGCTTTATCACACCCACCCAGCCTATCCCCAAAGATCGCATGCTACAGGGCCTTGTTAACTTAGGAGTGCAGGACGTGTCCACCGGCTGCGTGGGAATCAAAAGGCAGTGGCATCGTAGGTCGTAGGTGTCCCTCCTCAAAATTCCGTCGGTTCATGTCACTTCGCCGCGTTCCGCTACACTTTCAAGCAAGCCAGCAATGGGCCAGCACTGCAGTGCACATGCTGACTGCCTTTGAACCAATCCAAATCTGTCGCTTGCTACAAGTAGAAGGATGTCCTGAGGAATCTGTCAGTTTCATAAACGCTCATACCCTGATATGTGTGCTCTGCGCCGTCGCACCTGTCGTTTCAAGTCGGCTACCGTTTCCCCGCGCAATTCTCAGCCTCTATCAGCCTCTATAATCTATAATGAAGGCTTTCAGACATTCACGCCCAACGTTGCTTCATGCCACTGGGATCATCGCACTTGTTCGGCAGCTGGGCGCAATGTCAGAGGTTAGGGTCGCGAAACTCGCCAAGGAAAGCACAACCACACATGAAGGTCCATAGATCCTGGGGAGGTGTTTTAAACTAAGGGCCTGATTGCTTCGTAACGTTCCGTTACGATCTGCAGATTACACCAAGCATCTGGTTGATGCTGACCACATCCAGGAAGCACTTCGGTGAGTGGCAGAAGAAGAGCCAGTACCTCAGGCAAGGGTGATCCTTTTTGTGAGATCCGCCCGGGGAGCCTTTAATTTGTGAAATCAAACATGGACCGTCATCCCAACGATGTCCTCACGATGCTCTATCCTCAAATTTCTACCCCTTTGCATCGCAGCTACGGCAATCCAAAATGTGCATCATGCGTCATGCCCTGCCCTACACACGGATTGCGGCTGTATGGTCCACCTGGGCCAAGGTCGGACATTTTCAGAGGCATCGGCCCTTCGCTGTAGGTGGTAGTTCCCGAACAGCTGACCATATTGAGATTCAACAAAGCACTCGCGTTTATTCGGCTTGCAGGTTGAATAAATACCAGGAACAAATGACTACAAAGATACAAATAACATGAAAGACAGGAATCACTAGAGAACGAATGGCCGGAGCAGCGAGGCTTTCAGCAGCAACGCGACACCTAATGCAGCTAATCCAATCCACTCCATCCATCCGTGCATGCGTGCATCGGCGCATCCGTGCATCCATCCATTCATCCAAATATCCATCCACCTACCTACCCATCCATCCACGCCGGTTTATACACCCTTCCATAAACCCGCGCCCACAAAACCTTCCGCCCCATCCCATGTGCCGGCAGGATTCAGGACCGCTGCTGAAACAATCGCCCCAATGTGCTGGCGGGATTCAGCCCGACAACCAATGTGGCACCACAAGCATCCACAATCGCAGCAGCCGGACGTGCCACGTCCGCCGAGAAGCTTGTCAGTTCTTCGAAGCAAACATCAGGCGCCGATGTATTGGAATTGGCAATGAAGCGCGTTTACCGGAGGATATGGACATGCCGGTAACACCGAGAAAGTAGCCGATTCCGATCACGAATCGTCAAGGCACAACACACGCAGCGCCATTGGGATGGCCCTGGGCCAAAAAAAGGCACACATCAGCTTTGAAATCCAGCCTCGAGCACAAAACCCTCACATCAGGCCATCCATTAAACATCGATCGATCCTGTGAGACCACCTCAACGGATAAAAACGTTCGCAACGCTGTCGGCAAAAGGCAAAAATACGAAACTAATAAATGAGCAACTGCAAGAAATCAAACAACTACAGACACCAACCACACGAACACACAAACACACGACGACCAGACAGACACACAACCAACCAAACAAGACAAACAATCGAGGAACGAACGAATAAACAGACGGTCAAAGTATCAAGCAAACATGCCAAGAGCAAAAACCAACAAACAAACCCAGCGAACACCGATCAACCATCAAGACAAACAACCAACCGAGCTAACAAACACAAACACGCGGACGGGCAACCGGACGGACAAAATCGACGGCACGACGCACGAACACCGCACACACATTCAAACACAAAGAACCAAACACACGAACAAGCAACAAAACAAACAAAAACAGAAGCCACACACACACACACAAACAAACAAACAAACAAACTAACAAACAAACACACGCACACACAAACACACAAACACACAAACACGCAGACACACACACACACACACACTCACACACACACACACACACACATATATATATATATATATATACACACACACACAAACACCCACCAACCCACCCACCCACCCACCCACCCACCCACCCACGCACGCACAAACCCACAAACGCACACCCACCCATCCACGAAAGCACGCACGCATGCACGCACTCGCACGCGCACACGCACACCCGCGCACCTGGTGCCCCCGCACCGGCACACCCGCACACGCAACACGCACGCCTATGCCCACGCCCAGGAGATTACTGGACCACATCCATCGATCCATGTATCCGTGCGTGCATGCATACATGGATACACTTTTGTGGTAAACATTCTGCTTATCACAACCCACTGCTCGCATCTGAGCCATCTCCAAACGCGAGAACTGTTATCCTAAACGATTGGGACCTCACACGCGGCATGTAAACAGCATAGTGTTGACGACACCGCCAGGCTTGCGCACCAACTTTCCACAGCACCGACCTGTCAACTGAAGGCCACGCTACAAAACTTCATGCTGCGCCGCTGGCCTCATTACTGAGACAGAGGTGCGCTGCTTAGCAAGCATTGTAAAAAAAAGTCTTGCGATCTGAAGGAATCCATTCCCTTGGTGATGATAAGAAGTAGTAGACAAGCTCATATCCCAGCTGCGGCGACAGGAAGAGCGAAAGCACAGCTGTGAAAACTCCGGAGAGATAGACCCACCTGGGGATCAGGGTTGTGCCTTCCCGAACTTCGTCGCCTGTCGCCAGACCGTCCAGACCCATGTGATTGCGGATTGTACTGTCTGATCCACACTTCAGATCTGCACTTACACCACTCAGAGCCGCACATGTCAATAACCGAGCCTTCTCATACTCTCTTATACAAGCCATCTTCAGGAGTCCGCAAGGTCGACATCCCAAAACCTCAAGCCCTAAAGTATAAAAGCTGCCTGAATCCCAGTTCTGTGAGGGCCCACGGAGCGAGAGGGCAGATCTTTTGGAAGCCCAGAACATCCCCGCGGAAAGTCAAGGGCGTCGGTAGCCTCAATTCTGTGTGAGGTTGGCGGTTGGCGTGCATTTGGTAGCAGCACAGCTATCAGCTGCGGAGGAAGAAAGAAAGTGATGACTATATTGGTAACAACAGTGGCTAAGTATTAGCCAACAGCTACCCCTGCTCCTGTTGCCAGCTGTTGGTGCTTCACTATGCCGCGGTACTACCGACCCGAACCCAGCTGGGAGCACAGCTAGACATGTCCCTTAAACTCCAAGAAACCAGCCGAATGCCCCCAGGACGAAGACGAATGAGGCCTCATCATTGTCCGCAGCATCGAGGACGGGAAGATGTTCAATGTTCATATACCGAGGGGGAAGGACATGGGCCTAAGGTTCAGCACGACCAAGAACAACCAGATAGGGTTTGGGATGAAACTCAAACATTGAGTTTTTGGCCAGTGGAGTTGGAGTGTAGGCTCGGAGTTAACACGGGCCTGTGTCCGGATTAAGTGGGGATCATGGCCGGTGTATGTGGGTAACTAGGAAACTCATTCGGTGGTGTGAGGCTTGCAATATAGAGGGCACCAACATGTTGAAATTGCGGACAAAGGAGTTTGGATGATCTGGGAATCGTTACAGCTTTTGCCGTCATTCTCCAGTCAGACCGTCAGACCCGTTGTTGCAGAAGTCCTATCTTGGATTGTAGCCTTGCCCCTTCGAGTTGGCTAGCGGCTAGTCAACGACATGATGTGTTCTCTGCCGAAATACAGGAGACGAGTAGCATTCCTGGTCTTGTCTAATAGGAAGATAGAACTATTGCTCATTTTGGGCTGAAACAACCCTGTGGCATGCCATGGGTGTGAACACATATTCACATGCTGCTGTCTTGCGCAGGAGGGCAGAAGAAACGCGACCCCAGGAGAAGCATATCATAACCCAGTGCTGTAGACGGACTTAATAATTACATTCTTCCGTACAGCTCGTACTGACAAAGACGGAAACAAGACCTCATTTTGAGATTTCGGCGCTCACACTCGCACACAGGGTTTACAAACATGTTTCGCCTGCTTTCTGCGGTACTATACTGCATAAGCTTTTGACTTGCAACTCCAAACCCAACATGGAATGCCTGCTTGGCTACGAGTCGCTACCTTGCCAAATCTTGGGGCCTGCTTCCAGAATCTACCCTGCACAGCTGCACGAAACTGTTTGCGCATGCCTCACAAGCAAGCACAGGCGCCACGCAAGCCCAGCAGGTAAGCGTGAAGGGCCAGCCATACTGGAAGAGGAGAGAAAGCACCTACTCCGGGGCCAGCATTCTCTCTTTCGCGCAGCAGGCAGCTTCAATGCAGGAAGCAGAACCCTTGAAATCAAAAGGAGCGCAGGCCCAGACCCCAGACCCTGTATCGTAATCAGGACTGGCAGCCACTCTTCTCTGGCCTTCCATCGGCCGGGTGTTCTCCAGGTGTGGGAGAAGAACCTCTGCAACATGATGGCGGTAAAGCCCAGTATACCTGCCCCGCAACCTTCATGGAATCCAGGAAGAGGCGAGTAAATGAAACGGGCCAATAGTAGGAACACAAACTGAGGCAATGGGAAGACGAGTAGCCATAGCTTGTCATTGCAGGGCAATAAGGACTGCAGCACTTGAAACAGTCAAATGAGTCCACGAACTTTCAGACTGACCTGACAGCAGGAGCATTCATGGCTGTGCAAATATGGGCAAACACATCCATTTTGCAAGTGCGAACCCCTTGCTTGCAGAACTTGCTGTAGGAATAAAGATTGCTTTCCCAGATCAGGCAGAGCCGTACATGCTTGCTGTTTCAATGCTTCTTCGAATTCATTACGCTGAGTGGCTCAAGCACAAGCCTGCACTGCCGATGCTGCATTCTCCATCTCAGGCAGCAAACCCTTTAGCCCCGAACCCTCCTAAAGTCATTCAATTTATCTGTGGGTTGCTCCATTTGCATCACAGGTTTACTGTTTGCTGTTCCTAGTAAGCCCCCTACTGGTAGCAACTGATCAGAACACCCCGGCAGCCAAAGGGCACGTCGAAGCGATCTACGGGCTCCGACTTTTCCCACAACTTCGATTTGGCACGTTCGTCCTTCGAATTGTTCCAGCGCCCCAGGGCTTAAAGTTACGTCTTATGTTTCAGGAGCTTAGGATTGAAGGAGACAAGCAAACGAATAAAAGCCTAAAATACAGGGCCTTTGTTGACACTCCGGCTAGGATGCTCCGGGCCAGGCTTGGTGCGGCGATCAGACAAGTGAAAAGAAAGACATGCTATCATGTAGGCGACACGAAACGACAAAGGCTCAGTATAGGGTCTTCTGGGATGCACAGGATCTACCCCAAGTGACCCCAAAGATAATTACAAGGGGGTTTCCCTTGAGATTCTCCGTGGGGGCTACTTCGAGAAACTCGCATGTAGTCGGAGGAGAAGGAAACCCGACGGAGGGGTGCTGCTAGGATGCCACGGTATGGCAGATTTCAAGCCCTATACAGGTCATAAACCTAAGAATACAAAGCCTGAAGGAAGGTGTACCGGCTGAGGGTGTGCGGCTTCAGTAACACCCCACAGCGTGTCCATGTCCACCGGCGACTTCTGCCAGAGCCGTCCGCTCGCGCGCAAGCTGTTCGCCACCGAGATGCCTCGGACGATGGCAGTGTCCACCTGTGGCTTCGGGTCTGATTTGGGTTGAGGGCTCGGGCAGGTTAAGCTTCACGGCTTCCGGATTTGAGCAGAAGGTTTAGGCGACAGTTCTGGGGATCGATCATCAAAGCTGCGATACCACAAAAACCTACTCGGATTTGGGCACAGCTTCATTGCTTCATGCGGTATACATGCGTGTGTGCATGGGCACGAGGTTTTCCAATGTTTTCGACAGGCGTTGCGGGATCTTGTTCTTCTGCGTGGCATGGTAACAAGGGTTGGGGGGTTCCATCACCAATCACTCCCGAGGATTCCCTAAACAAGTAACAACGCAGCACAGCGCTCGCTTTGCTGTTGAAGAACTCCGCTTTCGGAAGCTGAGTGGACATCTTGCGGAAACGTACTGTGGAAGTTTGTAAAAGAAGCGAATGCCGTGTTTGCAAAAGCTATGTATGCAGGTGGCGTGATAGAGCAACATCCACGAATGAGATGTGAGATCGCCAGTAGAGCCCGAGTCCTTTGAATACAGGATTCTGATGCTGTTCCGGCGCAGTGCTGTTCGCAATTCCAGGGCCGGAGCATGCC
The DNA here is from genome assembly GCA_905221615.1 of Symbiodinium sp. CCMP2592. NCBI lineage: Eukaryota > Dinophyceae > Suessiales > Symbiodiniaceae > Symbiodinium > Symbiodinium sp. CCMP2592. Next base: position 130,047 of record CAJNDT010003768.1, read on the forward strand.
GGAGCGTGGCGTCCAATGAGGGCATGTAAGCTCCCCCCGTAGCACTGATGCTGATGGACAAAGACATGACAATAGACTAAAGCTATGTCAGTGCAACACTGCTCATGCAGCCATGAACTCATGTCATTCGCGCTAAGCGTGTAGTAAAGCGATGCCGCGCCTCCAGCACCTTCATGGCTTCCAGCTGATTTTGCCTTAGCAAGCCCAAGAGCAAAGAGATCCAAAGAAACTGCGTGGTCTTCGCACTTCGCACTAGCCGAAACTCCGTGGCAACCTGCACAAACATCAGGGCCAAACCTCATGCTCATAAACTTCTTGGCCCTGCCTTGCCCATACTTCAGAAGGCATGCACTTGAAGAGCCCAGTTGCACTGCCCCGCGTACAAAGTTCGACATGTCCAGGTGAAACGCATAGTCCTGTTGGCACACGGGCTCTGGCTCGGGATCGAAACTGTTGCGCTTGCACAACTCTGGAAAGGCAGTCTCATATGACCCCAAACAAACATTCAGATCTGCCACGGGTTGCAGTAGGTGTTCCATGCAACACAGCAGTTTCAGAGCAGGCGGCGTGTTTTCTTCAAAGGAGTAGATGTTGCCCAAGATGCTCTGTCCGAAGAATAGATCCTGCTCCTGCAACAAGCCCTTAAAAAACATCCTTCATTCGTCTCGAATCTGATGCACTCCATCGTTTTTCATCATCTATAGGGTCGGTCTTGTACAAGATCATGAGAGTTTCCCCGAGAATCAGGGATAGCGGCTCACCCGAAGCCCCAAGCCCTGAACCCAAACTGCGGATCCAAACCACGCAGTGCACCTGTGCCTCCATGCAACCACGAGATTCGTTCACGATCTCAAGACGTCAGAACTAAGGCCTGCACCCCATCGTCCAGGAAATGACCAACCATACCTTCATAGTATCCCCGAAATGAGGGCAACTAATTTTAAGAGCCACCTAGACCTGGACTCAAACGAGGACCTCTCGCGCCGCCATGAACGAACTTCCTGGCGACTCCCCAAATGAGGAAACCCTGAGCCAGACCTCAACCCCAAACAAACGTTTGGGCGCCACCTGCTGCCTGAAATACATCCGTGCAGCCTCGGTCCTCCGTGGGCAGCAAGTCACCTGAACCTTTGTGGGTCTCCATCCTGTGATCATGACAACGCCCCCGCAAACCCCCGGCTTTAACTTTAGGGTTGAGGGATGTTGGCTAAGAGCTTCGAGTTCAGCTTAAACTGAGGCTGTTACAGGGCTCACGCATGAAGATGAAGGGTCAAGAATTCTGTGCTCAGGTTGACTAGTGATCAGATGGGTAGCCCCAGAACTAGTTGAGGATCTCTCGAAATGCTTCCTTGTCGCCATTATCTCAAACAAATCCTAAACGAGGACTTCTATACTCCTGGAGTTATCAGGGGCCCACAAATTTGAGAAGCCGGCATGATCTTCAAATTATCTGTGCCAGTCATGCCAGTCTTCTATTACATCCCTAGCATGCTCGGTGCTCTTTTCCTGCTTGCCCCAGATGTATTGAACATACGTAGGTGGGCCTGCATCCTAAGCACGACGCCGCTCCTGCAAGGGATGTCAGTCAGTGCAAAACCGGGTCCGAAGTCCGTCGTGGGTATGGCAGTGTACACGATTATAGTGTCCAGGGCAAGAAGCGGCTGAGCTTTCACCATCTCCATCGGCACATCCTCCTGTTTCCTTTCAACGGGCTCGCAGGTCAGGGTTGTAACGATTCACGAACTAAGATTTTGGGTTTGCGGATTCTCTGACACATCGTAGGGGGAGCTCCGATGACATCATAATGGGTCCCTCTTACTAAAGCTGCGTGGCTGGACTGACTGAGCTTGGATCCACACTCATGACAAGGCCTTGTCCAGCCGCGAAGAGCTCTTGGACTCTAGACTCTAGGGTCGCTCCCAACGTTTTAGCACACACATACGTGTATGTGTAGTGTATGTATGCATGCATATATGTATATATGCATGTATGCACGTATTATCGGGAAGTGCAACGGGTGACCTTTGTTAAGGGTGACCTTTGTTTGGAGTGAACAAGTTGGTGATCGTTCCTATGGGTTAGTGCTGGGACTCATGACTGAAGAACCTGCAGAGCATGGACGGACGACTAGTAGTTTAGCGATGTATCCCTGTAGTTGTATGTGTGTGTGTGCATGCTGTAGCTCTTGAAGACCACTGCCATCATGTAGAGGAGATCCACCTGGCACAAGTTGACAAAGGGAAACCAAACACACTTGCAACATAGTCTGTGCAAAGGGTTGGGCCTTGTCGTTGGGGAGAGCTGTCAAGTCGAGGTGGCTCCACTCGGACCTGAAGGCTTGGTGGAGGACTGGCCCTCAAAATGACGCCCAAACTCTGCAATGTGAGGCAATGCATTTGCCGGGACTCATCCCACAAGAAATCCCAACTTAGAAACAAGTTTCAGGATTCAGGCTTAGGGTTGAAGATGTTTTGCAGCTCAGCTGAGAACCTGCTCAAAGTCAAACGGGCACTGTTGGCCTGTCTCCCGGCTGTACACACCCCAGGCCTGCACCAAGAGACGACGAAGGCAAGCATTATCGGACCCGGGCACTTCAACAGGGAAAGTCGGGGAACGCATCGAGCCGTCGGGATAAGTAATCTTCCACCGATGATGCCAAACAGACTCCTTGCTGATTTTGAAGCCTGGAGGCAAAAATTGCTTAGCCTGGGCTTGTGTGTACCCTGAATTGGGCCATTCCAAAGCCTTCCTGCGTTGGCCATGGCCACCATCAGGAGCAGGTGGGTCATTCGGACCCCTTGCAGCTTCCTCCTGAGCTGCCTTGGCATTGTCAGCAGCAGCCCGAGCTTCCCGGGCGATTTTGGCCAAGCGCTTTCGTTTGCATTCATCCAGCTCTGTTTGAAGTTCGACATCATTGAAATCCTCACCATCCTCAGCTTCCTCCTCGAGCAATTCCTCCAGCTGCATCAGTTGCTCAGCATCGACATCCTCTTGGCATGAAGTCCTGCTTCTCACAGCTGCAAGTGTCTCCTCCGATGCTGACCCAGCCAACTTCATTGGTAGGTTGTATGCCAGGAACTTCCAGCAGCTTGTGAAGCTTCTTCAACCAGAACACAGTCATTCTTGGAAAGCCATGCAATGCACTGTATTTGAGGAGGGTCTGGCCGGTTTCACGGTACACCCGAAGGCGAATCGGACCCTCATCTTGCTTCTCAGGCTCTACCAGAATGCATCGCCAGTCCTCATGAGACAAGACCACTTCGAAGCCCATGGCATCTTCCGGAAAGTCCTCCAAAGACAAGAAATCCTTGTCACCTTGCTTTACAGTTCCACATCGCAAGCCCAAGAAACCATATGGTGTTGTGTACACAACCAGCCGTGAGATTTTTCTTGTACCATGCCAGACGAGTGCCCCACATGGAACAAGGAGTGACTGCCAGGCACTGGTGAAATCCTCCCAAGTCGTTGCAAGTCGGCCCAACAAAGTGAGACATGCCACTTCCTAAGCAACCACCAATCAATCAATGGAAGCATGCTTCACAAATAATATAATATGGCCCTCAGTCAACTGCTGAGTTATTATAATATTAGTACATATATACCACTGCAGGCAAAGGCTGTTTAACTAATTAAGTATAAATCCAAGGTTCTTTGTGGCGTCGGGCCGAGTGATTGGGCCATGTAGGTCTTGCATCCGTAAGCTTGCTCCTGTCACTTTCAGACAGGGTGCACTGCTCGACATCATTGCAAGCAAAAATATTTCGTGGAAGTGATTTCGGGCCAGAAGTCGGCAGTGTGCCAATGGGGCCACTTGAACCTTTGACCGGCATTGTAGGCCGGTCAAAATCGGCAGGCAGTGTGGATGCCATGGACAGCTGGTGCCAGAGTGCCTTGCCTTCTGCCCGTCCCTGCATGTTGGAGCGACACTTCGCACGGGCTTCGCGAATGAGGTTCTCGATGTACAATGTTGCATTCATGCCCTGGGCATACTGCCTCAGCTCTTCCTTGAGAAAGCTGTACACTCGTGCATCTTCGAAATTGCACTCCAGCAGCTGCACAAAGTTCTCTCGGACCCATGTCTGTTCGGGCCATTCCATGCCACGGCGAACTGGGACCATGGACCTCTTTGCTGCATGGTTGCTGTTGATCCAGCTCTCTAATCGGTCCAGGTTGTCCCAGTCCTGTTTGAATCGGATCAGGGCCTTCTTTCTGACCTCAGAGCTCGGATCCACCAGCAGCACGAAGCTCTTCGGAGGAACGGCGTACTTCGCTTGTGTCAGTGCAAGCTCTCCACACAGCGTGATTGTGAACTTCCAGAAGACACATGCGTCGGCTTTATCCGCCGCTCTCCACTCCGGCCCGATCCAAGTTTGCAGTGTTTCCTGGATCACTCGAGTCAGTCCTTGTCGGGCCATATCTTGCATCAACTCTGCGGTTCCCCACCTCGTCTTCAGCATGGTCATAGCACTTTTGAAGAATCTTTCCAGGGGTGTCGACAAAAGCATGCAGCCATCCACAAGCCGCAGCGTGCGCCGTCTGCAAAGAATGTCAACTGCATAGCGGAGTGTAGCTGACAAGCTCTTCTGCTGCCTTTTCCGATTGATGAGTTTGCGTCCATCAGCCACGCTCACCCGTTTGGCCGTCGGCCCATCTCCGATGATGTCCGGATCCTCACCTTCCTCTTGGGCGTCTTCTTGTTCCATTTGGGCTTGCTCCTCTTCATCATCTTCAGCTGGCCTTCCTTGGGGAGCATTGGCATTCGGACCACTGAAAACTGGGGATTCATCCAAAGTTTTCCACCAGTTTTTCTGGATCCCATGGAACACAAGAAGCATCAGGGTCATTGTGCGAAGGTGTCGCTGCTGGCGGTGCAGCTCCTCTATACTGAACCATCGTGAGTTCTTCGGGCAATGTCCCATGTTGGCATTACACAACTCGGTCCTGCAAATCTCCCAGACCTTTTGGTAATGCTCATCGGACCCCTCAGCTTCCAACCCGAGATCTTCGCAGATGTCTTCATAGAAGAGCTGTAGCAAGCCATTGTGGAAGTCCATTCGGGCAAAAAGATCTCGGGCCGCAGAGAGCAAAGTGTCATGGTGCCCTTGCCGATTGAACGGACCCCGTCGAATGGACATCAATGTTGCGTGCTCTAATCGGGCCAAAGTCAGCCCGGAACTGCTCCATGCTTCTGCCAAGTCATTGATCAGGCGATGGCATAGGTCCCAGCTGACAGTGCCACGAAAATCGGTCCCCTGAACCAAAAAAACACCGGAATACCAGGAGGAGCTGCCTTGATCCTGGGCCAAATGCAGCGTGGGTCGAACCAACACACCTTGCTGCACTCGGACCGGCACTTCGTAGGTTCGTGAACCATCAGCCAAAAGCAAGCAGCTCCTCTTGCGAGGCTCGCCTGAAATCGGACATACCATTTCGGTCATGTACCGTTTCGCGCCTGCTGGTAGCATAGTGCAGGGACGTGATGGCATGAAAGCAGATAAGCCCCAACCATTCACTCGGACCAAAGCCCAGTCGAGGGCCACCAAGTGTTTCAGGTTGGCCTGCCGCTTTTCAGGGGACTCAGGTCCGTCCTTCATTTTCATGAAGAGTCGGACCTCCTCCTCCAGATTCTTGGCTTGTAGCCGAGATTCGGGCACTGGGGCATGGAGGCTCCTTTGCACCTTCTTCGTCAGTGAAAGCCCGAGATCCTGCAGCATCTGAACCCACAATCATAAATCCATTAGTGTAGACTGATTTGATACAATAATTTTCCCCTAGTAAGTAGTTAAACCATCAGCAAGTCAGTACAAAACCTGCACTATGAAATTAAGTCAACAGGAAGAAGTTAACAAATTACAGACAACTTCCAAGCAGAAGTCATAGATCCCTGAAAGTCATTAAAGGGAGAAGTTGTCATTTAATTAATTATGACAAAACAAAATAATCTCAGACCTCAATATCATGTCCTGCGGTGGCATCACTAAGTGCTTAGAGCCCATGCTTTGCGCAATGAACAGCCAATCGTGCGCCGGCTTCCCCATTCGGGCACCATCCAGAGCAATCGAGCAAACCCCAATTTGATGGAAAGTCACTCGGGCTGCGGCGCTTAGCTGGAGTAAGGCCGATTCGATCCATCGAAAAGTGGTCTTCTCGTCTCCGACCTTCATGGCCTTGCTGAAGTTTCCAGCCTTGTCGGACCGCCCCTCTTGCAGAACAGACTGAATAGCGGCCTCCTTGAAGTGTGGGTCCAGTCGACGCTTTTTGTTACTCGGACCCAACAAGACCAGCCCAGTCGATTTCAAGAAGTCAACATTCACCCAGTCTGAGAAGCATGCGCAAATTCGATCCGAGACATCCTTGAGCATGCGGCCGGTGAGTGCGCCGACAGTCGGGCAATGACTGAATTCGAAACCCACTGCAAGTCGGCCCCATATTTGAGCATGAGGTGTTGCATCGTCTGCTATTTGCAGGGTTCCCAACATTTGACGAAGCTCTTGCATACAGGCGCACTCGGGCCTCTCTGCCATGAGATCCAGATCGAGGTGTTTGCAGAGCTCTGTCTCTGCAGTGGTGGGCTCTGGGAGGTGACCGAACCAACCTGAACTGGATCACTGCTGAGATCACAGTGTGACATAAGGGGATAATTATTAATTCAAGAGTTAAGAATCTGATCTTATGGATGACTGATGAGACAAGTGATGCTTCTTCCCTGCTGCCTGAATTGAACTAAGGTTAATCCTGTCTGAGAAATGAAATATTACCAGAGTTTTGAACTATGACCTTTATAGCATAACTGACTTAATTGATTTGTCTGAGTCTTGAGCAGCCTTCGGGCCATCGGTTCCGTGGGCACAGAATCTGAAAGACGGTCTCTGCAAGAACTCGGACCTCCTCCCGCTTTTGAACATCTCGTCTCCGATGCTGCCATTGCAGGAGAAGACCCAGCATCCATTGTGTGCTGACCCAATACTCCTCCTCTGCTGAATCAGCACTGACCTCGACAGATCGGGCCCGAGAGCTGTGTGATGACTGGCCAAAGGAGTGCCCTAGTCCTGGCATCAAGAGCCAGCCCAATGTGATGTCCCACATCGCTTGCTGGCTTGTGAACACATTGCACACTTTGGTGCGGTGACTGTCATAATGATACCCTGCTGCTAGCAGCTCCCATCTTAACTCGGACCCATGAGGCCAACACTTCAAGCAGATGGATCGTGATGTGCCATTTGGCAGCAGCACCTGTGTCTCCACTGTTGTGGGCCGCAATGGGTCTGCCACCTGGTCACTGCTCTCCGGCCCTGCAGTGACAATCTGGCCCTTAGGCCGAGACTCTGAGCTGCCACTCATTGCCTGTATGTGCCCTGCCTGGAATCTTATTCAGGCAATGTGTCTCTGAGATAACTTGATAACTAGACCTAGCAAATAACTCTCTGTTGGGTTTTGTGTACTCAGCCGATCTGATGGGACGCTTGCTGGATGTTTTTTCCATGCAAACACTGAGCAAAAGCAAGCTGCGCTGACTTCAAGGTGCCATCTGAGACCGGTGAGTGCACCAAGCCCCCAAGGCACATCACTCTCGATGCTGGGATTGTGACATGCTTGTCATCTTCATCTTCAAAAAGCTCCAGGTATCAGCACATCTCCTGTCTTCGATTTCACAGCACATGTTGCCTGCATTATGAATTCCCACATGCAGACACATGAGATAAAAACAGTTAATAGAATGGCCTGGCCTGAAGCGCCTGTACATGACAGTGGGGATCAAGTCGGCTGCAACACCTTGGGTTGGGCTGGACATTTACAAATGCAGCACACGCATGCCCCGACTCATTATACTGCAGGCAACCATGCAGCTTTTTCGAGTGTTGCAGCCTGGCATACATTCGGCCCCTCTCCGGTGATGCAGAATGCAATGGAAAGCATGACATTCGACATGTCTTCCAGGTCCCTAGACAACGTTTGGTCAACTTGCCCAACTCCCAAGTATCCTCAGCAGACTGGCAATCTCTATCAAATGAGTTTGTTGAATTTTTATACTTTACTAGCATGTATGATAATCAGTAGTTACTCAATTTGTGTTATATTATGTCACTATCGGACCGTCGGATACCCTGGAGTCTTGGCCCCCACACTTCACCCCTGTGCTCCTTCATAAATACATCTAGCCCTGGCTCATCTGTCCAGACTGTCCACCAGAAGTTTCGCGAAAGCTTTGCAAAACTCTTGTGGGTAGGCGGCAGCCTGACTCGTTTTGAAGCTGGTCTTACCCTTGGCTTTGGGGCCGGTCACAAAACCTTGCAATCGCTCATGCTTCTTGCCAGTGACACTGCAACGCCGGCTTTTGCACTTGCGCAAGATCTTGGCAAGATGCCCAGGCCCTCCGGAGAACTTCCCCCACATTGCCAGTGATGTTGCCTTCTTCCATGGTTGCCCGAACTGACAGTGGTGGAACGTTCCGAAGTTGAAGTCAGGCCCAGACATGAGCTCCTTCAACTCGGGCAGTTCCCATATCCATGATGTGCGGGGGTTCTCCACAATAAGAGTCGTACCATATTTTCGGGCCTCCTTCACGACCTTTATGGCCCACTCGGCAAGGGCATTGCCATGGTCAAGCTTCTTGAGCTCTGAAGTCGTCAATTCAGACCGAGGAAGCCCCCACAAGTACTCACGGCTGCGTAGAGGAGCTGGAAACCCTCCACGTTTTGGCCGTGCACTCAGGCCTCGGGCTGCTGGGTCAATCGGGCCTCGTCGCTTTCCACGCCTTGCCCGAGACCAGCTGGCACATGTCAGCCCAAGCCACAAGCAGGCCACCAAGCCTTTCCTGATTTTTGACAGCAGCAGCTCTAGACACTCAGGCCGCAAGATGTCTTCATTGGGGCCACCGCGGGTGACCTCAAAGCTCCATGTGGGAATTCCAGCTGCAGCGGTCGCCTTGGAAAGTCGACAACTCCCAGCACATGCCTCTATGAAGAGTCGGGCAGTCACCGCTGTTCTCCCCATCTCATGCACAAAGCCTGAAACTCCTAGTTCTGCAGCTTGTCCTGGGCATGCCATGGCTTCCTCAATTTCTTCTGTTTTCTCATGCCTCACTGATGGCTGCCTGTGGCTCTTTGAAAATCCAGCCCGTGGAAAGCATGTGGTGCAGGATTCTAAGAAGCAACCACAAATTGGGCCAGAACAGCTTGTTGCCACCTTTGGCCTGGTGCACCTGCTCTCTTCGATCTCTGGCGCTGTTGCAGCAGGTGGAACAGGACGGCTTGTTGCCACCTTTGGGGGTGCTGCTGCAGCAGGTGGAACAGGTGGAAAGCATGTGTTGCAGCTTTCTAAGAAGCAACCACAAAGTGCTGGAATCGGGCCGTGGCTTCTTGCCATCTTTGTTGCTGCTGCTGCCAGCATCGGGCTCACATGATGCGTCTTCAGCTTCTTTGAGGAAATCACATCTCGGGCCTGTTTCGGGCCCTGGAAGCAGACATTGCAGCCGGACATGAAGCATGCACAGAACATCGGCATTGCACCTGTGTGTGCTGCTGGATGAGCCAAAACTAGACTGGCCATGGAGGACTTACCAACCTTTCACTCTGCAGCTGATGATTCCTGGAGATGCTATGCATCATCATACTTACAAGCTCTCTTGAGTCTTGGCTTTCAGACAATGATGATAATCTGGGTGCCGGACAGAACCATATTCCTCGAAAGACTCATCCCACCAGCAATGCAATGACCTCATGAATGCCAAAACCACATGGAGCTTGGGGAAGGGCCCCAAATAGCAGAATGCTGTCAGGTTTACAATCCCCTGGCGCTCAATTTTTCTTTCCTCAGCCATGGCACTGCTGGTGATTTTCGGCTCACTTCAGAGCATGGGTCAAATGATGAACCATGGCTCATGGCACTGGTGGTAATGTTCAGCTCGCTTTAGAGCATGGGTCAAAATCATGAGCCATGGCACTGGTGGTGATGTTCGGCTCGCTTCAGAGCATGGGTCAAATCATGAACCATGGCTCATGGCACTGGTGGTAATGTTCAGCTTGCTTTAGAGCACAGGTCAAATCATGAGCCATGGCACTGCTGGTGATGTTCGGCTCGCTGCTGCTTCAGAGCATGGGTCAAAACTACAGGTCAAAACTGAACTCGGGCCAACTCTGGTGTTTCATTTCACCCTGTTGGCTCCATGACATGGACATCGTCATCCTCATCTGGCTCCTGAGCATCCTTCTCATTGTCCGCCGTGTCATCCCCCTCTGCCGGGGGGACCTCCAGATCCTCCTGGCCAGGATTATCAACCTTAACAAGATTATGGTATGTCCATGTGGGCCATGGTTGCAGGCACGCATGATCCAGCACAGGATGCATGGTCCTCTTCCGGTTCCTGCTCATGCTCTGTCGGCTCAGGCTGCATCTTGGCACGCTTATTTGCAGGCTTTGCCTTGGTTGCAGTTTAGCATGAAGAAAATTAAAATCACAAATAGGTACCCCTATGGCCCTCTGTGAAAGTGCTGCATAGTTGCCTTTGCGGCACGACTCGGACCACCCTTCGCCACACGCTTTCGGACCGGCCTCTCAGGCAACCTTACGGATGTGTATGGCTTTCAGAAACGAAGGTTTGCTCCTTTAAAGGGTTGATTCCTACATGAAGGGTTCTTTCAAGGTTTCATTGAGGTGCTGGGGGCTTTTTGGGCTCCATTAAAGGGCTCTTTTAAGGGGTTGGTGCTTTAGGGTTTTTTGAAAGAGTTTTTTTAGGGTTCGTTTTAGGGCTCATAGGGCTTTAGGGTTTGTTGCTTGTTAAGGGCTTAGGGCTTTAGGGATTTTTGCCAACCAAGCAGCTCGGGCACATCGAACCACAAGTCGTTATTGTAGGAAATCACCAGCTCCCTTCCTTTTTGGACCTGTTTTAAGCAGGTCAGGTAGAGGAATCTGTGTCCCCGGCCATTTGCCGGGTGAGCAATCCTTAGCTGACTTCTGAACCCCTCCTAAAAGTTAAACTTTTAGCCTCTTTATTATAATTCATATAGAAACCCAAAAAGTTAAAGAGCCAACCAAAAGAACACCAAGAATCACCTCGGCATTCGGACCCCCCTTCTGGATGCCATGGAAATCGTTGACGAACCCGCCAATGCTCGTCAACACTCGAAACCATGGCTGTCCGCCATTCGGGCCATTCGAGGAGTCTTCGATCTCCTCACTGGCTCAAAACCCAAAGGAATAAAAGTTGATACTTTCAGAATCAATTACCTTATATATAAGAACCAGAACAGTTGAAAAGTTGAGTTGACAGCTGATAAGTCTCAATGACCCGTTCCAGCAAGCTCGGCTGGCCTTTTTCGGTCACAAATCGGACCACCTCCTCATAGCTGGCGAAGTCGGGCCTCGAAACAAACAGGGGTTTAGGTTTATTCCTGGCACTTAGGGTTAAGGCTTCAGTGGAATAATGAGGGTCTAGGGTTTGGTTTTCCTGATCCTTGAACCACATTGTCATATGGGGTGTGTTTACCATTGTTTACCCTTTGACCTGATGATGTGCCGAGTGGCCCCAACAGCGGCAGCATGTGATGGCGCTTCAAGGTCACAGCCGCGAACAATCCCAGCTTGGCCTCTGGGCAACTCGGGCCAACTTGCAGCTTGTGCCGGTCCATCTGGTGACGGTTCCGGAGGCTCATCACCGACTGGCTGACATCACCAATCGAGCCAATCGCATCCAACTCCTCCTGGTCCGAAGCTTCAAGCACTTCATCAGCCACCTCTTCATCGTCCATGATCTGACACCGAATCGTACGGCGACCGGTTCCTTTCGGGCTTGCCTCCGCCATCGTAAGTTGGCCCTGGCCCTCTTCATCATCAGGTGCTGAGGCCACCCGCTTGAGTCCCCTGCGCCCACCTGGACCAGGCAAAGCCGCAGCAGCTTTCATGATTGACTTCCTCAGACAGCTGCAAATAATATTATTATTGGCTGTACATGCATGTTGCACATGTCTCCAACCATACAATACAAGAACAACAACATGAGTTACTTACTTACTGGACAGCTCCAAGTCAAATGAGGATCATCTTCTCCACACGTCTCTTCACAAAGTTGTCACGGACCGTGAAGATGTACTTGCAGAAGTTGTGCAGGTGGCGCAGTCTGCATGAGTTTCTCGGCAAGAAACTGTTGTCATCATGTGGCACAGGTAGCAGCAACTGGAGTGTGCAAACCTTTGTGGCCAAAGCGAACTCTTGCTCGTTATACTCCAGCAGACCTGCTGTCAGTCCCGGGCCTTGGCCAAACCATTGATTGAAAGGCATTAATTGATGTTGATGGTAATTATGACTTGTTAAGATGATCAGCCTGGTGTTTCTGGAATGTTGCATCATCTTGTTTCACCTATACTGCTGAGTCGGACCAGGGGCATGTCACAGCTGTGCAGAGGATCACTGCTGTCGGCTTCACAGCATTGAGCAACTGGAGGAAGAACTCCTGGCTGAAGCCGAACCTCCATGGACTCCGTTGACGAGAGTCAAGCTCATCATCATCATCTCCCGTTGGGTCTGAGTCAACAGCATTGGATGTGGAGTCGACTCGGTCCGAGAGCTGCCTTCATGATGCATGACTTTAATCTTAATCTTAATTAATAACTGGTGATAACTCCCAAAATCTCAGGGCTTAGTCACAGCAGCCAAGTGGCAGGACTCGAGCCATGCATGGACACTTCTTCATCTGCTCGACCTCATCCTTCTTGCAAGTGCACAAAGACGCCCGCAAAACGGAGTCTGGGTAGCCACTCGAAACAGAGAAGCTGTAGGCATTCACAAGGCCCTGGAACCGGTCCACATTGGCACCAGCATTCGGGCCCGAGTCGTCATCAGCGGCGGCCAGGAACCCAAACAAGAGGTACTCAATGAACAACCCGGCATCTGTCTGCTGCACCACGGCACGTAGTGGGGGTGAAAACCACTCCACACCTTGGATGATCTGGTTGATCTTCTGCTGAAGGGTTTGGATCTCCGATGGGTCGTGACCCACCGTCACACACATGACATCACCCGGCTTCATGCCCACAAGGACTTGCAATCGGGATGCCTGTTCTTCTGGCATGCCTTACAGTGACATGATTCTGAAAGCTGGCCCCTCCTATACCCTAAACCCCCTTATATTAAACCCTGGCCCCAAACCCACTTTTCAGTTCTGACTGTTAAACCATGAACAGTGCTGGCCTTTGCTGAAGTTCCACGGGCCCCTCTGGCACATGTTCGACGGCAGGAACCACAATGTCGGACCACCCGCTTCATTCTTGTGCTCTGCATCCCTGCGGCTGAAGCGGACCCAGGAGTCAAACAGCACCTTGGCCTTCTCTGCCTCATTCTCTTCTGCAGACACAGGGGCCTTTGCCACAACTTCAAGTTGCTGTGCTGCCTCAGCCTCCTCGATCGGTGGCTTCTCCAGGTCTGCAACAGCAGTTGCCATGCCCTGGATGACATCATCCTTCATCTTCTCCAATCGGGCCGCCTCCTCCTCAGCTTTTCGCGCCTCCTCCTTGACCTTTGCCTCCTCTTCAGCCCGCTGACGCTCTTTCTCAGCAGCAATCCGGGCAGCCTTCTCTTTGAGATGCTGCTCTGCCTTTGTCAAACTTTGCATCATTGTCTCATACTCCACACCCATGGCAGCCTTCGGTGATGTCGCTTTGGCTGTTACCCAGACCTCGAGCTTGGCCAGAAGTGATGTCTCAGGAGACACCAGTGTCCGCCTGCAGATATGTATTAATGTTACAAAAATGTGTTGTAAGAAACAACATTGTCAATTGAAAGCTCACTGCTTCTGGCCTGTAGAGCTGTCGGGCAAGGGGCACCAGATCCCACACTGCGGCATATCGGGCCTTTGTTGCATCGAACATCTTCTTGGCCTCCAGAAGCACCGTAGCCACACGAGAGACCGACTCTGCTGTGATGGTGACCTTGATCACATGGCAGTCTGATTGCAGAAGTCCCTCACTCAAGGTGAAAGAACAAGCAACTTCGCACAGATCACATGAATTCTGGCTAGAAACCTTTTTGAGCAGCTTCGTACCATCATGGGAGGTCAAATCGATTCGGGCCAGCATGTGCTCGAGGCACACAGTCTGGAGGAACTTCACATTCGGGCCGGCCTCCTGCATAGCAAGGTGGATTGAAACTCATCTGACCGAGGATGCAGCAAGTCAAAAAGAGACTGAGACATTAGTCACGACTATCACATGGCCTCCTTCTGGACATTCGGACCGGCTTCCTGCATAACACACTCATCTGACCGAGGATGCAGCAAGAACAGACTGAGACATGAGTCACTATCACACGGCCTCCCCAGCATCAACGGCAATGCTTTTCAGCATCGCCAGCTGGGGGGAGATGAGCCATGACTCCTTGCAAAAGGATTTCGAGTTTGGGATTTCAGGGCTTGTCTCTTGGTGCGCGCATGTGTGGTGTTTGGGTCTAGGCTTGCAAAGTTGGGTCCTTGAAGGAGTTGGCCACAACAGGATGTGCTTTCGCCCGCCACATCCCTATTCGGACCAATGCCTTGTCAGTTGCACAATTCAATTTTCAATGAGCAAAACCTTAACCCATGTGGAATCAGCCCTGGCCTGCTCATCGAAGTTCTTCAGGAGAAACTTCAGGTCCTGATGCCTCCTCTTGGCATAGCTCCCCTTGCTCTTGAGGGCCTTAGTCTATTATATTGCTGTAATTGTTTTGCTCATCGGATGCATGACAGAGTCGGGCCAAGTGCTTTTGGGAGACTGACTCATATTTGGCCTTGGCAGTATCCTCATCCCTGTAGGTCTTCAGCAAGCCCATGTACGCAGCAACATCATCCAGCAAGTGCCTTACAAACAACAGAGTCAGCACTTAGAGAAAATCAGAATGTTTGCAAGTTCAATGCTTGCATTCATTCATTCGGACCAGGTCGCCTTTTTTTGCGGGTCTCAGCACTCAGATCGACGCCGATTTCCAGCACACAGAACTCTGCAAAGGATTCAACCACTGTCCATGACACGGAAATCTCATTCCGATCCAAAAACTCCTCCAAGGCCGAACGATTCGGCCATGTCACAACCTCCTGGCCATCTTTAGTCTTTCGTTGACTTGAGGGCTCATGGTTTGTGGTTTAAACATGATGCACAAAAAGAAATCCCCCAAGGAAGAATCCTGCTTCTCACGCTTCTCTTTGAGATGCTCCTTCAGGTGCATGAGGGCTTTCCTGTCAGTGTTACATGAACATGACAACATGGAAGCCTGCATTTCAGGCCAAGACTACAATCGGACCAAGGGACAGAGTGGCATAGCGAGGATTGGGAAGCTGCCCGTCCGGTGCAACGAACGGGTTGCCACAACTGTCTGCTGGCAAGAAAATTGTCCCCATCATCTGCACACTGAAATTTTCCGGGAAGGTCCGGATGAACTCCTCCACCTGCCAACATAAGGTTGTTATGGCTTACCATAGGACATTCATACCAAGTCACTGCATGTACCAACAGCAGAATGAATGGTGCCTGGGACTCATTCGCCCCAGAGAGACGTGTCGTACACGTGCTGGAGAAGCACTCCAATCGGACCTTCGACGGCAGGACATCTGCTGCGTGCACTCGGTCCTGCACAGAATGAGAATCATCTTTGGCAATTATTAATTATCATCAAGAAGCTCAGCAAATGCTTATTATTATGGGGGACCTGCTTCAGTGTCACGAACTTGCTCCGTCCAGTGCACTTTTCGAAGCAGAACTCGCCCGGAGCTACAGCACAGGCATCCATCGTGCCGGAAGGTCAGGAGATCAGACCACGTGGTGGGATCGAGCACTCCAAAGCCGAAGTGTTACCACAACTTGGGACCCATTAAATATGCAATCATGGGACCATCATTGAATTGGTTTACAGAGGAGGCCCTTCCAAGCATCCTAGAGAACAGCTTCCGGAGTTGGCTCCGTAATTCGAGCGTTCTTTTGGCCCATGTGTTGCAACGATGTCCGACGTGGAAGCACCTCCTGTTCCTCCCCCTCAAAGAGTGGAGTTGCCGCAGGAGTGTAGAACGTCCTTCGTAAATAAATGGTCCTTCCTCGTCTGCCTGTTGCTAGGAGACTTTGTCCGCCCGTCTGGCCCGCCTGCGACAGGAGCGTCAGGATGCAAAGGTGTGGTATTGTCTGCGTGTCTACAAGATGTCTTGATTGTCTTTCGTCCAAAGCAGGTAGAAGCGCGCAGAGTCGCTAAGATCCTGAAAGCAGAGCAAAAACGACTTCGCAAGGCATGGTTCTGTCTGCTGCCCCGTCGAATGTAGATGTTTGAACTTGCCCAGGCCAAAACAGTAGCACGGCAGCTTTCTGAATCGCAGTAATTAACCCTTGTCGTTTCTCACACGATGGCGCGAATGTTTTAACGCGCATTGAGCCCGGCACTGAGAGTGATCAGCGGTCAGTGAGCTTCGCTGTCGCCTCTCTGGTGTTGAACTGTTGCCCCAGCAGCGAGTATCTGTTGAGCAGTGACTAAGCTCTGCCAGCTTTTAGTACGTGAGTCAGTGAGTGTGAATGAGTGAGCTTTGCTGCGACGAACGGCTGCCTGCAGCGCGTAAATTCTTCTTCGGTGTCGGGTGAGCAGTGACCAAGCTTCGCTCTTTCTTTTCCAAGGGAATGAATGTTTACGGCTTTGAGCCCGGCGCTGAGAGTGGTCAGCGGTGCGAGCCCTGCCGAAGCAGTGGGTGAGAGAGCTTGGCTGTGACCCGAACTGTTGCGTGGCAGCTAGTAACTTCTTCGTCTTCGGTTGAGCGTGAGCGGTTCAGCAGTGTGCAAGCCTTGTCTGAGGCAGGGCACGAATGTTTTACGGGCTTTGAGCCCGGCACTAAAAGCGATGACTCTGCGGAGTGGGGTTTGCCATCTGGCAATGAGGTCTGCCATCTGAGCCAGTGAATGTATGAGCATTGCCCAAACTGTTGCCTGAGCAGCTGGTAAACTTTCCGGCTAGTCAGTGACGAAGCCTTGCTTTGACGTAATCCCAGCCTTCTTTTTCTGAAGGCCACAAAACGTGGTTGCGTTGCGGTGTAGGGTTTAGGATGAGTAAGTGAGCCTTGCTGTAGTCCATGTGGGCAGCCAAAACTCTTTGTTGACATCTAGCAGGTTTTTCCGAATGCACGAATGTGAGCCCGTCATATCATGCTCATTCGCTTCTGAAATGTTGAGCCTGTTGCAAGGTCGAAGCTGAGCGCCGTAGTCTTTTACGTAGAGCAACGCGCAGCATGGGAAATCTGGATCCGAAATTGTCCGCTTGCAGAAAGCTAGGACAGGCAGACTCTACTGATCCGCCGCAGTTTGATTCGAGATTGTATGCTGCAGGGTGTGAGGATACAGACGAGGGAACCTGAACGAGCCCAGAGGTGGCGGGCAAATGATTTCACCCTTAGGACAAAGCCGGTGGTATAATACTCAGCTGCCAACTGAGTTTGATTGACTCCGGCATGTCTGGGACCTTCCACCGTTCTAATAGTGTTATACTACCCAAAGGGTGTGTAAGTGGGTTCCCTTGGTTTTTGCAGCAGATGGGGTGGGTTCCCTGTGGGTTCCCTTGTTTTTTGCAGCACTTCAGGTGGGCTACATATGGGTTCCCTTGTTTTTTGCAGCATTTCGGGTGGGTCTGTGTATGTTCTTCATTTAGCTTTCTTGTAGATTCCCATGGTTTTTGCAGCATGGACGGTGGGTTCCCTGTGGGTTCCCTAGTTTTTGCAGCATTTTTAAGTGGGTTCCCATGGTTTTTAACAATATCGACGGTGGATTCTCTGTGGGTTCCCTTGTTTTTTGCAACACTTCAGGTGGGCAACATATGGGTTCCCTTGTTTTTTGCAGCATTTCGGGTGGTCTGTGTATGTTCTTCACTTAGCTGTCTTGTAGATTCCCATGGTTTTTGCAGCATGGACGGTGGGTTCCCTGTGGGTTCCCTAGTTTTTGCAGCATTTTTAAGTGGGCTCCCATGGTTTTTCACCGTCGATACGGTGGGTTCTCTGTTTGGTTCCCGGGTTTTTGCAGCATTTGAAGTGGGTTCCCATGGTTTTCCAATAGGCTCTTTTGGCTTTTGCAGCATGTCAGCTGGGTTCCCTGTGGGTTTCCTAGTTTTTTGCAGCATTTTTAATGGGTTCCCATGGTTTAACAGCATCGACGGTGGGTTCCCTGTGGGTTCCTTGCTTTTTGCAGCATTGCAAGTGGGTTCCCATGGTTTTCCCAGCATATATTGCGCAAAGGTCTGGGCGGGCTCCCTTGGCTCTTGCAGTGTGTCAGCTCGGTTCCCTGTGGGGTACATGTGGGTTCCCATGGTTTCTCCAGCTCGCGCATTATGTTTCAGAGAAGAGTGGAACTGAAGAAGATGTTCAGGACAGTGGCTGCAGGTGTGGCCCAGTTCCATCGCACATCTTGCGCTGCATTTGGATTTGCTGCTTTGAAGTAAGGCTGCAAAAAGCACGTCTGCTATCTGCAGTTTGGGTCGAGACCAAAGACGTTAAACAGGCTCACCTCTGATGCACATGAGGCTCGCCGCCCTCCTGTGGTAATGCTCTTGATAAGTTTGCTGCGGCTAAATGCTGGCACGCTGATGCGAGGATTTTGCAGCATCTACTGGTAGATGTTAATCTCAGCTTGTATCTTCAACTGTTTCGATTGCTTGCTGTACGTGGGCTGTTTTTGCACTGGGAAGCTCCACTTGCAGGAGCTCTTTTTTCCTACAGAATCGTAGGAAGCCTCGAAGGGCCTCCCCTGTGCGGGAAAGATCTTGTACGAACAAGAACAGAAGCACTTGTCTTGAAACGGCAGCCGATGGCAAGTTTGGCACATTTTCCAAAAGTATCTCACATTTCACAGCATGTTGGCTTTCTTGGACGTTGATCCAAACAGCATGCGGAAGGAATTTTGTTTTTCCGTGCAGTTTTCCAGCTGAAACGGGTTCCAAAAAGCAGCTCTAGTCCGGGCACCGAAACGGGGCTCCCGATTTTGGCTTTCTTCGTTGGACATACAAGCTCACGCAATTCGGGGCCCCAGATTAGAGCTCAGATTTGGGAGCCATTTCTGGGGCCCAGTTATGCCGTTTTTTCGTCGAGCAGATGCCACATCTGCGTGCACAGCTGGCCGTTGCGTGCAACAGTATATAAACCTCGCCAGCTCTGTTTTGCATTTTGCCGGTGTTCCTTCAAAACTCAAAATAACAAGTGGAACGCTCGCAAACATGTGAACCTTGCAAACAGAACTTTCTCACACAGAGGAGGCCCTTCCAAGCATCCTAGAGAACAGCTTCCGGAGTTGGCTCCGTAATTCGAGCGTTCTTTTGGCCCATGTGTTGCAACGATGTCCGACGTGGAAGCACCTCCTGTTCCTCCCCCTCAAAGAGTGGAGTTGCCGCAGGAGTGTAGAACGTCCTTCGTAAATAAATGGTCCTTCCTCGTCTGCCTGTTGCTAGGAGACTTTGTCCGCCCGTCTGGCCCGCCTGCGACAGGAGCGTCAGGATGCAAAGGTGTGGTATTGTCTGCGTGTCTACAAGATGTCTTGATTGTCTTTCGTCCAAAGCAGGTAGAAGCGCGCAGAGTCGCTAAGATCCTGAAAGCAGAGCAAAAACGACTTCGCAAGGCATGGTTCTGTCTGCTGCCCCGTCGAATGTAGATGTTTGAACTTGCCCAGGCCAAAACAGTAGCACGGCAGCTTTCTGAATCGCAGTAATTAACCCTTGTCGTTTCTCACACGATGGCGCGAATGTTTTAACGCGCATTGAGCCCGGCACTGAGAGTGATCAGCGGTCAGTGAGCTTCGCTGTCGCCTCTCTGGTGTTGAACTGTTGCCCCAGCAGCGAGTATCTGTTGAGCAGTGACTAAGCTCTGCCAGCTTTTAGTACGTGAGTCAGTGAGTGTGAATGAGTGAGCTTTGCTGCGACGAACGGCTGCCTGCAGCGCGTAAATTCTTCTTCGGTGTCGGGTGAGCAGTGACCAAGCTTCGCTCTTTCTTTTCCAAGGGAATGAATGTTTACGGCTTTGAGCCCGGCGTTGAGAGTGGTCAGCGGTGCGAGCCCTGCCGAAGCAGTGGGTGAGAGAGCTTGGCTGTGACCCGAACTGTTGCGTGGCAGCTAGTAACTTCTTCGTCTTCGGTTGAGCGTGAGCGGTTCAGCAGTGTGCAAGCCTTGTCTGAGGCAGGGCACGAATGTTTTACGGGCTTTGAGCCCGGCACTAAAAGCGATGACTCTGCGGAGTGGGGTTTGCCATCTGGCAATGAGGTCTGCCATCTGAGCCAGTGAATGTATGAGCATTGCCCAAACTGTTGCCTGAGCAGCTGGTAAACTTTCCGGCTAGTCAGTGACGAAGCCTTGTTTTGACGTAATCCCAGCCTTCTTTTTCTGAAGGCCACAAAACGTGGTTGCGTTGCGGTGTAGGGTTTAGGATGAGTAAGTGAGCCTTGCTGTAGTCCATGTGGGCAGCCAAAACTCTTTGTTGACATCTAGCAGGTTTTTCCGAATGCACGAATGTGAGCCCGTCATATCATGCTCATTCGCTTCTGAAATGTTGAGCCTGTTGCAAGGTCGAAGCTGAGCGCCGTAGTCTTTTACGTAGAGCAACGCGCAGCATGGGAAATCTGGATCCGAAATTGTCCGCTTGCAGAAAGCTAGGACAGGCAGACTCTACTGATCCGCCGCAGTTTGATTCGAGATTGTATGCTGCAGGGTGTGAGGATACAGACGAGGGAACCTGAACGAGCCCAGAGGTGGCGGGCAAATGATTTCACTCTTAGGACAAAGCCGGTGGTATAATACTCAGCTGCCAACTGAGTTTGATTGACTCCGGCATGTCTGGGACCTTCCACCGTTCTAATAGTGTTATACTACCCAAAGGGTGTGTAAGTGGGTTCCCTTGGTTTTTGCAGCAGATGGGGTGGGTTCCCTGTGGGTTCCCTTGTTTTTTGCAGCACTTCAGGTGGGCTACATATGGGTTCCCTTGTTTTTTGCAGCATTTCGGGTGGGTCTGTGTATGTTCTTCATTTAGCTTTCTTGTAGATTCCCATGGTTTTTGCAGCATGGACGGTGGGTTCCCTGTGGGTTCCCAAGTTTTTGCAGCATTTTTAAGTGGGTTCCCATGGTTTTTAACAATATCGACGGTGGATTCTCTGTGGGTTCCCTTGTTTTTTGCAACACTTCAGGTGGGCAACATATGGGTTCCTTTGTTTTTTGCAGCATTTCGGGTGGTCTGTGTATGTTCTTCACTTAGCTGTCTTGTAGATTCCCATGGTTTTTGCAGCATGGACGGTGGGTTCCCTGTGGGTTCCCTAGTTTTTGCAGCATTTTTAAATGGGCTCCCATGGTTTTTCACCGTCGATACGGTGGGTTCTCTGTTCGGTTCCCGGGTTTTTGCGGCATTTGAAGGGGGTTCCCATGGTTTTCCAATAGGCTCTTTTGGCTTTTGCAGCATGTCAGCTGGGTTCCCTGTGGGTTTCTTAGTTTTTTGCAGCATTTTTAATGGGTTCCCATGGTTTAACAGCATCGACGGTGGGTTCCCTGTGGGTTCCTTGCTTTTTGCAGCATTGCAAGTGGGTTCCCATGGTTTTCCCAGCATATATTGCGCAAAGGTCTGGGCGGGCTCCCTTGGCTCTTGCAGTGTGTCAGCTCGGTTCCCTGTGGGGTACATGTGGGTTCCCATGGTTTCTCCAGCTCGCGCATTATGTTTCAGAGAAGAGTGGAACTGAAGAAGATGTTCAGGACAGTGGCTGCAGGTGTGGCCCAGTTCATCGCACATCTGCGCTGCATTTGGATTTGCTGCTTTGAAGTAAGGCTGCAAAAAGCACGTCTGCTATCTGCAGTTTGGGTCGAGACCAAAGACGTTAAACAGGCTCACCTCTGATGCACATGAGGCTCGCCGCCCTCCTGTGGTAATGCTCTTGATAAGTTTGCTGCGGCTAAATGCTGGCACGCTGATGCGAGGATTTTGCAGCATCTACTGGTAGATGTTAATCTCAGCTTGTATCTTCAACTGTTTCGATTGCTTGCTGTACGTGGGCTGTTTTTGCACTGGGAAGCTCCACTTGCAGGAGCTCTTTTTTCCTACAGAATCGTAGGAAGCCTCGAAGGGCCTCCCCTGTATGCTCCTGGAAACATCTTGCAAGTGACTGCACAGACCTATCTGGATGTGCTCAGAACCACAGAAACTCAGCGGCAAAGTGAGCTGGAAATGAGAGCCTCCTCAATTACACTTGCACTGCATCATCAATGCCTTATATTCCAAAGTCACCAAGCCATTCATGCTGAGTGCATGGCACATGGATCTGCTTTGTGAGCAATGCCTGCTTCATTGATTGCTTGAGGGCTGACTGACTGTTTCAGGGAAAGCTGGCAATCATGGTTATTATTTGCAAGGGATAGATCCTTTGGAGGAGATGTTTGCCTCCTGTGACCTGACTTAGACACATGCCAGCAAAGTCCATGACTTGTTACAATAGCAATCAAGGACAAGAGAGGAGCTGTAAGAATTCATTACAGCCCCCTGGCGCCAGCAGAAGGGGGCTGAAAAGCTTTGCTACTGGCACGTGAGCAGCAGTAACCGCCGAGGTTCATTCATTAGCAGCAGACCAACAAATGTCCAAACACAGACCGAACAGGACAAGGGGGAGCTATCATTTTGATGGTGTCTGATGATTCTAGCAGCAGTCACTAGTTGCCGACATGTTTTGCTACAGCCCCGGTGCAGTGTAGTGGTGGAGCTGCAAATTAATTAATTGCTGTTTGTGAGCAGCAGACGGGCAAATGTCAAGGCTCAATGTAATGTTGGCAGCCCCCCAGCAGGGGGTGCGGGGGGCGCAGCCCCCCGTGTTGACGGTGGTGCCTATGTACAAAATAAATAAATGGAGGTTAGTACTTAAGGCAGCAGTAGTGGACAAAAAAAGCTTTGCTACAGCCACCAGAGCAGCATCAGCGGCGAAGCTGCTTATTGCTGTTTGGAATCAGCAACCAGAGAAATGTGAATTTGCAATGAATTTTGCAGCCCCCCAGAAGCAGGGGGTGCGGGGGGCGCAGCCCCCCGCGTTGACGGTGGTGCCTATGTACAAAAAAAATAAATGGAGGTTAGTACTCTTAAGGCAGCAGTAGTGGACAAAAAATGCTTTGCTACAGCCACCAGAGCAGCAGCAGCTGTGAAGCTGCTTATTGCTGTTTGGAATCAGCAACCGGAGAAATGTGAATTTGCAATGAATTTTGCAGCCCCCCAGAAGCAGGGGGTGCGGGGGGCGCAGCCCCCCGCGTTGACGGTGGTGCCTATCTACAAAAAGAAATAACAAAGGCTAGTACCCTTGTGGCAGCAGTAGTGGACAAAAAATACTTTGCTGCAGCCACCCGACCTGTGCCAGCAGTAGTAGCAGCCCAGAACCTGAACTTTACTCCAATTTAGCGATGCCTTAACCGATGTGACGGCCAAATGCCACAACGCATCGCTAACAATTTGTTAGCGATGCCTTATTGCATTTGGCACCAAAAAAGTTAATGCAATTTTGAACTTAGCGATGCCTAAGGAGATATTGGTTCAAAAAAAAAATGAAATATATAAATTTCATTATTTTATTGGGTGCCAAATGCCACAACGCATCGCTAACAAATTGTTAGCGATGCGTTGTGGCATTTGGCCGTCACATCGGTTAAGGCATCGCTAAATTGGAGTAAAGTTCAGGTTCTGGGCTGCTAGTACTGCTGGCACTGGTCGGTTGGCTGTAGCAAAGCATTTTTGTTGTCCACTACTGCTGGCACCTATGGTCGGTTGGCTGTAGCAAAGCATTTTTGTTGTCCACTACTGCTGGCACCTATTTTGTGTTGGCATTTGCCCGTCTGCTGCTTAGGATAGCTAAAGCAGCTCGGCTGCTACTGCTGCTCTGGTGGCTGAAGCAAAGTAATTGTTCGGCCACTACTGCTCCCACAAGGGGTCGCTAACAAAATGCTAGCGATGCCTTATGTCCTATTTTGTCTTGACATTTGCCCGTCTGCTGCTTAGGATAGCCAAAGCACCTCGGCCGCTACTGCTGCTCCGGTGGCTGTAGCAAAGCAATTTTTCGTCCACTACTGCTCCCACAAGGGGTCGCTAACAAAATGTTAGCGATGCCTTATGTCCTATTTTGTCTTGACATTTGCCCATCTGCTGCTTAGGATAGCGAAAGCAGCTCCGCCACTACTGCTGCTCTGCTCCGGTGGCTGTAGCAAAAAATTTTTCCTCCACTACTGCGGCCAGAAGGGGGTTGCTAACAAAATGTTAGTGACCCCTTATGTACTATTGGCGTGTTGCATGTGCCTGTCTGCTGCTTATTATGATAGCCAAAGCAGCTCGGCCGCCGCTGCTGCTCTGGTGGCTGTAGCAAAGCATTTTCAGCAACTACTGCTGGGCCGGCTAACAAAATGTTAGCAACCCCTTATGTCCTATTGTACATTGACATTTGCCCGTCTGCTGCTTGGGATTATAGCCAAAGCAGCTCGGCCACTACTGCCGCTCCAGTGGCAGTACCACAGGAGGAAAGCCTCACTTCCAAAGGCTCTATAAGTTGCAAATAAACAATCTTAACTAACTGCTCTGTGCCTTCAACAGAAGCCACCAGTGCTGTCATTGCCGGTGAACATGCATTCCAGACCTGGCCAAAACAAGGTAGCACAATTGCCCACTTGACCATACCACTGCCTGGAGAGACTGGACCAAGATGGGACAGCAAGACTGGAGATCAGCTGTGATTTGACTCTGCATGGCGTGAAACGTCGGTCATCAAGAAGCTGGTGGAGGTGGCACATCATTCGTATCATCATATATGTCATGCTGCTTGGCAGCTTTATCGAAGACACTGATCAGGTTCCTTGCTGTACTATCCAAGGCCAAGCCCATGGATGATCCACCCGGTGATGTTGCTTGCGCTTGTACTCTGGCCGATGATGGTGTCAGTGATTCCACAGGTGACAATCGATGAGCCTCATCCTCTGGAACTGATGCTCGGGCCTTGCTCGATGGTGGAGTCAGTGATTCTGCAGGTGATAATCGGGCCTTTGGTGATGCTGAGGATGGTTCTGAGCTGCAACGTTTCCTTCCATGTGTTGAAGGTGTCCCTGACAGCTTCTTTGGAATGGTGGGAGCAGTGGGTGCCTCAAGTGTGTTGATAACATGATCAGGGAGCAAGCTCCCACAGACGAAGGACACCTTCTTCACCATGTCACCTGAAGCTCTCAACACCAGCATGGCGCGATTCTCACTGAAGTTGAACCTGATTTGGAACGTCCATGAATCATCAGCTGGGACAACGAATGTCCTTCCAGAGAAGCGATGCAGCAGCAATCGAGCATTGGAATCAAATCGGAAGATCCCTTCAGTCTCCCAGTCTGTTGGGAAACTTGGCAATGCTTGCTCACGACCACGCTCATGACAATTATGGGTCAAGCACTGCATCAGATAAGGCATGTTCCGCAAAGCGCCATCGAGAGGCGTCTCAGGATCCCAACCTGTAAAAAACTCGATGATTTGCAGCAACTTCATTTTGTTGATACTGCCTGGCAATGCGGAGGTGCAAAGATTTGCCTGCAATCGGTCCACCAAAGATCTGAGGATTGGCAAAGACAGGTCTGACAGTTTAGTGTATTTATCCGGAAGCCACTCACTCGGGCCCACCTCTGTTTGATGCAAAAACCGAGCACCCACATCATAGCCATGGTCACTCAGAGTGCTCAGGAGCAAGGGAATGCAGTCAGGATGTCGGTCCATGACAGAATCAACCAATGATTTTCCCAGTATTCGGTCCTTTGCTCTCCTTGGCCCGGACATGGCAATATGACACTCACACTCGGACCCTCACACTCGGACAAAGCCTGGCAAGGTCTGCAGTGAGTCTGGTCCCAGGAAGGTGAACAAACTTGCTGTCTACAATCTCTAATGTTATCGCCTCCATGGACTTCTCAGGCTTTGGCAACATGAATCGAACATGATGTAAGCAGGAATTATGCATTCATCTGTCGGGGCATGCCATAAAGGATTATTTTGTTTCCTTGGACCGGACATGGCAGCATGGCAATATGACACTCGCACTCGGACACTCACACTCGGACAAAGCCTGGCAAGGTCTGCAGTCAGTTTGGTCTCTGGAATGTGAACAAACTTGCTTTCTAAAGTCTCCAATGTTTTTACTTCCATGGACTTCTCAGGCTTTGATGTGCATTGGGAAACATGAGTCGAACATGATTCATACAGGGTTTATGCATTCACCTGTCGGGGCATGCCATGAAGTCTGATTTTTTCCTTTGCAGCCACCCCTCGGCCACGTGAATGATGTGAAACAAGGCAAGCCTCGGGCATCGGACCTTGTCTTGCAGCAACCCATCCAGAGCTCATGCTATTTAGGACTGAAGTACCTGACTTGGAGATGCATATGCCACTGGGCAAGCCGAAACTACTTCATCCTGGAAAAACCTCACGGAGCTTGGCAGCCTGTTCTTCGGAGAACTCATCTCTCAGTTTGTGTTCCTTCAGACGTGTCAGAATCCCACAAACTCGGGCCTTCAGCTGGGCATCATAGACATAGAGAGCTTTGAGACGCTGCTGAAGCTTGAAGATTGAATCTGGTGATGAATCGGACCGGCGGTACTCCAGGAGCAACTCCATCTCTGCAGGGGTAAGTCGAGCCCGCACTGTTGAGCGTTCCTTCTCCCGGTCCTTCTTCTTCGTCTTCGGCGCCTCTACATCCACAACTGCTTCAGCCTTCTCCTGAGGAACCATGGCCAAACCTTGTGAATCGGGCCCTGGCTCCTTCTTCACAAGTGCCTGGAGGTCTTTCTTGACACGGACCTTGACCCTGCCCTCTTTCATCGGGCCAGGCTGCACCATGGTCACTGCTACAATAAACAAACCCCAGTAGCAGACTCGAACCACCACAAGACTGCGCAAAGCCACCAACAACGATCATGCCAGGTTGCAGGAGGCATGTACAGACAGATCCAGACAAGTTGTGATAAATGCAAAAGCAAGCCAGCCACACTCTGTTGACAATGTTGCTCTCTGGCCTGAGCTAAACACTTCATGATGTTAGAGGTAAACCCCGAACTTTAAGCTAGTAAAATGTTTCTTACAAATATAGGTTTCAAGTCATTTTACAAATAACAATGTGCTGATGTTGACAGACTGGGGACTGTACTAAAATCATGGCTTCCTGGGGACAGTGGCAGGCCCTGGTAGGCTAGCTTGGCAGTGGGCCCTGCCAAAGTCTGCTTTATACGTATTTTAGCTACAAGACTACCAATTAATAATAGATTTCAAAATTGGAAAGAAAGTATCTTGATATTGACAATGGTTTGCCTTGCTTGTGTATTTAAATGCTTTAGGCTTTCTGGGGACAGTAGTGGGCCCCACCACCAGCAGGGGGAGTAGCGGGCCCCGCCACCAGCAGCGGGCCCCGCCACCAGTGGTGGGGAGCAGCGGGCCCCGCCACCAGCAGGGGGAGTAGCGGGCCCCACCACCAGCAGCGGGCCCCGCCACCAGTGGTCGGGAGCAGCGGGCCGTGGTGGGCCCTGTTGGTGGGCCCCACCGGCGGGGCCCGCTGGCGGGCCCCCGCCGGCGGGGCCCCTGGAGGGCCTGCCCGAGCAAGGCTATGCCTGTCATAAGCCAGTAATCAATACAATTGGGTCTCAATTTAAAAACAAATTAGTTGTTCTATTGTTAACAATGGTTTTGCTTGCCTGTGTTAAACTACGCTTTCTGGGGAGAGTGGCGGGCCCCGCTGGTGGGCCCCACTGGTGGGGCCCACTGGTGGGCCCCGCCGGCGGGGCCCGCTGGAGGGCTTGCCCGAGCAAGGCTATGCCTGTCATAAGCTAGTAATCAATACAATTGGGTCTCAATGTAAAAACAAATTAGTTGTTCTATTGTTAACAATGGGTTTGCTTGCCTGTGTTAAACTACGCTTTCTGGGCAAAGTGGCGGGCCCCGCTGGTGGGCCCCACTGGCGGGGCCCGCTGGTGGGCCACACAAGGCTCTGCCTCATAAGTTAGTAATCAATACAATCGGGTTTCAATTTAAAAACAATTTTTTTGTCTTATTGTTAACAATGGTTTTGCTTGCCTGTGTTAAACGCTTTCTGGGCAGAGTGGCGGGCCCCGCTGTTGGGCCCCACTTGCGGGGCCCGCTGGCGGGCCCCGCCGGCGGGGCCCCCTGGAGGGCTTGCCCGAGCAAGGCTATGCCTGTCATAAGCTAATAATCAATACAATTGGGTCTCAATTTAAAAACAAATTAGTTGTTCTATTGTTAACAATGGTTTTGCTTGCCTGTGTTAAACTACGCTTTCTGGGGAGAGTGGCGGGCCCCGTGGTGGGCCCCACTGGTGGGGCCCGCTGGTGGGCCCCGCCGGCGGGGCCCGCTGGCAGGCCCCGCCGGCGGGGCCCGCTGGAGGGCTTGCCCGAGCAAGGCTATGCCTGTCATAAGCTAGTAATCAATACAATTGGGTCTCAATGTAAAAACAAATTAGTTGTTCTATTGTTAACAATGGTTTTGCTTGCCTGTGTTAAACATTTCTGGGGAGAGTGGCGGGCCCCGCTGGTGGGCCCCACTGGTGGGGCCCGCTGGTGGGCCCCGCCGGCGGGGCCCGCTGGCGGGGCCCGCTGGAGGGCTTGCCCGAGCAAGGCTATGCCTGTCATAAGCTAGTAATCAATACAATTGGGTCTCAATGTAAAAACAAATTAGTTGTTCTATTGTTAACAATGGGTTTGCTTGCCTGTGTTAAACTACGCTTTCTGGGCAAAGTGGCGGGCCCCGCTGGCGGGCCCCACTGGCGGGGCCCGCTGGTGGGCCACAAGGCTCTGCCTCATAAGTTAGTAATCAATACAATCGGGTTTCAATTTAAAAACAAATTATTTGTCTTATTGTTAACAATGGTTTTGCTTGCCTGTGTTAAACGCTTTCTGGGCAGAGTGGCGGGCCCCGCTGTTGGGCCCCACTTGCGGGGCCCGCTGGCCAGCCCCACAAGGCTCCGTCTCAGAAGTTAGTCATCATTTCAAAAACAAATTAGTTGTTCTATTGTTAACAATGGTTTTGTATGCCTGTGTTAAACGCTTTCTGGGCAGGGTGGTGGGCCCCGCTGTGGGGCCCCACTGGCGGGGCCCGCTGGCCGGCCCCACAAGGCTCCGTCTCATAAGTTAGTCATCATTTCAAAAACAAATTAGTTGTTCTATTGTTAACAATGGTTTTGTATGCCTGCGTTAAACGATTTCTGGGCAGAGTGGCGGGCCCCGCTGTTGGGCCCCACTGGCGGGGCCCGCTGGCGGGCCCCACACAAGGCTCCGTCTCATAAGTTAGTCATCATTTCAAAAACAAATTAGTTGTTCTATTGTTATGGTTTTGTATGCCTGTGTTAATAGTTAAACACTTTCTGGGCAGAGTGGCGGGCCCCGCTGTTGGGCCCCACTGGCGGGGCCCGCTGGCCAGCCCCACAAGGCTCTGCCTCATAAGTTAGTCATCATTTCAAAAACAAATTAGTTGTTCTATTGTTAACAATGGTTTTGTATGCCTGTGTTAAACACTTTCTGGGCAGAGTGGTGGGCCCTGCTGGTGGGGTCCCCCGGCGGGGCCTGCTGGTGGACCCAATTGAAACCCAAGTAATTGTTCTATTGTCAACAATCAATGGTTCACATTGCCTGTGTTAACCTGCTTTCTGGGGAGGGTAGCGGGCCCCGCCGGCGGGGCCCACTGGAGGACCCTGCCCGGGCAAGGCTATGCCTCAGAAGTTAGTAATCAATACAATAGGTTTCAATTTAAAATCAAATTTGTTGTTCTATTGTTAACCATGGTTTTGCTTGCCTTTGTAAAAGACTTTCTTAAAAACAAAGTAATTGTTCTATTGTCAACAATGGTTCACATTGCTTGTGTTCAACGGCTTTCTGGGGAGAGTGGCGGGCCCTGCTGGTGGGCCCTGCCAGTAAGGCCTGCCCGAGTAAGGCTATGCCTCAGAAGTTAGTAATCAATCCCTGCCAGTGGGCCCTGCCAGAAGGCTCTGCATAATTAGTAAGTAATCATTATACAATAGGTTTCAATTAATTAACAATACAAGAACTTTTTCTCACGTTACCAATGGTTCACTCTGCCTGTGCTAAACACGTTGTGGGGACAGTGGTAATCATTACAAGAATGGGTTTCAAGTGGAAACATGTAGTATGCAGCAAGTTTCAAGTTGGTTCAAATGAAGTTTAGAATCATTCATTGTAGCAATCAATGCTAATCTTGTCATGCGTCATGCCTGCTGGTGGGGCCTGTCAGCCCTACATCAGGAGCTCTGTGCGGTTTGGATGCAAAGCAAAAGGCAATGCAGCAAGCTTGGATTTAGTCATACTAATCAGCTTTAGCAGTGTTGCTAAAGTGTTAATCATGGCTCATGGAGCTGACTGCAATCTGGAGAACAAAGTAGGGCCTGCAAAGCTTTATTTCAGAAGGCAACCCTCTAGCACTACTTTAATAATAAAGATTTGCGGTTGGCAGCATCACTCCCTGAGTTGCCAGCGCAATCGGACCCAGTCCAAGGCTGTATGATTCGGACCTTACTGTGCAAGAAACTGAACATGAGCCAATTGCAAAAATGCTGTATCATCATCATGCTCTGCTGACTCACAAATTGCATGTGGTGCCCAATTTGACCTGAGACCTACCGACCAAGGTCCACACAGCTGGGCGAAGACAAGGTGGCAACCTGCATGGCAGCAGCAACTAAAAAATGGTGAGCAAAGGGTTCATGGGGTAAACCGGCTGTTGTCGATTCTTGTGGTGATGGAGCAAACTTTGGTAGACAGTGCTGAGCCCGCTCGAATTTTGCGATCGCCGTGGACTGGGTGTCCCTTGACAATGATGCTTGATCATAAATCGGGCCCGAGTGTTTCTCACCTTGCCCCTATTGACTGTGTAAGTACCTCGTGCTTATGTTTTTCATGTTCTTCGGAGTTCTGGAGACTACCTCACTCGGACTCGGACCCTACTCTACCTCACACCCTCATTAGTTTGCAAGCCACTCAGACTGAGCGACATCCAGCAAGTTTTGCATGAACTCCTCCTGGACACCAGCCTGTACCAACCTGCTTCGGACAAAGGCAATGAGCTCATCCATAGTCATGTAGGGCTTGATCTGCCGGATGTGGCGCTTGACATAGCAGTTGGAGAAGCGCTGGGCCACCAGGTGGCGTGCCAAGAGCTCGATGACCACAGGGATGTTCGGTGGACTCGAAGGATTCGGACCCGGTCCTTCGGCCTCATGTTCCGCCACCATCATCTGCTCCACTGCCTCCTTCGGGATCTTGGGCACAGCTTTAGCCTTGGGAGCCTTCATCACAGCAGCTGGACGAACAATCGGGCCACTGCGAACCTTCGTCACAGCAGCTGGCCGCACCATCGGGCCATGAGCCTTGGTAGCTGGCTGCTTCATCGGGCCACCATGAGCAGCTGGACGCTTCATCGGGCCACCATGAGCAGCTGGACGCTTCATCGGGCCACCACGATCCATGGTCCAGCCTTCTCTCTTGGAGCCTTGGGGCACTGAATCCCTCGATCCACAGTGGCTTCCAGAATTCCAAGGGAAGCTTTTGCCAGCTGCAGTTGAAGTCCAAGGAGTCATGGAATGGGGTTTGGGGCCAAATATTCATACAAAAGCTGTGGATCAGGAATCGGCAGATTCATGTTTACATTCTGGGGTTACCCGGCCTGCCCAAACTCCAGGATCGGCAAAGGACTCCAATGTCCGAGCCTGAACAACTGCAACCCAAACAGGGTCTGTGTTCAGCTGAAGAAACTTACTAAGTTATCCCTGAGGATGCCATCTGCACAAATCACTTGGCCCAGGCTTCAGTCTGAGCATGGCACTCGACTCCACCATGGACACTTTGCAAAGCCTGCCAAATAATCAAGGTGGATGTCTAATAAGTACAACAAGAAAGCATACGCCACACATGAATCAAATCGATATGCAGCAGGCATCCAGGCCTGGGTGCAGCACACATCTCTGATGCCAACTGTCCTAGGATTGTCCTTTCAACAGGTAGAAGCCATGCTAGGTCTGGCCTGTCTTCGTCCGATAGTCCATGGATTCGGCCACCACCTGAGCAAGTAGCCGTTAAATGCCCAAGCACTCACAAGGCCCGATACCGATCCTTGCAAAGGTTGGCTCATGAAGCGCTCAGCAGTCTCCTATTTCATTGTGCTAGTGCTGATTCTCGAACTACCATGCTGACTGTGATGACAAGGCTTTGGTCCGTGCAACTTGTCGCACTTAAGTACTGCATCGGTGGCCTGGCCTTGACTCGGACCATGTCAAATGCTGCAAGCAGCTCAGGCGGCCTGGCCATGAGTCGGACTGCATGAAACCGTTCCTCCTCTGTGTCTGGCCCTTGCTTGGACATGTTTCACAAGAGAGAATCAGGCTGGAAGTCCCAGAAGTGAAGGGCTCAAGAAGGAAGCAGAGGCTGTAGGTCACAGTTACACTGTGCATAAGTCATTGAGGCTCTGACATGAGGAGATGCCCGGAATGCTGGCAGTCCTGGACCTCATGGCTTTGGCTTGATTTGACTTGAACACACAAACGCACACACACACACACACTGGACTCACCTTTTCCATCACAGGAGCCGGGGTTGCTGTTTAAGCGCCGAACTGCTGTGCACTACCCCGCTTGCCCTTTCGAGCATAAAACCCTGGGCTTTCGAGCGGATGCGTTCAAATTTCGAGGATACCAACAAAGGCAACATAAAGCACACTCAGCTGGCTGTTGCAGGTCAGCTTCACATCATGCCAGGCCTGTATTTAACCTCTTCTTGAATTAATTACTCACGAGTCGGATTGAAATGACTACATAGCAACGAAGTTCCAGGGCAAGGATTGGGAGTGATAGCACAGTTGTTTAGTGATTGCACTGGCTGCCTCACCACTTCTGGCATGCATGAGCTTGACTTGAAGCTGCAGACATGCGGCTCTTATTCGGGCCAACCATCATACGCACGCGGCTCTTTGCTGCCAATTCACTCGATGACAAGCTGCTGCTGATTCCAAAACATAAGTGAAGTACATACAGTCAGCTGTTTGTTGTTGGCCATGGTTGCAGGTCACGAGTGCCAACGGTTTTTTCGGGCCACAACTCAACAGCAATCTAGACTAGAGCATGCACACGTGATCCTGCATCTACAAGACAAAGGAGCAGTACCATCGAGTTGGCACAGAGTGTCTCTGGTAACCGGTGGACACTGGCAGACAAGTTGCAACTTTCAAAATGAAGATGAACAACGGTAACATGATAGTGAACCAGGGCCAGCACAGGATCCCCTGCATCCCACATGTCCGAATATGGCAAGGCTTTATTATTTAACTGAAGGATTTCCATTCAATCTCAGGTCCTGGCTGGCAAGAATCACTGAAGCTGACCAGTGTCCGACCATAGGCCACCGGCCTCCTGCCAGCACTGACTCACAGGCTCAACAAAAAACAAAACTCAACAGACCAGTGATGCCAAAGTCCTCGGACTTTGAGCACTCATCCTCCTGCATTGAAATTGAAATAAGTGCGACACAACAGTCAGAAGCCTGCAGCTTGTGAGCTGAGGGTTTGGCACTGCTTCCAGTGAAGGAGCACAGCCTTGCCATGCAAAGCCAGAAACAAAACAATATCATGGTTTATAGTCAGATGCAAATAAGCAACAAGACGGCCAATGACTGTGAGTCACAGCTGATCCAACCCAGGACCCAGTTTTTCCCAGCTGCAGCAGATTGAGCTCCCTGGATTCAAAGCTCGCCGAACAGCAATTAAATTGCAGAGTGCTGTTATACGTCTTGCATGAACCAATTCAAGATGCCAGTGTCTTGACTTGAGACTTTAAAAGTCAAGTAAACACCTTTAAGTTCAATCTAATCGGTCCATGCATGAAAAAAACGCAGCCATTCGAGCCGATGGCCTAGTGACTCACGCCCAAATGTTCGCCCGTGGCGGCCGTGGCGTCACTGGTGGCCGCGGCATTGGCTTCTGCTTTGGCTTTGGCCTCGGACTCGGACCTGGAATCGACCTAGGTTCGATGTGGCACTTGAAAAGTTGAGACTGTTGGTTAATTCAAGAGGCAACACACAATGACACACACGAGTCTGATGCTGGTTGCAGGCCATGCAACGCCGGGGGTCGGAGGATCGCTGGCATTGGCTTGGGGCTCCTGGGTTGGATTGGCAAGTGTCACTTGCAAAGTTGAGAGTGGTGGTCCGGTTAGTGAGACAAGAACAAATACAACAAGGCTATGATGCACTGATACCAGGCCAAGTAACGGTTTTGGGAACCTTGCATTCGGCCCGTACCTAGGCTGTCCATTTCATTTGCCCAAGTCTTTAAATCTTGCATGCCACCATGGACTGCATCTGCTCGTATGATCAAGCAACGCCCTTGGGATCGGCAGCGGCTGATGACTCTTGGCGGCTGTCATCGGCCTCCTTTCGGATAGATACTGCAATTCAAAACAATTTAAATGTGCAACATGTGAAGCCCACATATGAGTTTGCATAATGTTGGTGTCGACCGAGCAAAGCCGTCGGTGGCCTTGGATGACTTGCCTTGGCCGTCATCTTCTTGGACCTAAGTTGAATAGCTACTGCAATGTTCGAAATGTAAATAAACATCTGCAACATGTCAAGCTCACATGTGAGTCGGCATGCAGTCTGCTTGATCCAAGTAACTCCCTTGGACTCCTGGACCTTGTGCTCCTCTGTGGCCTTGGCTGGACAGCATGTCGAATCGCCCCACATGCCACTCTGCAATGGCTTTGTCGAATTGAATTACCAAGCAACTCCTTCGACACGCTTGGACCCGTCGTCGGCCTAGGCTGGATGGCATGTCGAATGGGTCCACATGTCATGCTCAGTTATGACATGTCTAGTCTAACTGATGAACCGGGCCAAGATGTCACTCTCAAATCATTGCATCCAAGCAACTCCCGAGGCTTCGGCCGTGCCTTTGGTGTTGGTGGCCTAGGCTGGATAGTATGTCGAATCGGCCCACATTTCACTTTCACTGACTCGACATTGTATGGCTAGCAAAACATTGCCCAAGCAACTTCTTTGTCTTCGGCTTTGTGATCCTCAGCTGGATAGCATGTCGAATCGGAGTCCACATGTCATTGTTTAAATCAATGAAGATGTCGCCAAACTCTGACAAGCAACATCTTCTTTGTCTTCTTCTTGTCCTTCTGCCTGGACAGAATTCTGAAGAAACAAAGCAGCAGAACAACACTCAGATGCAAAGATACCAGTGGCCTTGAGCCACTTCTCAGCACTGCTTTCGCCAGATTTGCCAGCCTGTATGACTAAACGTCGAGTCAACTGGCCAATGTGCAACAATAAACTCTGCCAAACCCATCCATAGCCTTCGGGCCAGGTGTCCGATCTTGGTCCGCTGCCTCAGTCAAGAGTCAGACAGACAGTCTGCTGACTTGTGAACCAAAATATCACTCCTCACGCAAACCCATCTCAGACCAAGGACGATGCATCGGGCCCAGCTTGAGCAGAAGACGATGCTGCCTGCACATTACAGTAATTTATAAAATGACTAATTGACGTCTGGAAACCGGAAATACCAACCCACCTCCGGAGGTGTCTTCGGCTGGGGGATGCCGGTGGCATCATCATCGAAGCTTGCCTGGCAAGAATCGGGCCGAAAGAATCAGTAGACTCCCAACGAATCCCTTGGGAGCCTTGTTGGCCTTCTTTCGGATCTCACGGGGCGGTGCCTGGCAGCTCAATCCATATCATGAGTCATAGCAGTAAGGATGCTCCGCCTTCGGTGTTGGACGTGAATCGGACCGAGGTGGGGCAGGATCCTGCCAGGTCAGCTGATTATCTGATTCATGATGGCAATGCAACTTACTTACTTAATTAATTAAGGCCACACTAGTCCTGAGGGCCCGGTGGATTGGCTGGTGGCGGCGGAGGTGGTGGTCCCGATGGCGCCGATGGTGGCCCAGGTGGTGTGTGGCCAGGTGGTGGATGGGATGGCTCCTGCAGGGTCTCTCTGTCACTTGAATTGAAATATCCGATTCATGCTCAGTTAGTTATTATCTGCAGCCCAGAATTATTATGTCACAGCACTCCTTCGGCGTTGCACTCGGGCCAGCAGCTGCACTCGGACCGGACCCCCATGCCTCATCAGGGAAAAGGCAGGCACAACCAAAAACACAAGCCAAACAGCATCCTTGCCCCAGCCAGGCCTCATCATCAGTGTCATCGCGCAAACTCGGGGCAGGGTCCTTTTTATAATCGGGCCTCTCGGACCGGCAGAACCTCATCTTCTCATTATAGAAGGAGATGAGGTTGTGAACCTGCCGCCGCCGCGCGGTTTCAACATCATCCCAGCGGCCTCTGCGCGGACCTCGATTCAGGTTTAGGGTTTTATCCATCCCTAGTAGCAAGGACGAAGCCCGTATTGCAGGGATGTTTGGTTCAGGGTTTACGCTCTCGCAAGTCGGACATGTCCAGACGAGGTTCGTAGATAGCAGGTCGGTTGACTACAGCACAACCCCAAAGGCCTATGAAGACAGCAGGGTTTAAGGTTAGCATTGGGTTACATTTTGAACAATCGGGCCCGAAACAACAGAACACAATTGTTGGAATCCAAGCTGCGGGTCGACTCGATCCCAGACGTCATGTGGCGAATATGTTCCAGGAGGTAGTCGGACCCTATGTGGTTTTCCCAGTACAGCCCCAGCAAGTCCTGACAATCAGTGCAGGCTCACAAGACTAAGAAGCTGTCTTTGAGTTGGATTTTTCACTAAAACAACCCAAATCCCTGCCATCTCCATCTAACCAAGAATCGGACCACGTGGTGGGATCGGTCACCTGGAGCTTGTGTAAGCACCAGGCAAGCCCGGGACAGTCGGACCACACTTCATCCATCGAAACCTGCTCACAATGGGCTTCCCAGTGGCGTGCCCCGTGGTCTCCCCGCTTGGGGGGCTTCCTGGGTCTGTTTTCATTTAAGCCCTTGGAAAATTATGTATGAATATGTTCCCTGGATAAGGTAATAAAAGACCAGAAAAATAAAAATTATCCCAAAGCACAACCCAGACACTGGTGGTGGCAAGAGCGGAAGTATTCCATGACCAGCTTCGTCTTTTCTGACCAGTACTTCCTGGGTTGTGGTCTTGGGGTCCTTTCATCTAACTGAACCATATTACTACTGGAGAAATAGAAACTCCCAAAACTCAAAGGTGCCGCCTAGTAGCGAAAAGTCGGGCCAGCGGTCATTCTTCTTGGTCATCTTGCGCAGCATGTGACTTGCCACCTCCTCCGCCAAGAATCGGGCCCAGGAGTTGCTGTGGTTCAGGATCGCCCACATCCTCATAACCAGGCCCCAGAAAGTTAAAACTGACCACATACACCAGGCCGAAAATTTTATAAAGTTCTCCCATAGGCAACCAAGCATCTCAACCCACGCCACCATATCTGCCCCCGTGGCATTCAAAGCCCATGCCACGGGGTAGTGGCATCGCTTCACCGATATTCGGACCTTGATTCGCCGATTGATTCATGTATTGCAGACATGCATACATCATGTGTATGCAAACACATAATGACATACCGTACCAAGGGTTGGGCCGCGTTGTTTTCGTCGGTATTCTCGACGTTCCAGGACAGCTCTCCGCTGCAATGTGCCAAGCTGCCCCATTTGGTGATTGGCCTCGGACCTGACAAACAAAAAGCAACGATCACCAAACTCTGTTGGGTCTGTCTCTTGAATAGAACCTGAGTGTAACGATTCGGGCCTGCGTCAAACGCCCTTTGAATAAAGTCTCCAGGGTACCGCTCGAAAGACAGCCGTGCCATTCCTGACAGAGACTGACAAGGAACTCTCATCAAGTTGCATAAGTTCGAACCAGCCCCAATGTCAAGCCGAAGCGGCTTCAGTCGGACCTTGAAGATGCGGTGGATGCTGGCGTTGTTCCTCAAAATACAGTCCCCTAGAAAGTGCACTCACTTCCAGCCACAGCGACTATCATGATCTCTGAAAATGGAAAGCCCAGCTGCAAGTGCCCTGGCACCGCCTTCAAGATGCACGTCGGCTTCTGAGATGTGGCCTCCGTTGAATGCTCAGGATCAATGGAATGTGCTGTGCTGCTGTGTGGTGGTTCAAGCCCAGATTAGCACAGATTTGCAGCAGAGAGTCTCAGCCAGCAGCAGAAGCTCGACCAAAGGACCCAGCCAAGGCAATGGCTTTCACAGGTCAATTTTGCTAAGACGTCTTAGCACTAAAGCTCCGCGATGCCTGGGTGGCTTAATTTATCAGGCAAGCATATGACTACTGGCATGATCAGCCAAGTTGCCATACAAGCTAAGAAGTCAGCACATCTGTCTGGACTCACTGCTGGATGCATGTTGTGAACGCTCAGACATGCATGGCTGAATTAGTTCAGGCAAGGATGTGACTATTGGCAGGATCTACCAGGTTGCATCTTGACATAACACACTGTACAGTGCTGAACTCGGGCCATGCATCAGTGAGTCAAGCTGTGCTCCCAAGCCATGCAAACTTCCACAACGAAAGAGCACGGACAAAGTGGTGCTTGTGCCTCAATCAGGAACTCGGGCCGATGATGTCGAGTCGGACCTGCAGACATTCAAAAGGACACCACATCAACAACATTTACCACTGCACATGAACAGCTGAGTTCAAGACCGGCTGATGATGGTGGCGAGGAAGACCACAAGTGTGCACATGTGCATGTGTGTGTGTCTATGTGTGTGTCTGTGCATGCAGAAGCGACCGACGAGGACGGACCTCGACTACTAATCCTGTTACTTGACACCCCCCTCCACTCGGACCACTACCACTGACTATAATGCTTACTATCCGATCACTACCTAATCCTACGACAAGCAACACACCCCACACCCCACCAATGATCACTCCAAACAAAGGGCACCCTGGTCTAGGGTCACCCTTTGCACTTCCCGATATTATATTATTGCAACATGGTATTTACTTATTGCAACATTGCGTATGCATGTATGTGCGTGGGTATATACAATGTATATACATACGCCTGCGTACATACACATGTGCATTTTTGCACATGCATACACATGCATGCATGATCATGCATGTAAGGGCAGTGGAATCTGTACCTCATTTTTCAGTCGCCTGCTTCGCAGACCCTACAAAAACGAAATTAACTAGCAGTGTCATGTCTGCTGTCTTTCTTTCCGACACTGTCGACACTTGTAGACTCCCGAAGATTTGGGCTACTGATATACCTCCGACAGCATACAACCACATGAAAAGCTTGCCGAAATTGAAGTGGTCACAAACATTCATCAGGTGTGCGGGTTTACCCGATTTGCGGGCCATAGTTCTGATACAGTATACGGCCGTAGTACATGGAGTGCCCAAAAGACCACACTTCGACAACCACCGACAGGACTTATGTAGGCGAACATCTTGTCGCAGCAGCAGCTCTGGTTTGAGCCCATGGCGCAAGAATCGAAAGAAGGAGACTAGAAATCCACGCAACCTACCGTAGGGCGTAGGGGCCGCAATGAGCAGCGTCGAATATTCTTGCCTGGCCCATGGTCACAAGTCCCGTGCTCTTTCTGCACTCTGGTTATTTCGGTTTCACTTGCTCTTCCACGGAACATCTCGTTTCCTTGGAACTGGTCAAAACTTGCGACCATTTTGCTTGAGCAGTGAGGGAGCTGCAAGGCAAATAGCTGATATCGCTGTTGGAAGGGGTATATCTCGCTCTACAGACTCAGCGCATGATGTCCAGGACATCTGACCAACGTCAGAAATGTTCAAAACAATTGAAATGTAGTCTGCCGCTGAGAAAAACATACTTGGATTCGGACCATGCTGTGCTGTATGGGGACTGCAAGGCAAGACTATGGCCATGCGACTATTCCTAACCAATGGAGCCACTTCTGGAACCGTAAGGTCCTAAACTTTTGCAGTCCACCTCAGGCACGCAGGTTTGTTTTGACTGCACGGAATGCGGACGGGGTTGCATGGGATTGCCTAATGGGCCTAAGAATTTCATCTTGCTTGTCCTACCCACCGAAACCTTGCGCGGTCGCGACATGCAGACAACGAAGCGAGGTTTGGCTCCGGCTTACTGGCATATGGCTGCAGAATCCCCGAATACTGGTACAACTTGCACCTCGCTTGGGCGCTGCCTCAACACCCACAGCAAACCTTAAAAGCTCACAAAATCTCACACAAGCACCCCGAGAGTCAATGAACAAAGTGTTGTCTTCGAACCTTGATACCCTTCAGGACCGAGACTGTGCCAAGGCCTTCGGGTGGACTACGTCTTCCAGGAAACAAATTTAGCGGTTCAGGATTTCAGGGTTGAGTTGAGGGCATTTGGGCTTATGCGAGGCAATGCTGAAAAAAAACATTCCGTCATTGCAAAACACAACTAGTTTGAGACGCTTGATTATTTTCCCGACCTTAGCTCAAGTGTCAGGATCGCCGCGGAGCCAGCTGCAGCAGCCTCTGCTAGGACCTCGAA
The DNA here is from genome assembly GCA_905221615.1 of Symbiodinium sp. CCMP2592. NCBI lineage: Eukaryota > Dinophyceae > Suessiales > Symbiodiniaceae > Symbiodinium > Symbiodinium sp. CCMP2592. The sequence goes on from CAJNDT010003768.1 coordinate 170,540, forward strand.
TGTGGAATGTGGACGGGAACAGATCGGGCTTACGGTCCGTAGGGTTGGGATTTCAGCTCGTTTGGTGTGCATGCCATGAGCCGGGCTTTCCGAACTTGAAGCGCTTTTGCCGGGCACAACATGTATGACGGCATGCGGAAAAGGCCCTAAGACCGGAACGACTGTTGCTCTGTGAAGGAATCAGCAGCAACAAGAAACAAACAGCGCTGCACGAAGGCCCTGCGTGACCGCACACGGCATGGCCGGACCAGAGTACGGGAGCATGGGCCTCAGGCTTGTTGATTTGGGAAGCCCCTGACTGTGGCCGGAAAACATGTGAACTCAAGCTTTCAAGGGCATTCTTGGCCGAACTCGGCGAGGAAGGCGGTTGTTAGCTTGTTTCCAAGACACCGAACTCGCCCATTGGGACCGGAATCCCTCGGCTTCCGTACGCGGTCCCCAGAGAAGCCCTACTAAAACAATTCTCTCCCAGCGGCAGCTGGAAGGTTGGATGGGCTGCCCAGGAACATCGCCTGCCAAAGTCGATTTGTTCGGATTACCCTCGGCCAGAAGGGTCTTTGAAACCCGAGCCCCTCATTGACAGAAATCCATATTCTGCTTTCGGCCACAGGCCCTTGACGGATATCCCAAGAGTGGAACACTCTGCAGCTGCCCTTTGAACGGGGGCACTTGCTGTTCGCTGCAAGTCAAAGCCCACCCATGCGATGCATCTCTCACTGGTGATGGCCCCGAAGAAACAAAGAAGATTACCTGATAGGAGCTGAAGCAAAGATGAAGCTAAGACAATCGGCGACACAAACTGCAAAAGCTCGACGGGAACTAGGAGGGGCAAGTCGGCTCAAACACGGAAGGCAGAACAAAGTTCCATGCTTATAATTTGATGCTGCTGGCATGCTGTTCCAATGTGCCGCGACCTGGAGATTAGGTTGTCTGCACATGTCGCATGCAGCTCCCTGCAGGAAGGGCCCAGCCCATGCAAGCCCCGAACACGCTTGAACCGACGAGCCCCCGACACCCGCCTGTGCTGCAGCATCCAGTGCAGCAGCATCGAGGCACCGTCTGTTTCGAGGCGACAATATGATCCGAAGCAGCACGACATCAACATTACGACGTCGGCGACGACGGCCAACTATGACGACAATGCGTGCGAGCAGCAGAACCACGAACGCGATGCTACGCACGGCTGCTGCGAGTCCTACTCCTACTCCCGTGGCTACGACAACGGCGAAGACTACAATGACGACGGCGACGACGACGACTACTACTACTTCTACTACTACTACTACTACTACTGCTACTACTACTCCTACTCCTACTCCTACTTCTACTCCTACTCCTACTCCTACTCCTACTCCCACTCCTACTCCTACTCCTACTCCTACTCCTACTGCTACTCTGCTACTGCTACTGCTACTGCTACTGCTACTGCTGATGCTACTGCTACTGCTACTGCTGCTGCTGCTACTGCTACTCCTGCTGCTACTACTACTACTACTGCTACTACTACTACTACTACTACTACTACTACTACTACTACTACTTCGACTACTACCACCAAGGAAAAATTCAAAGCTACTGTCCCTACCACTAGTCACGACTGCAACTGAACTCCTACGACTGCCCCCCGTACTCGTCCGCCTACTCCTGCTCCTAGTTCTACGTCTACAGGTACTACGACTGCGACTCTACGACTACCACTACCACCACGACTTCGACGACGACGACACTACGACTACGATTGCAACGACGCGACGACTGCTACTGCCACCATCTCTGCCAGTAGCACTGCCAGTACTAATGCTAGAGCTACTGCGACCATGAGCGATACCACTGCTGCTGGTACTGCTACCGCTGGCTTGACGACGACGATGACGACGACGACTACTACTACTACTACCGCTGCTGGTGATACATCCTACTGCCGGGGCTACAAGCTGCTTGTCCGGATTCGGAGCCGACGGCAACGCTATCTACCGCGCCCTATAATACCAATAAGTGGGCGCAGCGTCTTAACTCGTCAACCTCCTCAAAGCCCACCCCTAGATGCGCTGCTGTCAAACTATTTTTATATTTTCAATGAGGACATGCTGAGTAAAGGAGATCCCAATACTGAAGTTACAACAAATTGCGATACGTCCCTCCTCAATCTGCATGCAACGCCCAAGGCCGCCTCTCTTGTAGATGGCCAAGCAAGTCAACGGCCTGCACACCACGAGGCTCCGAGAGACCCTCGAGTGGCTTAAGTATACTGTGTACTGGAATCCCACCTCCATGGAAGGTTTTGAAGCTAAGGTTGAAAGGTGAAGATTCGACTGTCTGCAAAACCAATCCCCAATCCCAGATTCTGCATCATCACCTTTCAACTTTAACCTGAAACCTTCCGTGGGAAGTGGGATTCGGGATTGTTATGTCGAGGGTCTGTGCCCTAAAAGGCTCCTGCATCGGCAGTCGGGTTCCGGACGAATGGTTCGGGGCTGGCAGAGTTCAAGCTTGGGGCTATCAGGTCTGGGCGAGGGGGTCCAGATTTGTGCTTCAGTCTGAGACTTACGCAGACATGAGCACATTGGGCGTTGGCTCCATGGGGCCCTTCCTTCGGTAAAGAATCCGAAATCGCAGGTGCTTGTCATAGCGTGTTGACCTGATGAAGGGGTACGTGGTTTCGAGGACCAGATACAAGGTCCTGGAACTTCTGTTGCACTTACAAAAAACATCTTAGAACCGTTACGACATCCAAGGGATTGCTCTTTTTGGCTCACAGTCTCGGCCAAATCGGGGGTCTTGATTGCAAGAGGTCGAAGCCGAAAGCTCCAGTCACCGTCACCTTCATCATCTTGATCATCATCATCATCATCACCATCAATGTACGTCGCAGTTATTCCCATTAGTTGCTTTCAAGTAAACTTAAGTGCACGTTGCAGAAAGTCTGTGAACCTCTGCAAAGTGCTCCCTAAGCACTCAGAACCACCAGGTGGTGGTAGTAGTAGCGGAAGTCTACCACCTACTGATACCGCCTACTATACTCCTACTACTACTACTACTACTACTACTACTACTACTACTACTACTACTACTACTACTACTACTACTACTACTACTACTACTTGTACTACTAGTACGACTAGTACTACTAGTAGCACTAGTCCTATCACCACTACTAAAACCATATCTTGACATCCAGAACACCGCAGAGTTGTGGTACTCAAAAGCAGGCTCTCCACCTGGATCCATGCTGCCTGCCGGGCGCTCGAGTCAAGCCTGCGCCACAATTTGTGTCAATTTGGCTGGTCGAAGTCCAACAGACCGAGTCAGCAACACTCTGGCCTAAAAGCGAAAAGCTTTGAACGGCAGGAATAGGTAATTTTCCAGCGTGGAGCCGGCAAGCTCCAAGATCGAACCGAGCACCACGAGTCCTATCCTCTCTTCCTCTCGCTCTCTGCGAGCACCTCGCTTTCGGGTCTGCGTAGTCGTCGGCTAACTAGGTAGGAAAGCTAAAGGCACTGCAGATCCTCACAAAGCAACGCAGAAAATCGTAGATTGAGAACTTGCAGCAGTGATACTGCCCATACGGACATTTCCGACAACAGGTGTGGTCAAAAGCAACTATCGGCAATAGACGAAAAAAGTAGTAGGAGTCGTCGTCGTCGTCAGAGTAGTCGAAGCCGAAGCAGACGCTGTGGCTATAGCAGCAGTCTCAAGGCCTGACCTTTGGTTGAGCCGGCAGCCCCGCGAAAAGCGTCCGACCCTCACCTAAAGCACTGACTTTGAGCACTATCAAACAATCATCACAACGATGTGTCGAAATATGATCCTGCCAAAAAGGCTACACAGAAAAGAGGGAACCCAAAACGATTCGAAGACTAACACCACTGAATTAACTAAAAGGAATGGACTGAAGTAGCAAGGAGAGCTTCACATTAACGAGGATACTCTCATAAAGCGGGGTGCAACATTACTCTTTCAGGACTGTTGCAATAGCTGCCCTGCCCAACATCCAAAAACAACGCTCTGAGATCTCAAACCGTAAAACGGTTTATTCCAGCCGTGCAGCGCGCTGCTTACAGCCTCCTCGCCGGCATAAAGGCGCAACAGTGCTGTAGTGGCCAAGAGGTCCCTGGCAAATGGGCTAGAAATCGGTGCAAGCACAAAAACACGACAAGTACAAACCACGATGGTCTTACCTTTGTTCGGAACCTGCATCCTCCGCTTCAATGGGTAAACCCTGAGGACCAAGACTCAGGAACCCGACCAATGCTTTAGTAGAGCCTGCGGAACTGCAGCAACATCAACAAGAACAACAACGCAAACGCAAAGTACCAGCACCAGCAACACCAACAACATTTACTACTACTACTACTACTACTACTACTACTACTACTACTACTACTACTACTACTACTACTACTACTACTACTACGACTACGACTACGACTACGACTACGACTACGACGACGACGACGACGACGACGACGACGACGACGACGACTACTACTACGACGACTACTACTACTACTACTGCTACTACTACTACTACTACTACTACTACTACTACTACTACTACTACTACTACGACGACTACTACTACTACTACCACCATTACTACTACCGCTAGTGCTATCGCTACCGCTACTGCTGGATGGGGCGGGGGTGGGAAGGATTGGTTTCCAAGTGGACGCCAACCGTTGCAAGAACTCGAATCATAAGCCGTGCTGCAGAGTTCGCTTCCAGGTGCACGTGCAGCTGGCGATGGTGGTGTCGAACGAGACCGCATCCTGAGCCCGCAAGTGAAATCAGACCAGTCCCCATCAGCAGCATCGGACCGATACTGCAACACTATCTACGCAATCTCATCGGGCGTGTTGCGTAGTGCTGAGACCCCGTACGAAAACTACAAAAAAAGCTGCTTAGAGTTGGGATTTGGGCTGAAGCCCAAAGACTGGACATTTCAGTGCACAGCAATGATCAGAAAGCATGAAGAATCCTAGCCCGGCATCAGGCAAGACCTTAGAATCTGCTGTAGGGCATGAGTTGTGATGGGACGAATCCGAAACCCAAAACCTTGTTTCATACATGCCTGTCCACGGCTTTCGAGTGCATGAGGCCGCTGGGCTTCGCTTTGTCTTTCCGGGCTGAGGTCAGTGAGTTTTGTAGCATGAGGCTAAGGGAGTCTTGACTGCGAGGGCTTCAGGCAAAAGTCATGGAATTCAGAGATTCAGCTATTCACTTGCGAGGGCTAGGGCTTCCCCACAACCCCCGAATTGAAAACTCTGAGATTCTTGTCGGCCCATCCCGGAAAGTACTTCAGAATTGCTCTGCTAGAGGGCGAGAGGCAGTCTCCATGTTCCGAGCTAGAAGGACCTGCTGACACTGCGCCGATGGGTCAGGATCCAACCCGTCCCAGAAGCTGCGATAATCCAAAATAACAATGACGACAAGAACACCGACCATCAGGGCCACACAATCCACAGTAGTCGGGAGTTAGTCGGAAACGCTGTTGAAGACAAAACACCATCACGCATACCCGGTGACTGCCAGGCTCGGTAGCTCCAAAGTTGTGATTTGCACCAATGGCTTGGGTACAATGCTGTCACAGATTGGCCTCTGTGCGAGGAGGCTAGGCAGTAAGCTTCCACTGTGGGCCGCTTGCTACTGGCACTAGCATAAGAAAGCCGTCAGACATCTTCCTATTCTCGGCTTCCAAGTGGGCAGGTCCATGTTGAAGGGCACCCTGAATTTTCAGGCTCTGCTGGACGAAACCGCTCATGTCAAGGTGCCGGAAGACTGCCAAGATTGGCCCGACTCTGCTGCCAGCAACTCGAGACGAAAAGGATAGCCCTGCGGAGTATGGCTTCCGGGTCGCTGCGGAGCTGTCAGTGCAGCAACGGGTTGCGTTCCGACTTTTCAGGCCCAAGCGCCCAGAACCCTCGAGCCTCCAATGCAGGTTTCCAGCGCAAAGACCGGGCAGCGGCAGACAGTACAGCATTGACAACAATCGATGAAGACCTGTGCAGCAGCTTTATGGCTGCAGTCAGGGCTTTACGGTTTAAGGGGTCTGAAGCCTTCATGAGCAAGTGAAGTACCAAAACCAGACCTGACCTACAGTGAAGTTCCAAGCCTTCCTGCCTCGACACCGTGGCACAATTTCTTTCGCCGGGTCAACCCACGAAACACCAACAAAAACACCTTCACAAGAAACCCATGTTCAAACATTTCATTAAATTCAACTGTTTTCATTCATAACTGTAACAACGCTCTTGTCGGCCTAGGCGCTATGACAGACAACTTGCTACTGCGAAGGGAATCCGAGCCTTCCGGGCATTGACCAAAGGAGCCAAAGGGCCGAGATCCAGTCGTAGCCTTCCGAACTTCCGATGACTCCTACCAGTACCTCTACATCATGCTGTTCCCGAAGCCCTCAGACTCTAAATCATCCATAGTTACGGGCTCTTGGTGGCTTAAAAGAACATAAAACACCAAAACAAGGACTGCTTGGACCTTCATTTATTTGGACACGGCGGGAGTGCATCCACATGCCGCAACGTAAAATGGAAAGCCTTGACATGTTGAAGGGGTTTGGGGACAGATCGCTTTCTCATCTTCGCAACGCATACAGGGAGGCTGTTCGTGTAGGTTCGCCTTAGGATTGGAGGGTCCAACTGGTTACCACTGCCTTGTGCACAGGCTGCCGCTGCAGTGCCGCGGCCAAACCCTTCACCAAGGTCCACGAGGCACAAGCACCTGCAGATAGGCAAACCTCTTAACCACTCTCAGACTCTAGACGATTGTAAGCCAAGGCTCCAAGAGGTCAATGGCTTGTAAACAGAACTTCGGCTGCCAAAATTCTAAATGGGAGCTTCAGGAAACCAGAGATTCTAGCGTAGGCCCTTAAGAGTCGAATCATCCAAACTCGACAAAAACCGGAGCCCGAACTCAAAGAAGCCCTGCTTCGGGCTAAGGGTCTTCTAGCTGGGGATGCTCACTGAAGTCTTCAATTATTTGCCACGGCCCCGTAACGATCGGTGTACATTCAGCCAATTGGGACACTCCCGGCATAGTACAGGTTGCTCAGCGAACCCAAAGCCACGGCAGTACATTTATGCTCACCTCCAGGCCCATGCTGAACCCTACAGAGTTTCAGATAAGAATCAGATAGAGCCTGCTCGCTCGGCCTACACACCCCAAGCTTCAACCACGTGAAGCGACACCCGAAACAACTTGGAGATATGGAAGGTGAAGCTGCGGAAACCATAAACTTTGCAGTTGATTCGGCCTCTGCCAGTTGGAGCTGCGGCAGCCGGCGGCGGCTGCGTTTGCCTCAAAAGCCAGACAGATGCCGTGTGGTGTTGGCAGAGGCTCTGGGATTGCACGAAGAGTTCAAAGCCTCGGACCTTGTAGTATGAGTGGGCTGTACAGGCTTGCTGAGCTCGCAAAAATACAAACCCTTCCTGTTGTTGCTAGTCTGCCTAGCACTTCCAACTGAGCTCAGGGCGTGCTGCACGGTTCGCACATCCTAGCTTTCAGAAACTATTATTTCAGGTGTGAATGACGGTAGACCAGGCACACATACTGGTAGTTGTGCGGTGAAGAAGCAGTCGTGCAATAGTTGAAGTAAAAAAGCATGACGGGTGCTCCTTGAAAATCTTCACATGTCCAAACAAACATCATGTCCAACAAAACGACATCCTGAAAGTCCCAAGCTGGAGCCTTTCCATGTCTCTCGCCTCAAAAGGCGCAACAGCCCACACCAAAAACCTGTTCCTGCACACCCTCGAGACCCAAATCAGAATGCATACCCGGCAGGAAACCACACACAAAAAAAACACCTTACACCTGAAGTTAAGCCTGATAAGCGCTTAAATCCTCGAACAGACCCAGTAAGCCTTTCAAAGCCTAAATACACATGTAGAGACGGCCTCAAGCCCAATTAAGCACCGTCCTGCCTGCTCTGTAGACCCCTCAAGGCAGCGCAAAGGCATCGACTGAAGCAAACCTTCAACAACTTGTTTCACGCGTGGCGTATGGGCTGCACGGCTCGACTCGGATGCTTTAGGTGACAGGGCTTGCCTGAACCGAGTTTTGTAATTGAGCTCATATCTCGATGTGAGAAACCTGCATTGCTTTTATCCCTCTCGCACTGCTGGAAGCTATGTCCACAGGCGAGGTTGATTTGGGACAAAGACTTGTATTCAAGCCAGTAGGTTCTTGGACGTGGAAACATAGGTTCTGCAGACCTGCGGGACCAAGCCCCTCAGCAAAATCCTAAAGACCAAGCAGGCGTAGACTTTGCCGGCACGAAGTTAAGGGTCAGGTGTGCGACTGCAGGGCGTGGGAGTAAACAGCCAGTGGGCCACCGAAGCAGTTTTGCCATATACTTCGGAGACCGCAAAGCTTGCGGCTGCAGATGTCAGTCTCTCGCGATCAAAGGGTGGAAAGGCTTGCTTTAGGCCTCCTCGTCTTCAGGGCTTGCAGCATTCTCCGAAGCAATTTCACGCTGCATGATGGCATGGGTAAGCTGCAGTTGCTGTTGATGTTGTCGCTGCTGTCTGTGTTGCTGCTACTCTTGTTGTTGTTGGTGGTGATGGTGTCGTGTCGTTGTCGTTGTCGTCGTGGTGGTTTTGGTTGTGGTTGAGGTTGAGGTTGTGGTTGCGGCTGCAGTGGTGGTTGTCGGGATTCTTGCTCTTCTTGTTGTTGTGTTTTTGTTTTGGCTTGTTGCTGTTGTTTTTTGTTACTGGTGGTGGTGGTGGTGGTGGTGGTGGTGGTGGTGGTGGTGGTGGTGGTGGTGGTGGTGGTGGTGGTGGTGGCGGCGGTGGCGGTGGTGGAAGTGGTGATGGTGGCCGTGGTGGTGGCGGTGGTGCTGGCTTTGGTGCTGGTGGTGGTGCTGGTGGTGCTGCTGGTGCTGGTGCTGGTGCTGGTGCTGGTGCTGGTGCTGGTGCTGGTGCTGGTGCTGGTGCTGGTGCTGGTGCTGGTGCTGGTGCTGGTGGTGCTGGTGGTGCTGGTGCGTGGCTCTTCCTTGCTGGGGGTGGTGCTGCTGTCGCTGCCGCTGCCGTTGTGGTTGTGTTTGCGGTTGTTGTTGTTGTGGTTGCTGCTGTGTTGTGGCTATTGTGGTGGTTGTGGTTGTTGCGGCTGTTGTTGTGGTTGTGGTGGTTGTTTGCTTGAATGATTGTGGTTGTCGTCGTTGTTGTTGTTGTTGTTGTTGTTGGTGGTGGTGGTGGTGGTGGTGGTGGTGGTGGTGGTGCGGGTGGCTTGTCGGTTGTTGTTTGTTGGTTATTAAAGAATGCTGGTCGTTGATTTTTTGGACTTTTTGGTGTTGTTTAAATAGGATGTCTGTTTGGTGGTGGGTTGGTCGGTTGGTGGGTTGGCTTGTTTGTTTTGATTGTTTGTGTGTTCGTGTGTTTGCTTGTTTGTTTGGCTGGCTGGTTGGCTGATTGGCTGGTTGGTTGGCTGGTTGTTTGGTTGGTTGGTGTCCGCATGGGGAGCCGTCGGTAACAAGTAGTCTGCAGGTTTGGGCCACTGACCCCCCTCACCGACGAAGCTCGAAAGCTGTTGAACAACTATGGAGCGCAATAAGATCCGATGTTGCAACAAAAAATCGACCCGACGACCTCCGAAAACTCTCGTGCAACACACGACATCCTACATTGCTGATAACCGCTGGCCTCGGCAGTTGAACCCAACAATAAGATGATCTACCACCCTCCGAACCACAGAACACCCCAGTGTCCTCATAGCCCCGATAAAACTCAGGAAAAACAACGTAACCCCGAACTTGAGCCTAAATTCCTGCGGAGCCTAGGCCACGTTGCCAGGCTCTGCCGGTGGCCAAAGCAGATGTGGCCGAAAGAAGGGCGCGGCCGTGGGGTCGCAACGCCCATGCGGACAATGCCTCGATGAAGGGTTAGATATGACATCTCACTTCTAAGAATTTGGCCGAAAAGTTAGCATACAAAGTACGATCTTCATAGATGTTCGCGAGATGGCACGGCCTGATCTACGATCCCATCCAAGTGCCGTTCTAGATCATGGTCTCCTGGGCCCTCCGCTTAGAAACACGGCAGCACCTCACAATGAAAAGAACGCCAACGTTAACGTCACGCAAGAGCGGGTGTTCTGGGTCTTGCAAGTATAGCCCCAACATGCCCCAAGCGCAAATATTCATATACCAATGCTCCAATCCGGACAAGCCCGAAACCACTGTCTCCATCGCTCGCCAAGCCGCCACCAGCAAACAGATGCACAAAGCCCAACCCTGACAGGCGCACGCGGATGTTGTCGGACTTTCGTCAAGATTTACAGGGCTGCGCCAGTCCGGGCAGGTTGCTTTATTGACAGCTCGAGGGTTGGGGTCAGAGTTAGAGGTCCCACAAATTGTGATTTTTCTCCAGACCGATCATACACCAGCAGCAGCACGTGTTTTCTTTGGTTGCTTTTGGGGGAAAGCTCGTCGCCTGCAAACTCGCTCCATGCCACCTCAAGAACCCAAACTGTATCGAAGAACTCCCAAACATGAAAGTCCAACCGGCGACGAGCTACGACACCCCGACAGCTTGCGAAAGTTCCCGGAACAGCCCACTAGACCGCATGCAGCAAGTCGGAAACCCCTCTGACCAGTACTCCGAACTTGTTCTCTTTCCTTGAAACCGTCAGTCCCAGAACATCCCTCAGCTTTCTTGCTGCAAGCACAGCCCCACAACACAGCGGAAACGGCCGAACAAAGGATCCCAGCCCTGAGCATTCAACTTCGTTCCAAGGGTTACCATAGTTACTCATAATTTCACCATCCTCACCATCAGCTTGAGCAGAAGACCAGTGAGAAATTCGGGAGCCTCACAGTAGTCCCAACATCTTCCAGCCCCTGGACTCTAGACTAGCCGAGACCCAGGAACGAACCCCGACAGGTGTCTGCTGTTGCTAGAAAGCGACAGAAGCTCAGCAGAAAGAAACTCAGTGTTCCAGCAAGGGTTTCGGGATTCAGGCCGTCGACTAGACTAGACTAGACCCGACATCACTCCATCCCAAAAACAGCTCTTAAATAACCAGGCACATTCTGCGCCCTGTTGCACTAGTTTTTGCTGCCCGAATCCGAAGCTCCTGCCTGCTTGGTCTCGCCACTATCCATGGATGCAGAGACGACCTGACCCAATATACACTTTACACCTCCCTGATTGCCTGCAGCCACGAGAGCCTAGTGAAAGCGCTGGGTTTCCGACTCAGACCTATGACTGTGAGAATCTCGGCACCACCAAGGCACCTGTTGTTTATGTCTGCCTGCATACATGTTTAAGTCGTGCGTACGCAGCTGGACACGACTTGGAGCAGCATTCAACAACAAAAGTACGTGTTGCACCATCAAGAAGACAAGCTCGACATCACCCTCGTAGCCACCATCACCACCAGCACCAGCGGCATCATCGTCATCATCATAGTCATCGTCATCATCATCATCATCATCATCATGATCATGAGCCTCATCCTCATCGTGTTCAGCACCATCTTCATCATAAACAGAATCGACACTAGCATCATCAGCATCACCACCATCAACACCATCACCATGGGAACATCCTCATCAGAATCGAGGCAAGGGAAGTTCAATCGCAAGCAAGCGAACCGGCATTGTCATCGCCATACCACGATGGTCATCACAGTCGCCATCAGCTTCGCGGTCGTCGTCACCATCATCGTCATCATCAGCAGCACCAGCGTCATCACTGACATCATCAGCAGAAGCATCCGCCTCATGGTGACTAATTATGGTGATGAACATCATCACCACCATCGTCAGCCTCATTGTCATTGCCATGACCTGTACGATCCTATCTTTGAGCTGCAGAGGCCCGATGTCTATATTGCTACTGAAGAAATTCAGCACTAACATGCCAACGCCTCACAGGTCTCGTCTCCACTCCGAATCCGTCTTCGGAACGAGCTTTTCTGCCCTGCTTCTAAATCGTGGCTTCTGACCAG